>CM076578.1:1915464388-1915877805 GCA_034641835.2 Pinus albicaulis
TTCCATGATGCCACAATGCATCTTATTATAGCCATATCCTATAAAATATTTAGGAGCTATGACAAGACCTTCTATGAGGGAGAATATCTTAATCATAGTAAAGATCTCTTACTCCCTCTTTCGTTGGACTTCTTTTCTTCAGCTTCTTCCATATTTCTAGTGATATGAGCTTCCTTTATGTAATTTCCATAACTTTTCCATAGCATTGAATCTTAGCTATGCTTTTCTTTCTTTTCTAAGGACCAAATTTTCTAAACTTCCCTTCCTCTAACCTTCAATACTTTTGCCCCCAACTTGTATTCTTCTATCTAGCATAGAAACCACAAGTTGTTGAATGAGGGGACTTTCTTATCCCCATGGACATTTTTTACCTTGTTATTTAGAACAATGATGTTTATCTCATCCCAGATCTTGCAATTGAGATCTTATGAAGATATTCTTTCATCCTTTGATACCCTCAATTTTGAGTTCTAAGTGATATGACCTGCTTTATCACATTTTTCAAAGAATAGTCTTATCAACTTATCATATACATCTATTTGATGTCTCCAATATTGCTATATGAGGGTACCTTTCATAAGAATCCCTTTCCATGTATTCAGAGGAGACCCTTTTCATTGATGTGTTCAATGACTTCACTTTCTTCGAGGATCAAGTATATCCTTCTTTTTCCATGCAAGAAGTTTCGATGACCCAACTAGCTTATGGATCTCCTTGCAAACACGAAGTCATTTTAACCAAATTTGATTATAGAATGAAAGATACTTACTTTTCAAGTGAAGATGAAATCTTCAAATTGATCACTTTGATGGTGGTTGAAGAAGATGTATTAGTGCTTCTTTTGGATTATCTTCTTCTAAATGAAAAATCCCTTCCTCAGAAAATGAGATTTCTCCTTTTTATGATGTCAATACCTTTAGATCTGGCTTCCTTTGTTGATGGTGATTGATGAGGATGATCTGATGCTTCCTCGGATGATATTCTTTAAGGATAAAGAATTGTTCCTTGTTTCAATGAGAGGGAACTTGTCTTACAACCTTTGAAGATGATGACAATGCCTTTAGCCTTTTAGTCTTCAAGATACTTTGACTTCCTTGGTGGTGAATGAGTGAAAATTAGATATGCTTCACTTGGATGTTCATACTTTGGGCTATTTATATTTCTTCATCTTGATGAGGGTCTTTGTGGTTGTTTTTCTAAAGACTATAGGATCCCACACTCTTACTCATGTAGACTTCTAGTTACCTTGATTTGATTGATGATCCCAAGACTTCCTCTTGAAGTAGACTTTCTTATTCAATGTAGATCCTTCACTTTGCTTTGATGGCTTCTATGAAACTTGATCCTTGAGTGTCTCTCTGATTATATGCCCTTCTTTTGACTTTAGCGCCATAGCTCTGATACCATGCTGAGAAATCTAGGGCATTAGAATTAGGTGATTTCTCTTCGTTAGTGACTGTTTTTGAATGTTTTTTTTTACTTCTTTATATTAGGATCTTATTTTTATTATCTTGTTAGTGTTCTTCTCCATCAAACAATAACCAATGCATGAACATAAATAGACAAGAGACAAAGCATGTAGGCTATGATCCAGGGCCAAAACCTCTCACTAAACCCGCACAAATTCTTCTTATAGAGATTTCAATTGACGACTACAAAGACCAAGAGCCTCGACCTATTAGCTGCTTCCAAGACTAAGACACTAGCTCTCATGACTGTCTTCTCCTTCCTCTTTTCGATTCCTCTTACGCATTGAGATCATCTTCACGCTTGAGATGGCACTGCACCATATCACTTGTTTTGTCACCAAATTATCCTTACTGTAGCATTAGTAAGACATTGTAACACTTCTCTTAATGGAAGCTCCTTCAAATCACCAAATTGTGGCTTCTATGTTGATTTTTTGTAGCATCCTTGAAGGGATCCAATTGTTGGATATGGCCTACGGCCTAGCCCAACATTGGACTTACAGCTTTGGTCCCCTCCAAATGTGACACAATCTGCCTTCAAATAGGAACCCTCTCCTCCTTGTTGTGGCCTTCCTACCCTGTAATTCGAATCCAAGAACAACACTAAAACAAGCCCAAACATCCCTAGAATAGCCCATGCCATCACCTACACCAACACATAATTCCCACGTTGGTTTTCCAGGCTCCTCCATGTTGTCTTATGCTCCCTGCTGCGGCTGCTTCTCCACGAAAATTTCAGAGGTATCTCTGGAGTGTATTCCCCATAAATGGATGCTAAGATGACTTACATTCATCCTTAATTTATAGACTTTAAGGCTCAACGAATTTGCTTGAAGTGACACATCTATTGGACCACTTTTACACCAAGTCTACATAACTTGGTAACCAATAATTACCTTGTCAACTTCAAAATTTCATTGAACTCTCTAACAACAACTCAGATTCGGACGATTCTTGATGTGTTGGAATCGTATCGCCAAGCACTATCATCCTTATCCATCACATGTCGTATCTTCATCATGGTTTTGGCCCAAATCATGATGGGTGAAAAACCCCCAAGCTTGGTTCTCAAGCCCACAAGCCCATTTGTGGGACTTTGACCTCAAAACCTCGAACACCAGGGCTTGGAGTACCTCCCAAGCTACACAAAAATCAACACTCCCTCTTAGTGAGGGAGTTACTTCCAAATCTAGGAAGCAATCATCATCTTCGGCGACGACACTAGCCCATCTGGAATCCATCGCTGCAGCATACCCTGTAGAATGAATCCGACAATCTCAGTAGTGCCTCTGCCTCGTCACATATAAACTTGAAGATCCCCATCCTCCATAGGGTTGCTCCCTCTGAAGTTAGACTCCCTCTGAGCCTACATGATATCCACTGGCTCAGTCTTGCAAGCACTCATCCTCCTCAAATACCACTCGTGCAAATCCTACCAATCTCAAATATGCAACACCACGATCTGATAAAGACTCTAGCCTGCCAATATCCAGTCCATCACATGAATCCATATCAATCAACCTAATCTCCTCCATGCCAACGAAACCATCGAGTTGTCCCAACCATCCATGGCACATCAACGGAAATCCACGATCAAAAACCTTCCCTACAACAAACTATTGTTCACTGGGCTCAACACCAATCCACCAGAACTCCCAGCCAATCTCGCTACCAATCTAGTTAAGACCACATCTCCATGTCTCCAGCATAATTCTCTGCTCCATGATACAAACACTAAAAACTCCCTATGAGTTGCTTCGTTGTGCACACTCTGATTCACTGTCCTCGAAAGTAGCTCAGATACACTCTGATACCATGTTGAATTTTTGTGACCTTGGGTCTAGGTTAGAGTCTTAAATCTCTGACGCTACCAAACTAAGAGTCTCAACTACTAAAATACTTTACACAACGGAAATATAATTCATTATATCACATATACATAAATATACACATCTTTTTTAATTTTTCAACCCTACTTCGTTATATTAACAACATATAATACAACAGTCTAGGGCTCCCATACTAGTGATAATGGCCCTCATACATTCACTAGTAAAAGAAAATATACTCTGACCATTTGGTTGTATCATCTAACAACTCCTCTTGGTCGTACCCTATACCTTCCTAGTCCTTCGGTTCCCGATCTGTAGCTCATGTCTCTATTAATGCTCCAAGTCCACCTGGCCACTGAATCTTCGTTGTCCAATCTACTCTCTAGTTGTCCCTTTATCCATCAAGGGAACAACACATCAAGACTCTTGCCGAGTTTTTCACAGTTCCACTTGTGAACAACTCTCAATCTTCCCACTGCTTCTCCTAAGCTACTCAAGGACTTCAGCCCACTATGGTATTTTTGCGCTGCAACGATGAAGATAAACATAGGGCATGGAGGGTTGCCACCTATCACTGTGAGATGTCCATCTCTCACAAGAACACAAGCTAGGAGGTGATCCAAAATCTTTTGTTTGAGATGTATAAAAGAATTAACATGTGAAAATTGTAGCTTTTAAAACAAGAAACTTTAAAGGCATAAGTGGAAAAAGAGAGAAGCAATTAACATCATGCACGAAGACACAAGAGTTGATATCGGAGTTCGTCCAGGAGGGACTACGTCTCCCTTCTTGTGGGCACATCTGTCTTCTTAACCCACTCTTTCCTTGTATGATGCTTAACTACACCATAGTTAGCAGATCTATGAAAGCAATCACTTCTCTTATGTGCAAAAGTAGAATCTGAATTATTGTCATACCTTCTTGGCTTGTCCTTAAATTGATGGGGACTAGGTGGCTTGATTCCTTTCTTGCCGCCAGAGTTTTTGTGACCAGCTGGCAGCCTTAGTTACTTCTTCTACTTCTGGTGAGAGAAATAACCGTCTCGTTTTATTTTCCAAAACAAAATCACGGTGAAAAATCGATACCCTCTCCCTCGCATTGATGATTATGTTTAATTCATGATAATATGTGTATGCAAACTAACATGCTCATTTAAACCTGTATAAGCCATAGTCGTTTTAAAAGATCTTAGTACCGTACGCGTGATGGTTGGGTAATACTCGACCCGTGATCGGATTAGGAGGACTTCCCATCATCTGTTGTAAAATTCCTTCTCCACACACAAGTCTCGAGCTCCACAAATTGATCCTGGTTGATCAGACCCTTGAGCTCCAATAACAATTGTCAGGCTAGCAGTCACCTTCGTCCATCAAGGTGCTGCACTTCGGCTCCAACATGGACACTATCACATTGTCCTTCAATAGACCATAAGTGCCCAATCTCTTCCATAGTTTATATTCTCTCATGTAACCCTCCAACAACCATCGAGATACCAAGTCTATGTTGTAGCATCTGCTCCTAATTAAGGCATCCCCACACCTGGGAGACCCTTACACATGGCTCCCCACAAACTCCACCAATCTGCCCTTTTCCCTACAATAGAGGAGCTATTATGCAAATATAGGACACCATCTATCCATCATACACAAATCCATCTACAACATGTCTTCTTGTTGTCATCTTGCCTCTCGATCTAATGTTCATGTTGTCACCTTGGCTGCTTGGTATGCCTCCCAACAATCCACATGGGCTCCTCCAAACAACTCCTAAGGCCTGCTAAAAGCAGCCCACAAATTGACCCAAGCAATGGTCAACACTCGGACCCAAAACTACATTGTTGGTTTTGCACCTAGGAAGATCCTCCACCTCCTCGGAAGATCATCCACATGGCACCAACAAGATGCTCATCACAATCCAATCACTAGTCAACCCTTGACCCAATACACCTCCAATTATTGTTGTCTCTCCTCATTGTAATGTTGAACGTTTCACCACTTCTTAGGGCATACCGTGTTTCCCTTAAACTCCACACAACTCAGCAAAACTAGCCTCTATAGGTTTCGGTCCACCCTAGGAGTGGTCCTCCAAGCATCTGCTGCCCTCCAAGATTGTTGTACACCTAGAACGCAACCCTTAAGGGCTCCAACTGTTGGCTATGTCCTACGGCCTAGCCCAACATTGGACTTACAGCTTCAGTCCCTCTAAATGTGCCACAATCTGCCCTCAAACAACAACAATCGTCTCCTCCTTATTGCGGCCATCCTTCCCTGCAATCCGAACCCAAGAACAACACTAAAACAAACCCAAACTGACCTAGAATATCCCACGTTGTCAGCTACAACAAGATAGAATTCCCACTCTCGTTTTCTAGGCTCCTCCACGCTGTATTATGCTAACTATAGCGTCTTCTTCTCCATGAAAATTTCAGAGGTATCTCTTGAGTGTATTTCCCACAAATAGATGCTAAAATGACTCACATTCATCCTTAATTTATATACTTTAAGGCTCATCGAATTTTCTTGAATCGTATCGTCGAGCACTATCATCCTCTTCCATTACATGTCGTATCTCCATCATGGTTTTTTCCCAAATCACGATGGGTGCAAAACCCCCAAGCTTGGTTCTCAATCCCACAAGCCCATTCGTGGGACTTTGACCTCCAACCCTCGAACACT
This sequence comes from Pinus albicaulis, assembly GCA_034641835.2. Classification (NCBI taxonomy): domain Eukaryota; kingdom Viridiplantae; phylum Streptophyta; class Pinopsida; order Pinales; family Pinaceae; genus Pinus; species Pinus albicaulis. Next base: position 1,915,470,365 of record CM076578.1, read on the forward strand.
AGGGCTTGGAGTACCTCCTAAGCTACACAAAAATAAATAGTAGCCTCCCTTCTGCAGCCCTTAACATAAATGTCCTAGCTTCCTTGATAGAGTTCTTATTTCCTCCAATGAGTTCCTTTTCTCTTATGTATGATGCACAAAAAATGGATATCTATTTGCCCTCATCTCACCTTCTATTTATACGAAAGAGAAGGACTCCAAAACATCATGATTTAGGGGCTTCTAAAACTGTCATAGGTCATGTTTACACTAAGCCGACCTTGACACACGTGTAAACCCCGTACATAACTTCAAAAATTCATAACTCTTCAATGACAACTCAGAATTGGATTATTCTCATTGTGTCCGATTCGTCTCAACGAGCACTATCATCCTCATCCATCACCGGTCAAAAAATCATCATGGTTTTGGCCCAAACATTGATGGGTGAAAACCCATAGGCTTGGGTTCCAAGCCCACAAGTGACTCTTGTGGCACTTTTCCCTCCAATCCCAAAACTCTAGGGCTTGCAGTACCTCCCAAGCTACACAAAAATCAACAGTAAGGAGCCTAAAATCCTTAACCATCCCACTATCCAAAGTCAGAGTGCGTCGAAAACCTGATTCAGAGGGGGTTAGGCTAGGTTTCAGTGTGATCGATCCTCTGCGAGGCTACCCATCTCATGGAAGGGAATTCCATGCTATGGTTGATCACCAAGAAGGTACTCAACCGACCTCGTGGGATGAAGGTAAACTTAGTGGTAAATCTTAGGAAAACACACTATAGGACTGGTTGTGGGCAAAGCGGTTGATCCTCTACCCTGCCTTTCTCTAGACATCCCTGCTTGCGGGGATCAGATTCCTTCAAGTAAGAAGTCTCTTGGAAGGCCATCTAAAACATTATAACTAGGAATTTTTTGAGGATTTAGACCACCTTTACGTTAGAGTTCATGTTTTATTTGATAGGACATGTTTTGTTGAATTAGAGTAGCTTATCATTATAGTTAGTTTACACTTGGCACCACTGCACTAGGTGTTTTCTTGTTGTTTGTTACTCTTTTCTCCTATCGTCACCCTTTAGCATTTTGAGTCATCTTTGTCTTGAAACCATTGCTCCTCTTAGGCATTTGTTGTGAATACTTCGTGGCCTTCACCACCAACTTCCTTTAGGACATTATCTTACTCATGCTCCTCAATTTAGGACCCATCCTCCTAGTCCTCCATTAAGTCCACATTCTGACTCTATTTCCTATGATTCCTACAGTTCTTCCTCTAATTCTGCGTCTTCCCAACCTCACACCTCCACCATGTCAGGTACTAATATGGGTGGTGGAAACCAAGGTCTTAACCAAGGTAACCCTACTAGTGGAATCTATACAGGTTTGGCCACTAATGCACCCTTGCTTCCGTGTATGGTTTTTTTGAGCCTCCTTTATTTAAGTCATATCATCAACCATCCTCTTCTCAACAACCAGAATTGGCCTCCTATGCCCATCGAACTTCTTTTAGACATTCCAAAGTTTGAAGGTAATCCTAGAGAAGACCTCACCAATCACATTCACTCTTTCCACATGTGGTGTTCATCAAATTCCATTACCGAAGACTCCATTCATCTTCATCTCTTCGAACGTGCCCTAAATGGAGTTCCTTCCAAATGGTATGTGGAACAACCACATGCCTCTCATTCCACCTGTGTGCCTCTTTCCAATGCATTTCTTTCATATTTCCAACTACCTCCTCACAATGACACTAGTACTGAATTATTGACCTCTTTTCATCGAACTTCTTCCACTCACCTATATGACCATGTACAAGAATGCCACAAAAGGAGGATCATTTTTAAATCCTTGGGGTTTGAAGATCGTGTGTATATGGATTGTTTTTTGAGAACCGTGTTGGCCCCCATAGGTAAATATGTTTCCTCTCACTTCCCTTAGACTGAGGAAGAAGCTCTCCATATAGCCTTGAAATATGATCTGATCTATGTACATCAAGGTTATGTTTATACTGTCCTCCCCATTCTGCCTTAGCCTATGTTGCTTCTACATTGTGGGCATCTCATGTCGCTATTGGTATCATTGGATCTCTTTCCTACGCTCAACCATCACCATATCCTCAACCTCCTGTGATTTATGGTCAACCCTATGGGGGACCAGTTTTGTTTACCCCTATCCCCCTCTCGATCCTTTGTGTGTCAACTCCTACCAAGGTACAAGCACATCAAATGCATTTCCCCATCTGAACCAGTCCATGCCAAGGCCAACAGTTTTGTCAACTGGTTATCAAAATGTTGTTGTGAATCCTTACTATCCTTATGCATTGCCTAGTGCTCCATCCCCACCAACACCGATGCCTCAACCCTCCATGCTTCCACCTCCTCTGCCAGAATAGAAACCACCTCCACAGAATCAAGTGTATGCTCAGTAGATTACTACCAATCCACCCAACCCCAAGAGAAGGAATAAGAGGAAGGGTAACCTGAATAAGCAACCTTAAGGTAACCAAGGCAATCAAGGTTGGAAACCTAATGCCCCTAAGGGTGACCAACCTAATCCCGCAAACTAGTACTAGGGCGGAAAACACAAGTAGAACAAGGTTGTTAGAACCAATAAACCTTGTGCTTGTTATTAATTTTTTGGCCATTATATTCATGAATGTCCCCCTTCACCTCAACCCATCACTACACCTCCTCCCCCTCCCTCTTCTTCACAATCAGTTGTGCTTACGAATCCTTTTCCTCATCAAGGATATCTAGTTTCCCAACCCATCCAAAATCATTCAACCCCCCAACCTTCACAACCTAGAAATGGGAATTACCATATTCTCGTGATGGATTTTGAAGAAATCAACCTCTAGAATTGGTCGCGCCAATATGACAATCCTAGCGATAAGTCAGCGACTAATTCCCAACCCAAAAGTTCCACTAAGCCCCTATCATCACCAAATGGTACCTTACATATCCCTCAACCTAAGGCAGAGGTTCACCCCAAGATCACCAAAGGTCCATTATGTTGAAATGATGCTTCTTCTAAATCCTCCCATACTTATAGTATAGTAGATGACTTAGTGTAGCCTCTTGTTTCCATGTCAACACTAGAAGTCTTCCAAACATGCCCACCCCAACGGAAGCCTATATTATTTGTTTTGAGTGTTATGGATCCCTCTGACAATCGTTTGATCATATTGATGTTGATAAAGTGGAACATCCTCCCCTTCCTTCTAATTTTGATTTTCAGATACCAATCTCAATTAAAAATGCCAATGTTCAATTATGTATAATTTACAAAGGAGATTCCTGTTGATTTTTGTAGCATCGGATGTGCTCTAGCCTCGAGATATTGTAGAGAGGCTAGGACACATGCATTCTCCAAAACCTAGAAATATTTTTGGGAAATTCCATCCAAAGATGGCTTAATTAAAATAATTAATTATTTTTAATGTATTTCTAAGTCTAAACTTAGGAAAAGTGATTAATTAAATTGTATTAATTAAGTCGAATGTTAATCTTCTAGACGAGGATCAACTCCCAGTTAATATTAACCTTTTATTATCTTTTAATATTGGTTGTTGATATGTCAACAAGAGATTATAAGAAGGAGCTCGATGGGCATTTGGAGAACACACTAAGTGAGTGAGATCTAGAGATCAAATTCTCAAGAGAGCAGTGCGGTAGTTTCAGGAGAGAGGTCGAGTGATTTCCCTACAGTCGAGGGTAGGGATAGTTGGTTGGAGGAATATTTTCCTGATCCGGTGAGTGCATTGAAGAGGAGGCATCGAGAGGTTGAGAGAGGCAGTAGTAGTTCTTCAGAGGGAATCCACAGTTTTGCTAACGAGCAGTCTAGATATGGTGTCAGCAGCCAGGGTGTGAGACCTTAGGGTCAGAGATCTAAGTTTCCATTTAGCAAACGATCATCTGGAGGGTTGACGCGGTTCCTAGAGGCTGTGATGCAGTGACTGCACAAAGGCATTGTGGGGCTAGCCATCCAGATCCTGGATCAGTGTCGGATCACCAGCGACAGTGTGATATTTTCTCACTACCTCTTTGCTAGTTTATTCTCTGTATCGGATTTCCAGTTTGGGCATCTAATGATTTGTACTCAGAAAACTATTGCTTGATTATAAAACCCTCAGTTGTTGCACCGATTTTCCCACATTGGGTTTTTTCGGGGACATTTTTCCAAAAACAATGATGTACATGTGTGTGTGTGTTCAATTCTTTCCTATGCATATTTTTTTCCATGGTATTTTATGTTGTGAAGGATGCAGTAGATTTTATTTCGATATTTGTTGTGTAACACTATAAATAAAGTGTTTAGTAATCAACAATTACGAGAAATTTAATCAGTTGTTGCAATAGGGATTCTAATTTAGGAATGTCCACATGGTTTCATAGTGTGGGTGAAGCAGAGAAGATCTCAGTTGTAGGCAGAAGAGGGACTTTGAAATCACTGCGTAGGCAGCATTTTGAAACCCAGGAGAGGTTGTGCGGCCCATTGGCTAGGAGGGCTAATTTTTGTGGAAAATTAATTCTCTGAGTGAGTCGACAAAGAGTAAATTTTTCGAATCGAGATTTGTCAGAGGTAGAGGGAGCAGTGCAACAGTTTCCACACAGAGCAGATCTTCAGCTGGGATGCAATTTTTCTATAGCATTTTTCCAGAGTAGAAAAGCGTCAGAAGGGAAGAAACGAACACTTAGGGAATACCTTCCTCAGATAATTCCTGGCCAAGGAATTTGATTTCTCACTACAAAGTAGCAATAGCCGAGAGCAAATCTACTTACTCTAGCATGGAGTGTGTAGATCCAGACAGCAACTTTTCAAAGGAGAGAGGAGATAGTTTGACATTTTCTAGACAAGATGGCATCGGCTAGGCTGAGACATTAGGATCGGTTGGAGGGTACCTCCAACTATGTGATTTGGAAGGCAAGGATCTCATTCCTTCTAGATGAACATGATCTTAAAACATATATCGATAATGTGCTCGCTGAGCCCACAGATGCAGATCAACTTAAGGATTTCAAGAAGGAGATGGAAAAGGGCAAGAGGGTGATCCTCGATGGAGTGAGAGATCAAATTGTATCTCACATAGCAGGCAAGGGCACAACCAAATAAATGTGGGATGCATTGGCCATGTTGTATCAGGTATCTTCTGAGCAGAGGAAGATGTACTTGGAAGAGAAGATGAGATGCACAAGGATGTAGAAGGGGGAGCACATTGACCCCTCTCTTAAGAGGCTTCAGGATGTCTGGGATCAGTTGCCAGTTTTAGGGTCGGTGTCTCAACCTATGGAGTTTGTGAGATTAGCCCTGAACAACACCTCAGAAGAATGACAATTTTTTGTCCAGATCATTCTAGGTAGAGAAAAATTTCTAGATTGGGAGAGGATGTGCGCTGATCTCCAACAAGAAGAGATGAAGCGTGATCTGGTGAATAACAACCTAGATGGAAATAGCAGCAGTGGGACAAAAGAAGAAGTGAAGGAAGAGGATAATGTAGCCCTCCCATCAAAGGGGCGGTAGGAGTAGCGCAGTCGAAAGAAGGATATTTCGAAGATCAAGTGCTTCTGATGTGGTGAGATATGCCACTTCAGTTCTCAGTGTCCTATTTGGAAGAAGGACAAGGAGTAGGAGCAGGATCAACAAGCTGCATCCACGGAAATCGACAGGTTGTGCTCCAGACTAGAGGAAGAGTTTTCCATGATCATTGAGATACCTCTAGGGGTGAGGTGGGGTGATTTGGTTTTGTAGCCCCGGAGAGCTATAGATGGGCAGGATCCTTAATGAGTCCACCTCTTGGATCAATACCTTGCTACGAGAGCCCATAGTAGCACTTGTAGGATGGACCAACGACATTTTATGAATTCAAGTGCCATAGTGACATATGCAATGGCTAGTAGTGTGAGACTGAGCAGCGCAGTGCAGAGTTGGAAATAGTGTAGTTGGCACAATTCAGAGTTAGCAGCAGTGTAGTGGCTTTAGTGGCAGCGTAGGGATCAGCAACAATCAGGACTTAGGTAACAGATGCATCAAACTAAACAAAACTGGTACATTATGATGGAAATCTCTCAGTTGCAGCAGAAACAGATGAGAGTGAGTTGTATGTTTTGCAGTGGCAGCAACAACAGATGAGAGGGAGTTGCAGAAGTTGCAGTGGAAGCTTTTAGCCACCTATAAATTTTTGACAAGCAAACATGTGGCTAAATATGTTATGAGCCTTTAAGAGATACATTTCCCCTGAAAATATCTCATTCTTGAAGCCTCTATGTGTCTTTTTGCCCTTGAAAGATCTTCACTGTTGTTTCCGCTGAAAGACCCTCACTTTTTGTGAAAAATTGTGCTAAAAATAGCCTCCATATGCTCCCTTTTATCCCTGCAATTTCCTCATTTTCACCCCTTTTTTCCCTTCGCAAAATTTCCCTAAAAACCCTCAAAATCCCTTCCTAAGTCCTCTAAATCATCAAATTCCCCTTTTAAAGCCATTGTGAATCCCTTCATTTGGTGTAAAAACCCCTTTATTCCTCTACTAGAACCCCTTTCTATGCCCTGAAAACTCAGTTTTTGGCTTAAAAACCCACTTTTTACCATATATCAGGCTTAGGCCCCCTTCGGCCTAGCCCTTAGCCCCTTAGCCGCATATGACCCGGCGCCAGAACCAGGCGCTAAGCCCTCGAGCGCCAATCGCAATCGGAACCTTCAATTAACACAATTTCCTTTGTTACTTCTATTTTTTCCGATGCGACGACCTTTGTGTTGTCGACCTCCGATGCAATATTAACCGTCGATCTTTAAAGATTTGACGGCCAGCGCAAATCGCATCGCAAATTCTTAATGTGCCACCCTTGGTCCCCTCTGATTTTCGATTCTCCGATCCAATCCTGACCGTTGAATCCACAAGAACCAACAGCCAGGATGCGGTCGCGCTCTGCCCATTGTTTTAATATTATCACTCCGCCGATTTAATCTGGACCGTTGAATCCACAAGAACCAATGGCCCAGATTTAACCGCGCTCTGATCATATGCCCCCCGCTATCTCCCCTCCGATCAATTCTCAACCATTGATCTCTCCAATCATCCAACAATCCACGCTAAATCGCAAAATCAAATTTCGAAGTTTCGGCCCCTGCCTTTCCCGATGCGATTAGATCTCAGCCGTTCATTCACATAGATCCAAAGGCTAGGATCTACTCTGCCCGCCCATTTCATGCCCCACACAGGCATTTCCCCTTTTGATCGTAGCCGTCCATTGCAAAGATCCAACGACTCTCCTTTTCTCGCTCATCTATTTACCCCTTTTCCCTCCGCTTTCTCTGTTGAATCTCCACCGTCCGATCCCCAGATCCAACGGCCAGGATCTAATCCGTCGTTGGTTTTCCTCTGCCTTTCCGCCCGCGCATCTTACCTTTTATCGCGCAAATCTTGAATCGTTAGATCTTTCGCCCTTCCATCTGACAGCTGAAGTGACATTTCCCATTTTTTCTGCGCTCGAACGTTAACGTACCAAAAAAACGCGTAATGGGCGGTGTTGTAAATCCACGTGTCGAGTAGCGAAGCATATCGCGTTTTTTTGGGGAAAATTTCAAACCCACTCTATTGCAGTGCGAAAATAGTTGTTTTCTCCAAAAAACCACTTCCCCTCTTCTGCCTCCGACAGCACTTCCCGAAGATCCCGACCGTTTATCTGTATAGATCTACTGCCCTTATTCCATCGCATTTTCATTCATATTATGTTCATCGGACCTCCAAAGGACTTCATCGAAGCATCTCAACCGTTGATCTCCTCCTAAGATCTAACGGTCCGCACTCAAATCGCCCTCCGTCCTCCGGTCCCACCATTCAAAGCCCGATTTCATTTGATTTCACGCATTTTCCTTTGTAATTCGCCTAAAGTCTAAAATTTATGTTTTACATTAAAGTTTATCTCTTCCGCCTAACTCCTCTAAAGCATCTCCACTAGTGAATCCTGGCCGTTGGTAACCACCAAAATATAATCCAACGGCCCAAAACCATCTTTTCACCAGACCTCCATCAGATCATTGCTTCACAATTATTTCACAGTTTTCACTGTTTTCTTTGCTACAACCACTATTTTCACTGCTGCGCTTCCATCTCCACAAGCATCCACCTCCACTCCCATGGATTTTTCTTAACCTGTTTATCGTCTTTTTGCAGGGTTACAGACGGTGAAAACCGTTATTGCTCACAGTCACCATCATGGTGACACAGAGCGCATAGAAAGCTTCTTCAGAGCCAGAGATGCAGAGAAAATGCCTGGGAAGGTTGTTGAACGAAATATTTCATTAAAAGACCAGTGTTTAACTTTGTCAAACCCCCAACGCCATTAAAACTGCATTTTCACAGAAAGACCATCGGAAAAGCGGCAAAGAGTATCAGTGAAGGAAATTAAAGGGATTAAAGTATATTATTGAAGATTTATGACATAATCCAGCGATTACAAGAGAAAAAGACAACACGAAAACCAGAAGACAGGAATTAAGCTTAAATAGACTTAAAACATAGAGGAAAGTAAATTAAAGGTGTTTTAGGAAAAGACAGAGACATCTGTCAATCCAAGAAGTCTCCACCGCCACTCAGAGGCCAGTTGAACCCTCTCCAGCTCCAAAAGCCAAACCTCTCCAGTTTCCAAAGGTCACCTGCAGCCTCACAGAGATCAAAGGAGGCCTAGTTATCGCGAGAACAAAAAATCTTGGCCTAAAAGACAACTGAACAATTAATACAAATCAAAGGAACTTATCACTAATTGTCAGCAAAAGCTATTTTAAAGATAAAATACAGCCCTGAAGTCAATCTTTCTTCCATCAAGCCTCGAAAAGTAGAAATAGAGTCATAGGTTGAGTGCATTCCTGCCTTATGCCTTGCCTGGTTTTCAAAGGCCAGGAATTGCATTGATTGTGAAATTAATGATACTTGACCCTTAGAAACTCTCACACTTCCTCATTTTCTTATAAATTATCCTTGAGCACCACATTGTAAGGGTTGGTCTCTGGATATATGATTGCATGTAATAGTTTTCTGAAGCTGTTGAAGTCCTGTTTGCATTTGAAGATACATAAGCTGATATGAGCAGTTTGAAGTTGTAGAGACCCATCGGGCTTGATGATTGTAATTGGTTTGAACATAAAATACAAGTTGCTGATTTATGGGATCCTGATCTATTGTCGATGGTGATGTTTTCTTATTGTTAATTGTTATCTTTCTTTGTGAATTTTCACTCTATCCACCTTCTCTGATAAAGAACAACGATTATAGAGCTAGGATTTACTCTTAACAGTACCGTACTCTTACTGATAAGCTCTATCTTTATGTTTTCTTCCTTTGAAAGCTTTTTTTAGAGTACATTGAAAGCAGGTCAGTTTCAAAGCACTTGCCTGATCTTAGATTTCTCTTTGTGCTTTTCAATTGTGTTTTCTTATAGAATATGCTGAAAGCAGGATAGGTTCGAAGTCCTTACTTGATCTTAAGCTATTCTAAGTGTTTTTCTAAATGTTTTCTATTGAAAGTATTTCAAAGCAGGCTAGTTTCAAAGCACTTACCTGATCTAGGATTACTTTTATGTTTTCTTTTAAGTGTATGCCAAAGAAGGATAGTTTCAAAGCACTTACTTGATCTTAGGCTGCTCTTTGTTCTTCACTTGTTTGTTCTCCATTTCTTGCTTGTTCCATTCCATAAATCCAACTTAAGAGATCCTTTGACATAGATGACTTGCCCCATGGATCACTCTTTAACCTTGCTGTCCAATTAAATCCTTTTATGACTCCATAGCCCAATGGGTTAAAGCTGCCTTTTGCCTATCTTATCAGCTGAATTACCCCTTCATTTGCATACACCTTCACCCTTTATTTGAACTTCCTTCACCTTCATCATGTCCTTGCCCAACCAAAAACAAAAACCCCTACTCTTCATAACTAGCCTAATATCACATTTTAAGCCTTAAAGATCACATCTTTAAACGCACTCATAAAGAGATCCCTCTCTGGATTCAGGAGGGCTAGATCCTAGAATCCCAAAGTGGTTCATATGTTACCTCTGCAGTTTGTATTGCCAAACTTGCAAATTACAGAGACCCTAACATTCTGGCGACTCCACTGGAGAATTCTAAGTGAACTTCACCCTAGATACCTTTAGGACCTCAGGAAAACCCCTTGATTCAAGAGCATTTAAGTTTGTTAGTTAAATCACTGTGGTGGACAGTAAATCTCCTTTAAGACACTTTAAACCTTCCACCTGGCAACTCCATAGTTCTTGAATGACCATAAGACTCCACTGGTGATCAATAGGCCTGCTGATTATCTTTGTTTTCACAAGACTCCACTGGGAGACCAGTTTCCATTACAACATCATCCATTCTAAAGGAAACACGTAGGATTAGGCTTCTTTGTTTGAAGATAGTTGCCTCTTAAGCACTGTCATATCTGGCCAACCTTCTTCACTAATATTGTTATACATACTAGCTTCAAGGACAATCTATACCAGAGCTTATCCTAATCCAAACCCCCCTGCAATAGTGGACAACCCTGAGAGCATTCTTAGGAAGCCTTATTCATCTAGGGACCCAACTATTGTCAGACACATTTGTAGAGCTAATTCAGCACCTGAGAACCTTACAGCTCTATCAGAAACTCAGTTTGATTTAGACTTACCAAGCAATTCACCAAGAACTAGGTCATTCGGTAGCTTAGATCAGACAAACTTTGGGCCTTCAAACTCACCTCCTCATAGCACTCAGCATATTGGTGATAGAGGAACCCCTCCATCCACACCTCCTGATATACATTTCATTCAAAACTTGGGTCTCTCTCACCCCAGATATGCTCAACAGTTTGCTGTTGATCCTAGTGTTTCTGTCAATCATATACCTGCTGCTCAAGCCCATCCTTTACCTCCACAAAACATCATCATGGCAGCATGGTATGCTCCCTTGGTGTTACCACAGCCTTTAGCTCCTTTACCCAATGAATATCAGTCTAAAATTCCTCATTTCACTGGGAAAGAATCCACTACAGCTCAACACCATGTAGATAGGATGGAATATGTATTTGATTACATGGAAATAGAGGATGAAACAATTAAGATGAGGATCTTCGTTCAGAGTCTAGGAGGAGAAGTGAAGAATTGGTTTAAAGTTTTACCTCCTAATAGCATCAATGATCTTCCCTCCTTACTTCAAACTTTTATAAATAAATGGGAAGTCAGAAGCAACCCTCTCCAAATCTTAGCAGAATATAAGAACCTTAAGAGAAATCAAGGAGAGAGTGTCCAGGACTATTCTACTAGATTTAACAGTATCTACAATGCTCTTCCACCACACATGAAACCTCCCCAAGGGATGGCCTTAGTGAAATACCCTGAAGGCTTTGATGTTGATATGGCCTATCAGCTTAGGGAGAGAGACTATAACACATTGGAAGACATGCAGAAATGAGCAGTGAGTGTTGAGGCAAACTTGATTGAGAAAAGAGCTAGGATGAGGGCTGATAAAAAGGTAACCTATAGGGATGACAACATAGATTCTTCATTTGATACCAAGTATGATAGTCTAGCCAAAAACATGGAGAGGATGGAAAGAATGATGGAGAAATTGGTCATCCAAGCAACTAATCAGAACAGAAACCAAAACCAAAACCAGAACTAGAACCAGAACTTTAGGAGAAACAACCCCCCGAATAGACAAAGAGACTCTGATCAAAAAGTCATCCCTCCATTCCAAGAGAATTTCCTTGATGAGGATGAAGGAATAATAGAAGAGTCAGAGGGAGCTTCCATGAATATGGTAGAAGTGGATGAACAAGATCACACCCTGTCCACAGAAGATGATCATACCTCATATTCACATTAGAACGAGGAGGGGTTGGAAACTGAGGACTATAGGTTAGGATTCGAAAATGCCATCATGCAAGTTAGAGAACAATATGATCTCAGAAGCAAGAAAAGCCTAGACACTCCCAAGCCCAAAGCCTCTGAAATCACTATCAAGAAAAGACCTGAAAAGACTCCTAAAGTGACTGTTGAAAGCAGCAAATCAGCAGATGAGAATTCTGGTAAAAACAAAGATAAGGACACCCAAACTAGTCACAAATCAAGTCAAGAATCTAGCAGCAGTAGCATTACAGCTAATGCTCTTGATAAAACAACATCAAACATTGTACATACTGAAAAACAGCAAGCTGATCTTGCTAATAAAACGGTGCCCAACAAGACAGAATTGAACCTCTCAAAGAGTCGGTCTCCTTTCAATTTGGAGAGTGAAATAGCCAAAATTAAAATTTATGTCCCTCTCACTGAACTGGCCACCCAAGATGTATATAAGAATCAAATTTTGAAAGCTTTAAACTTGGGAGAAAACAGTGACACTGTCAATTTAAATGATGATCAACCAACTCTTTTGTTTGGCCCAAAAATTGAAGGGAAATTTCAGGAAGGGGTAGTACCTCATTTCTAGGTCAGCCTCAATATCCATGACAAGATCCTACATAATGCTATGCATGACTCTGGAGCTTCACACAACCTTATGCCAAAAGTGATAATGGAAATGCTAGGCCTAGAGATAACCAGACCTTACAAGGATTTATATTCTTTTGACTCTAGCAGAGTGAAGTGCCTTGGCTTAATCAAAGATCTTTGTGTGAATTTGACTCAAATCTCAGCCAAATGCATGGTCATGGATGTTGTGGTGGCTGATGTACCTCCTAAGTATGGCATGTTGCTGTCAAGATCATGGGGTGCCAAATTGCAAGGTACAATGCAGATGGACGGGACATATGCCACTATCCCTGTCTTTAGCCAACTTAGAAGACTATATAGAGAGGCACACATGAAATTCATGGTTAGTAGCCCAGAAAAGCCTGAGAATTCCCCTCTTTACTCTGTCCATACGGACCTGGACTCTTTTATCCTCTACAATGATGAATCCATAAATAAGCCAGAGCTAGAAGACAGAAATTCAGACAACCAATTAGAGGCCCAAAATCTGGAAATAATGGCAGTTCTAGATATAGAGGAAAAAGAGAGAGAAACCTTTGAACAGTGTGTTGAAACAAAAAACCAAAGTGAACAAAGCCAAGACTGCAAACAACAGATTACCCATCACTTTGAACTCCATGAAAATCCTGAAGAACAAGACACATCACAACATGGTGCAGACCTCATAATACAACATAATGGTGAACATGGCATTAAGGATGAAAATAATGTCAATCCTACAGACAGTCCCTTATGGTGCATGAACTTTGATGGATCTTGCACTAAAAAGAATGCAGGGGCTGGGGTATGGTTGGTCAACACTGAAAACAATTACTCTGAGAGCCATGCTTTCAGGCTAGATTTCAAATGCACTAACAACATTGCAGAGTATGAGGCTCTCATCCTAGGATTGCATCTATTGAAAGAACTAGGAGCTAAGAGAATAGTTGTTCAGGGAGACTCAGAATTAGTCATCAAACAACTAAATGGAGAGTATACTGCAAAGCATCCTAGATTAAGGGCATACAGAAATAATGCCATGGATTTTTTGAAAACATTTACATAATGTGAGCTTGTGTTTGTTCCTAGGAATCAAAACATAATTGCAAATGGATTGGCCTGCGCTGCTAGTTCATATCAGGAATCACCTATTGACAAATAGATCATCATTCAAACAAAATATAGACCTGCAGTGCCAGATAATGAGAAATATTGGCAGGTCTTTGAAGGTGACAAGCAGGTAGAGGATTTCTTGCTCTGTAGGAATGAATTTGAACTACCTGATTCAGATTCTAAATCTGATGAAAATTGTTTAATGAAGATCCCCCTAATGAAGAAAAACCATTCCCCAATGCAGAAATAAACATGTTGACCAAATAATTCGAAAAACAAACTGAAGAATACATGCAAACAGAAAAAGAAGACATTGAGGTGCTAAAATCCAAAAACAAAAGCATACCTAGAGTATTGGCACCCTTAGAGGACCTTTTCGATTTCAATGATGTGGCAAAGAAACCCACTATAGAACACACTGAATCAGATATTGAAGAATGCAACATAGGCAGCAAGGATAAGCCTAAAATGATTAAATTATCTAAGTCTTTGCCTGCCCATATCAAACAAAAATACATTGATCTATTCAAAGAGTTTATGGATGTGTTTGCTTAGAGTTATGAGGACTTAAAATCTTATGACACAGAGATTATCCAACATAAGATCCCATTGAAAGAAAACCAAAAACCCTTTAGGCAAAAGCTGCGCAGAATCAACCCAGTACAACTACCTCTAGTGGAAAAGGAAATCAAGAAAATGTACGAGGCAGGAATCATAGTGCCTGTGAGGTTTTTAGATTGGGTTTCTAACCTTGTAGCTGTGAGGAAAAAGACAGGAGAAATCAGATTGTGCATTGATTTTAGAAACCTTAACAGAGCCTCCTTAAAAGACAATTACCCTTTACCCAAAATGGAGCACATCCTACAAAGGGTAGTTGGTTCAAAGAGGATTTCTCTGTTAGAAGGTTTTTTAGGGTACAACCAAGTTTTAGTACTCCCAGAAGATCAACTCAAGACAACTTTCACCACTCCTTGGGGCACTTTCATGTATGTGAAAATTCCTTTTGGATTAATGAATTTTGGGGCCACTTTCCAAAGGGCCATGGACATTGCATTTTCAGAGGAAATAGGGCACTTCATTGTAATTTATCTTGATGACATAACAGTTTATTCCAAAACTGATGAAGAGCACCTTAAACATCTAAGAAAGGTCTTTGAAAAGTGCAGAAGGTTTGGGCTATCGTTAAATCCCAAGAAAACAGTGTTTGGCATACAAGAAGGTAAACTTATTGGCCATATTATATCAGAGAAGGGGATTAGAATAGATCCAAAAATATTTGAGGGAATACTACAAATTAGCCACCCAAGGAACATAAAAGAATTGCAGTCCTTCATTGGAAAGATTAACTTCTTAAGGAGGTTTATTCCCAACTTAGCAAAGCTCCTTAGAAACATGACTAATTTGCTTAAGAAATAAGTGGGATTTAAGTGGACTATAGAAGCCAAAAATTCCTTTGAATTGGTAAAACATGCACTTACCCAAGCACCAGTTCTAATCAGCCCAGATTTCACAAAATATTTCCTCATTTTTTCCTTTGCATCGAAGCATATTGTGGCTTTTGTCCTATTGCAGAAAAATCCAGAGGGACATGAGCAGCCAATAGCATTCTTTAGCAAGGCACTAAGAGATGCACCCTTGAAATACAACATCATGGAAAAACAGGCCTATGCCTTGGTAAAGGCCTTAAAGGACTTTAGGGTGTATATTCTGCATTCTCACACCATTGCTTATGTGCCTAACATAGTGGTAAAATATATCTTGTCACAAGATCCAGATGGAAAAAGAGGTAAGTGGATTGCAATAATACTAGAGTATGATTTGGAAATCAAACCCACAAAACTCATTAAAGGTCAGGGCCTAGCTCAATTTATGGTTGAATCCAACCTACAAGCCCTTGACATTAACATGGTAGATGCCTTGGATGAGCAAGAAGGATTGCCTGCTCCCACTGTTGAAGAGCAGTTCAAAACTCACCTTGGTATGCTAACATCTTATATGTGCTTAAAAATCTTAATGCTCCTCCTGATTTATCAAAGACTAAGGCAAGGTTTTTAAAGTTGAAAGCTAGGAATTATTGCATTTTGAATGAATGTTTATATTGGAAAAATGCTAATGATTTATTGCTTAAATGTTTGCCTGAAGTTGATGCAGAGAGGATCAAGCATGAATTCCATGAAGGAGAGTGTGGAGGTCATCTCTACTGGAAAACCACAGCCAATAAGATCCTCAGAGCTGGCTATTACTGGCCCACCCTCTTCCAAGATGTCCATAATATGATAGTTGCATATCACAAGTGCCAAAATTTTGAAGGCAAAAGAAAACTCCTTCCCTTACCACTGCAACCAATCACTGTTGAAGCTCCTTTTCAATAGTGGGGCCTAGATTTCATAGGAGAAATCCATCTTGCTTCATATGCTCAACACAAATGGATTCTTACAGCCACAGACTATTTCACAAAATGGATAGAGGCCATCCCTTCTAGGAATGTCATAGATTCTGTTATTATAAAATTCCTTGAAGACCATATCCTATCTAGATTTGGCTGCCCTAGGAAGATTATTACTAACAATGCTGCTGCTTTTGATTCCAAAAAGATGATTGATTTTTGTCACAGGTATCAAATTGTTCTTGGTCATTCTACTACTTATTACCTTTAGGGTAATGGGCTAGCAGAATCATCAAATAAAATTTTGGTGACCATCATCAAGAAGCTGCTTGAAGAGAATAAAAAATCATGGCATAACAAGTTGGTGCATGCTTTGTGGGTAGACAGATTGACCACAAATAAATCCATTGGAATGTCCCCTTACCAGCTTGTTTATGGAGTAGATGCAGTGTTTCCTACCAGCCTAGGTGTACCAGTGATAAAATTAGTCCAAGAAATACAGTCTGAAGAAGACAACATGGTAAGAAGGATCAATCAAACAATACATCTCCAGCAAACAAGGGAAGAAGTCTACAATAGAGCTCAATAAGTGCAAGAGAACATCAAAAAGTTGTTTGACAAAAGAACAAAAGCTTGTGACTTCAAAATTGGAGACAAGGTACTCAAGTGGGACTCTAGAAGAGAAGATAAGATAAAGCATGGCAAATTTGACAGTTTGTGGTAGGGTCCTTACATTATTCAGTCCACCATTGGTCCGAATGCATTCTTCCTACAAGAGTTAGATGGTACAGATCTGTTTGGGGGTCCTGTCAATGGTAGGATGCTCAAACATTATTACTGCTAAAATTCAGAGTTTAAAGTTCTCACTTCCATTGTAAATACCATTGCTTCGTTCAATTTCACAAAAAAAAAGAAAAAATACAAAAAGAGAAAAGAAAAGGTCCAGACTCACTCAAAACTTGAACCTCTGATGTTTCAAAGAAATGGCTCAAATCAGCCCAAAACCTAAGCCAAAGAAAGAGACAAGCTGGTTCTAATATGCTCAAAACCTGAACCAACAAAGAAAGAAGAAGAATCATCTCTAGCCAACTCAAAACTAGAGCTGAAATAAAGAAGATGGATCAGCTCTAACAAGCCCAAAACCAGAGTTGAAATGAAGAAGAAAAAGTGACTCTAACAAGCTCAAAACTTGAGTCACAAAGGAAAGAAGGATACTTCAAAGTTTCACAATTCCAAGCCTTCACAATTTTGGTTTCAATTTCTTGCAAAGTTCAGTTCATGTGCAGTTGTCTTTATGCCATGATCCCACAGCAAACCAGACAGTCTAATCCTGGTTTGACTGTTTTTAAATTTCTGTTTTAGAGTATAGAGAAAGAAATCTGCTAGACAGTTTAATCCTAGCAGATATTAGTGTAGGTAGAGAAACTATGAGGCCAACTGTCTAATATGGTCTCATGGAGGAATAAGGGTAGAATTAGATTAGTGTTTCCTGCTTTCAATAAAAATGATGATGTAAAAGGTCTGCAAGTCTAAATGCACCTTGAAGAAAAAATGTTAGGACAATAGGTTGGGTAGGTAGATTGTTTGGAGAGATATTTTTGCTGATATAACATCCATCATGTTTGTGGCAGCTAATCAAATAAAGAACAGATGTGTCAAGCACTAGGCATCTGGCCTACTTCCAAATATTGTTTTCTAAGATTCTTGACACCTTCAACAAGATGCCATCCCCATGTGGAGCCACTGTTAGGCCACCTATAAATTTTTGACAAGCAAACATGTGGCTAAATATGTTATGAGCCTTTAAGAGATACATTTCCCCTGAAAATATCTCATTCTTGAAGCCTCTATGTGTCTTTTTGCCCTTGAAAGATCTTCACTGTTGTTTCCGCTGAAAGACCCTCACTTTTTGTGAAAAATTGTGCTAAAAATAGCCTCCATATGCTCCCTTTTATCCCTGCAATTTCCTCATTTTCACCCCTTTTTTCCCTTCGCAAAATTTCCCTAAAAACCCTCAAAATCCCTTCCTAAGTCCTCTAAATCATCAAATTCCCCTTTTAAAGCCATTGTGAATCCCTTCATTTGGTGTAAAAACCCCTTTATTCCTCTACTAGAACCCCTTTCTATGCCCTGAAAACTCAGTTTTTGGCTTAAAAACCCACTTTTTACCATATATCAGGCTTAGGCCCCCTTCGGCCTAGCCCTTAGCCCCTTAGCCGCATATGACCCGACGCCAAAACCAGACGCTAAGCCCTTGAGCACTAATCGCAATCGAAACCTTCAATAAATGCAATTTCCTCTGTTACTTCTAGTTTTTCCGATGCGAAGACCTTTGTGCTGTCGACCTCCGATGCAATATTAACCGTCAATCTTTACAAATACGACGGCCAGTGCAAATCGCATCGCAAAGTCTTAATGTGCCACCCTTGGTCCCCTCTAATTTGCGATTCTTCGATCCAATCCTAACCGTTGAATCCACAAGAACCAACAGCCAAGATGCGGTCGCGCTCCGCCCATTGTTTTAATATTATCACTCCGTCGATGTAATCTGGACCGTTGAATCCACAAGAACCAACGGCCCAGATTTAACCGCGCTCCGATCATATGCCCCCCACTGTCTCCCCTTCGATCAATTCTCAACCGTTAATCTCTCCAATGATCCAACAGTCCGCGCTAAATCGCAAAATCAAATTTCGGAGTTTCAACCCCTGCCTTTTCTGATGCGATTAGATCTCAGTCGTTCATTCACATAGATCGAACGGCCAGGATCTACTATGCTCGCCCATTTCATGCCCCACACAGGCATTTCCCCTTTTGATCATAACCGTCCATTGCAAAGATCCAACGGCTCTCCTTCTCCCGCTCATCCATTTACCCCTTTGTCCTCTGCTTTCTCTGTTAAATCTCCACCGTCCGATCCCCAGATCCAACGGCCAGGATCTAATCCGTCGTTGGTTTTCCTCTGCCTTTCCGCCCGCGCATCTTACCTTTTATCGCGCAAATCTTGAATCGTTAGATCTTTCGCCCTTCCATCTGACAGCTGAAGTGACATTTCCCATTTTTTCTGCGCTCGAACGTTAACGTACCAAAAAAACGCGTAATGGGCGGTGTTGTAAATCCACGTGTCGAGTAGCGAAGCATATCGCGTTTTTTTGGGGAAAATTTCAAACCCACTCTATTGCAGTGCGAAAATAGTTGTTTTCTCCAAAAAACCACTTCCCCTCTTCTGCCTCCGACAGCACTTCCCGAAGATCCCGACCGTTTATCTGTATAGATCTACTGCCCTTATTCCATCGCATTTTCATTCATATTATGTTCATCGGACCTCCAAAGGACTTCAGGGCGGGGCACACCAAACCGGAATATTCCCAAAGATTTGCATATATGAATGCATCTTAACAATCATTACCCAATAAAAAATTCAACGTCTGGCAAATTCAAACCCCATTATTCGCGGAAGCATTTAGATATATGATTCAAAAACTACAAACCCAATGATCAAATTTCCATGATTTTCAAACATATGGTTATAAACCCATTACACAATCCGATCTCAATTAACCCATGTGGAGGCTTTTAATCAATGATATGGAACCATAAATGTCATTCATCCAACTCCAAATAGCATTAAAACCCACCTCACAAATTTAGACCAAATGTCAATAGGAATGATTGACATTAATTATATCGACCTTTCACCTTGTTAAAACTCAACCGACTTTGACATTGTTTAATCCATGTATAAATAACACCTTCATATACCTTTTTATTACAGCGCTTCAGCATTTGATTCAACCCCTTACCACGGATCAGTCTCAATGGTTCACACACACCTACGATGGCATCAACTCAACTTAAAAAAAAAACCCCATTAACCAATGCGCCTTGTTACCATTATACGTGTGTATCGTTGGTTTAAACGAACTTGGCATCGTTTTAATCCAACTAACCCCATACGGAGTTTCTCATTCCCATCAGTCTCTACGCAAACCAATTGAATAACATTGCCCACAGGAATTTACATCAACGTGCTTACCTTTATAAACACCCTGACAAATTCAATTGCATCTTCAACGCTTCCATTCATCCACAATATCAAATAGATATACGAGGTATTATTGACTGCAAAAGTCTTCAAACTTCTGAAGGTCCGAACTACAGCGCCATGCTATCTCACTATCCAATTCACTCAGTACGCAATCAATACAACATGATTTTCACATGAACCAGTTTAAAATTAAATAGCCGTGCATTTCCTACTCACCATTGATCGCCTGCAAAGTGATTCACATCTGCGTTCAATTTAGAAAACTGCTCTTCGCTATATCATAGCTAGAACACCAACAAATAACATTCCTCAGAAAGAATTCAAATGTGATTCTTCTGTGTCCTTGGGGATTCACTCCAAATTCAGAATCTGCCTTATAACTGAACGCTTTTCTCTGCTACAACTATCCAGCGCCTTCCCTCTCCCATCACGGGCACGACGACATCATACAAAACGCGCAATCTACTTGCTCATAATCTGCATTATACAGTCAGCTTGTGTGAGTTTTAATCTGCAACATGTGATTGCCGGATTCAATCCAAATTCAACCCATGTGTTGATCATTAATCGATTATTGAGCCATTAACAGTGTTCCAAGTACATTACAACATAAGCGCTGGCTTGGTTATTAATTTGTTCCACAGCTCAACAAATTGCAACTTTAACCCAACATTCACAACAAACCAATTAGATTTTCACCAAAACAAGTGCGCCTCCATGAATTCGACTTTCTAAAGTCGATATGCCAACGCTGCTTTAATTGACAATCGATCTAATCCTCCTTCAGTAGGATCGATTCCTCTTCCTGCATCCTTTCAGCAAATTCTCATTCAATTAATCATTATGATATCGATATTTAGTGATATCGATTCCTTCTCTTATATAGAATGACACTTGAATTCATGAATTGAAACATGAATCCATAAAACTAATTAATTATTCCAGTATCAATTTGCAAGACTCTTGTTTCCACGTAGAATTGGTGCTTCCCAACAATTCCACTTTCAAATTATATAAAATGTGCATTCTCAATTTAAACCTCAGTTACAGACGATATACACATACTCAACGAATCGAAACACACAATTCTGAAAACACTTTTCACATTAACAATGAAGTAATTACAAACTTTGTCTTTGCCAAATATTCAACATTAATGGCCTTCCAATTGCCGGAGGCTTATGAACTTTGACTGTCCAAGCCTTACCTCTCCACTCTATTCTATTCTACCTCCTCTCAACTATTCAAGTGTATTTTCCTCACAAAAACCACTCATATTTATACATGAATAATGCATTTAATTCACTCCAAAAATCCCTCCACCTAATCCTCAACTAAATCTATATTTTAGGTGTGGACTCAACAAAGTCCCATACATAGAATACCTACTCTCTAATTTTGCTCCTAATCTATTTCTCTCATATCCTTTTAATTAATAAAATAATATTTACAAAATCCTCACTTATATAATTTATCTCCTATTTTATTAAAAATAACAAATTAATTAATAAAATAATAAAAATGTCACACCCCCCTTTATTACATATTTACAAATGAAAAATGGCCTTGATGCTCCTGCATCAGACTCCCAAGGTTGAAATTAAACATGATCACCTGATCATGTGTTTAGATCTGTTTATGCCTAGATCCCATATCTTGTGCCGTAACTTTCCACTTGTCGCTGCTTCTATCTGTTGTTCTTCTCCAGGTCTCCACACTTTATGCTGCATTGCCCCACTGGCTGTGCTCTTGCAATATTTTGCTGTCTTTCTCTTGTTGTCGCTCCTTTTCTTTCTTGCTACTGTCTTTCTCTGAGACATTTTCATCGTTAACCTCCTTATCAACTCAATTTCTCTGTCCAGTAAGTCTTCAAACTGCTGATTTCTTGCTTCCTGCTAAGCTAAGACGGCTTGCTCAGTTCTTACTTGCTATGTCTGTACTGTCGCTTGTTGTCTTCTTGCTGCCACCCAATCATCCAAACCCTCTTGTTTTCTACAACGGAAAACTTCTTCTTTGTCTTCTCCTATCAGCAGCATAACTTCTTCACTCCATGGATTAGATGTTTCCACGGAATTTTCTTCTTCCTTCATTTGACTGTTCAACTGAGTCAAATATTCTCCAGTACCTGCAAAAATACCTGCATTCACAAAACACTTGTTAAAATAAAAATCATAGGCCCCAGGGCCTTATTTCCCACTGCCAACACTTCAGTATGCTGACCCCAATCATTCTTGAGACTATCAGTTAATCTCTTCTTGACATCATCTTCTTCGAGAATACCTCTGTGTTCTGGAACCTCTTTATCCCCATTCATCTCTGTCTTTATACTCTGAACACTTATCCTCTGTGCTTCTAGTCTCTGCTCCAGGACATTTAACTCATGCCATAAACCTATCATCTCCCTTGAGAAATTTTCTGTGCACTCTTCACTACCTCCACAAGCCAAGATTTCTGTTGTCACCATCTCTCCATCTGTCATCAGAACATAATTCTGATCCTCAACGTCTGCAATAAACTCAGTTATCTGTCCATCACTTTTTAATTGGCCATTTAATAAAAAAAAATTGTCATTATCAGAATCATGTATCATCCCTGCATTCATACACAACTCTTCAGTTTGAAAATTACAAGTTTCAACAGTCTCAACTGTTGGTTCATATACCAGCTCTTCAAGTTGAATCTCCTTTTCATTCATATGAACTTCTTGTGCTGTAACAGCAAAAGCATCACTGCTTTCTTCTTCCGAGTACTTCTCTCCTGAAATACTCCTTTCCACACTTGCGACAGCTTCACAAGACTGCGCATCCTCAATAAAACCTGTAATCACATCACAATTGTCAGCTACAAAATACAAGAGTTCATATTATCCAGCTGATCTGGATCTGCCCAGTAACTTAAGGAATCATCAATGATCTCTTCTTCTGTTTCATTAATGGAAACCTCCTCTTCCAACTCAGTTTCTCTGAGTTGCGTACACCTCAACTGTACATTCATCATCTGCTTGAGCTTCTTCAGCTCCTCTGTTAACTGCATGTTTATCTGTCGATCTCTTTTCTGTTGTAGCCTCTGCCACTTCACTCTCTTCCTCATCAGCCAACCATGTCTCTGGTATTTCACACTTTCCTATAACAATTCCATCAACAACTCAAGATGAACTGCAATCTCAGCTTTCTCTTTCTCATACTCCTCATCATTCCACTGCTTCAATATGCCATTTGTCTTGGCATCTTTCTCCCTCATTCTACTGTGGCCTCTTTCTGAACCTCTGCTCTCTTCTTTATGACTTTCAGTAGTCATCTCTTTCGCCATGAGTTTCTCACTCATGAGTTGCCCCAAGCCTCTGCAACAGTAAACTCTACTGCTGCCACTTACCTCACCAATCCCTTCCTCCGGATCTGGTCTTTCGGTAATCACCGGTCCTCTGCTGGAACCCTTCGAGCATTCTCCACTGCTCCTTTAGGCTTCACTCATCTGCAAGTTTTTTCAACCTCTGTTGAATCTTCAGGTTCTGCCACACACCTAAAATCCCTTGCTGGACTCCTTTATCACCGCACTCCAGCTGTGATCCGCATCTTCCTGCTGATATTTCTTCACTATGCCTGCAACCAAATTCTGCAAATAGTCTTCAAACCAGAGTTAAATGTCAACTGCAAAATCTCACCTTTCAAGATCCTGTTGATCTTGCTTCCTTCCTCAACTGCACTTGCCTCCCTGTGCTACAATATTCATCAGTCTCAAAATCTGATCTTAACACATGCAATTAATTTAACTGAAAACTTAAATCTCCACACAGAGCTATTCCAGCTCTGATACCAAAAATGATGCAGGCAGGGCCTGCAAACCCAGAATATTCCCAAAGATTTGCATATATGAATGCATCTTAACAATCATTACCCAATAAAAAATTCAACGTCTGGCAAATTCAAACCCCATTATTCACGGAAGCATTTAGATATATGATTCAAAAACTACAAACCCAATGATCAAATTTCCATGCTTTTCAAACATATGGTTATAAACCCATTATACAATCCGATCTCAATTAACCCATGTGGAGGTTTTTAATCAATGATATGGAACCATAAATTTCATTCACCCAACTCCAAATAGCATTAAAAGCCACCTCACAAATTTAGACCAAATGTCAATAGGAATGATTGACATTAATTATATCGACCTTTTGCCTTGTTAAAACTCAACCGACTTTGACATTGTTTAATCCATGTATAAATAACACCTTCATATACCTTTTTATTACAGCGCTTCAGCATTTGATTCAACCCCTTACCACGGATCAGTCTCAATGGTTCACACACACCTACGATGGCATCAACTCAACTTAAAAAAAAAACCCCATTAACCAATGCGCCTTGTTACCATTATACGTGTGTATCGTTGGTTTAAACGAACTTGGCATCGTTTTAATCCAACTAACCCCATACGGATTTTCTCATTCCCATCAGTCTCTACGCAAACCAATTGAATAACATTGCCCATAGGAATTTACATCAACGTGCTTACCTTTATAAACATCCTGACAAATTCAATTGCATCTTCAACGCTTCCATTCATCCACAATATCAAATAGATATACGAGGTATTATTGACTGCAAAAGTCTTCAAACTTCTGAAGGTCCGAACTACAGCGCCATGCTATCTCACTATCCAATTCACTCAGTACGCAATCAATACAACATGATTTTCACATGAACCAGTTTAAAATTAAATAGCCGTGCATTTCCTACTCACCATTGATCGCCTGCAAAGTGATTCACATCTGCGTTCAATTTAGAAAACTGCTCTTCGCTATATCATAGCTAGAACACCAACAAATAACATTCCTCAGAAAGAATTCAAATGTGATTCTTCTGTGTCCTTGGGGATTCACTCCAAATTGAGGAGAATCACATGCCTGTTGAGAAAAAACTTCTGCGCTACAATATCAGTAGCCTTGCTGTTGCATCAGCGCGACGACATCATTCAAACATTGCAATCTAACACTCATAATCTGCATTATACAGTCAGCTTGTGTGAGTTTAAATCTGCAACATGTGATTGCCGAATTCAATCCAACTTTCAACCCATGTGTTGGTTATTAATCGACTATTGAGTCATTAACAGTGTTTCAATTAAATTACAACATAAACACTGGCTTGGTTGTTAATTTGTTCCACAGCTCAACAAATTTCAACTTTAACCCAACATTCACAACAGACCAATTAGATTTTCACCAAAACAAGTGCGCCTCCATGAATTCGACTTCCTAAAGTCGATATGCCAACGCTGCTTTAGTTGACAATCGATCTAATCCTCCTTCAGTAGGATCGATTCCTCTCCTGCATCCTTTCAGTAAATGCTCATTCAATTAATCATTATGATATCGATATTTAGTGATATCGATTCCTTCTCTGTTACAGAATGACACTTGAATTCATGCATTAAAACATAAATCCATAAAAACTAATTAATTATTCCAGTATCGATTTGCAAGACTCTTGTTTCCACGTAGAATTGCGCTTCCCAGCGATTCCACTTCCAGATTATATAAAATGTGCATTCTCAAATTAAACCTCAGTTATAAAAGATATACACATACTCAATGAATCGAAACACACAATTCTGAAAACACTATTCACATTAACAATGAAGTACTTACAAACTTTGTCTTTGCCAGATATTCAACATTAATGGCCTTCCAATTTCCGGAGGCTTATGAACTTTGACTGTCCAAGCCTTACCTCTCCTCTCTATTCTATTCTACCCCTTCTCAACTATTCAAGTGTATTTTCCTCACAAAAACCACTCATATTTATACATAAATAATGCATTTAATTCACTCCAAAAATCTCTCCACCTAATCCTCAACTAAATCTATATGGACTCAACAAAGTCCCATACATAGAATACCTACTCTCTAATTTTGCTCCTAATCTATTTCTCTCATATTCTATTAATTAACAAAATAATATTTACAAAATCCTCACTTATATAATTTATCTCCTATTTTATTAAAAATAACAAATTAATTAATAAAATAATAAAAATGTCACACCCCTCTTTATTACATATTTACAAATGAAAAATGGCCTTGATGCTCCTGCATCAAAAGGACTTCATCGGAGCATCTCAACTGTTGATCTCCTCCTGAGATCTAATGGTCCGCACTCAAATCGCCCTCTACCCTCCGGTCCCACCATTCAAAGCCCAATTTCATTTGATTTCACGCATTTTCCTTTGTAATTCGCCCAAAGTCTAAACTTTATGTTTTACATTAAAGTTTATCTCTTCCGCCTAACTCCTCTAAAGCATCTCCACCATTGAATCTTGGCCGTTGGTAACCACCATCAGTTCTAATCCAACGGCCCAAAACCATCTTTTCACCAGACCTCCATCAGATCATTGCTTCACCATTCTTTCGCATTTTTCACCGTTTTCTTCGCTACAACGATTGTTTTCACTACTGCGTTGCCATCTCCACAAGCATCCACATCCACTCCCATGGATTTTTCTTAACCTATTTATCGTTGTTTTGCAGGGTTACAGACGGTGAAAACTTTTATTGCTCACAGTCACCATCATGGTGACACAGAGTGCAGAGAAAGCTTCTTCAAAGCTAGAGATGCAGAGAAAACACCTGGGAAGGTTGTTGAACGAAATATTTCATTAAAATACCAGTGTTTAACTCTATCAAACCCCCAATGCCATTAAAACTGCATTTTCACATAAAGACCATTGGAAAAGCGGCAAAGAGTATCAGTGAAGGAAATTAAAGGGATTAAAGTATATTATTGAAGATTTATGACATAATCCAGCGATTAAAAGAGAAAAAGACAGCACGAAGACCAGAAGATAGGAATTAAGCTTAAACAGACCTAAAACACAAAGGAAAGTAAATTAAAGGTGTTTTAGGAAAAGAAAGAGACATCTGTCAATCCGAGAAGTCTCCATTGCCACTCAGAGGCCAATTGAACCCTCTCCAGCTCCAAAAGCCAAACCTCTCCAGTTTCCAAAGGCCACCTGCAACCTCATAAAGATCAAAGGAGGCCTAGTTATTGCGAGAACAAAAGATCTTGGCCTAATAGACAACTGAACAATTAATACAAATCAAAGGAACTTATCACTAATTGTCAGCAAAAGCTATTTTAAAGATAAAATATAGTCTTGAAGTCAATATTTCGTCCATCAAGCCTCGAAAAGCAGAAACAGAGTTATGAAACAGAGTCATAGGTTGAGTGCATTCCTGCCTTATGCCTTGCCTGGTTTTCAAAGGCCAAGAATTGCATTGATTGTGAAATTAATGATACTTGACCCTTAGAAACTCTCACACTTCCTCATTTTCTTATAAATTCTCCTTGAGGACCACATTGTAAGGGTTGGTCTTTGGATATCTGATTGCATGTAATAGTTTTCTGAAGCTGTTGAAGTCATGTTTTCATTTGAAGATACATAAGCTGATATGAGAAGTTTGAAGTTGTAGAGACCCACCGGGCTTGATGATTGTAATTGGTTTGAACATCAAATACAAGCTGCTGATTTATGGGATCCTGATCTATTGTCGATGGTGATGTTTTCTTATTGTTAATCGTTATATTTCTTTGTGAATTTTCACTTTGTCCACTTTCTCTGATAAAGAACAACAAATATAAAGCTAGGATTTACTCTTAATAGTACCCTACTCTTACTGATAAGCTCTATCTCTATGTTTTCTTCCTTTGAAAGTTTTTTTTTAGAGTACATTGAAAGCAGGTCAGTTTCAAAGCACTTGCCTGATCTTAGATTTCTCTTTGTGCTTTTCAATTGTGTTTTCCTATAGAATATGCTGAAAGCAGAATAGGTTCGAAGTCCTTACTTGATCTTAAGCTATTCTAAGTGTTTTTCTAAATGTTTTCTATTGAAAGTATTTCAAAGTAGGCTAGTTTCAAAGCACTTACCTGATCTAGGATTACTTTTATGTTTTCTTTTAAGTGTATGCCAAAGCAGGATAGTTTCAAAGCACCTACTTGATCTTAGGCTGCTCTTTGTTCTTCACTTGTTTGTTCTCCATTTCTTGCTTGTTCCATTCCATAAATCCAACTTAAGAGATCCTTTGACATAGATGACTTGCCCCATGGATCACTCTTGAACCTTGCTGTCCAATTAAATCCTCTTATGAATCCATAGCCCAATGGGTTAAAGCTGCTTTTTTCCTATCTTATCAGCTGAATCACCCCTTCATTTGCATACACCTTCACCCATTATTTGAACTTCCTTCACCTTCATCATGTCCTTGCCCAACCAAAAACAAACAAAAACAAAAACCCCTACTCTTCATAACTAGCATAATATCACATTTTAAGCCTTAAAGATCACATCTTTAAACACACTCATAGAGATATCCCTCTCTGGATTCAGGAGGGCTAGATCCTAGAATTCCAAAGTGGTTCATATGTTACCTCTGCAGTTTGTATTGCCAAACTTGCAAATTACAAAGACCCTAACAAAAGCAACAATAGATTTGCAGTGCAGATGCAGTAGTTGAAAACAGTTCAACAGGGTCAGCGACAGCATGGATGTAGCGCAGAGTTAGAGCAGCGTAGTAGTTGGTGGGCAGCATCATCCAGACATCAACAACGTAGCTAGGATGGTACAGAAGTCAGAGTGATGCTTCAGGAGGTTTCAACACTAGAGCATATTCCTCGCTAAGAGGGAGTGTTGATTTTTGTAGCACCGGATGTGCTCTAGCCTCAAGATTTTGCAGAGGCTAGGACACATGCATTCTCCAAAACCGATAAATCGTTTTGGGAAATTCCATTTAGAGATGGCTTAATTAAAATAATTAATCGTTTTTAATGTATTCCTAAGTCTAAACTTAGGAAATGTGATTAATTAAAGTGTATTAATTAAATCAGATGTGAATCTTCTAGATAAATATGAGGATCGACTCCCAGTTAATCTTAGCCTTTGATTATCTTTTAATCTTGATCGTTGATATGTCAATGAGATATTATAAGAAGGAGCTCGATGGGAATTTGGAGAACACGCCGAGTGAGTGAGATCTAGAGATCAAATTCTCAAGAGAGAAGCGCAGCAGTTGCAGGAGAGAGATCAAGTTATTTGCTTGCAGTGAGGGGCAAGGATAGTTGGTCAGAGGAATATTTTCCTGATCCATTGAGTGCATTATAGAGGAGGCACTGAGAGGTCCACAGAGGCAATGCAGTGCCATGTAGAGGCAGTTCAATGCTTTAGAGGGAATCTACAGTTTTGCTAAGGAGAAGTCCAGATCTAGTGTCGGGAGTCGAGGTGTGAGACTAGAGGGTCAGAGATTTGAGTTTCTAGACAGCAAACGATCAGCTGGATGGGTGACGCAGTTCCTAGAGGTTGCGATGCAGCGACATTGTAGTGACTATGTAGAGGCAATGTGGGGCTATCCATCGAGAGCCCGGATCAATGTCGGATCGCCAGTGACATTGTGAGATATTTTCTCACTACCTCTTTAGCAGTTTATTCTCTATATCGAATTGCCAGTTTGGGAATATAAGGATTTGTACTCATAAAACTATTGCTTAATAATAAAACACTCAGCTACTGCAACAGTTTTCCCACTTTAGGTTTTTCCAAGGAAATTTTTCCAAAAAAAATGGTGTACATGTTTGTGTGTTAATTTCTTTCATGTGCATATTTTGTTTCCGTGGTATTTTATGTTGTGAAGGTTGCAGTAGATTTTATTTTGATATTTTTTGTGTAATGTTGTAAATAAATTGTTTTGTAATTAGCAAGTAGGATAAATTTAATTAATTGTTGTAGTAGGGATTCTAATTTTGTAATTTCCATAAATCCACCTTTGTGATGGCTGCCAGTGTCTGGAAGTGAATTGGTTCCTCTGAACTATCACCATCCACCATCACCCTTCTTGCATGGGATGTTCACCCCTCATAGCCTCTCAATCTCTATCAGAATTTCCCTATCAATATCATTGGCAAGAATCATGGTCATGATCAATATCGAAGTCATCGATGCCACTTTAGATTATAACCTCTTGCTAAGTAGTAGTTATACCTATGCCACATCAATTGTCGTATATTTTTTATTTTGAAAGATGTGCTTTCCATGTAATGGAAATATCATTACTATCGATCATCTTACTTCTTATGACCCTCAGTCGCAGATATCTCCTTGGAATACCATCTCATTGATGGTGGGAAACAATACCACCACCACTGTTATCGTTATTTCCCCTGGAGTCTATAAATATTCAATGCTAGTTGGTGATTATTATGGCCCTCCGCCCACCCCTTATGAGCCTATCTCTCCTATTGTTTGCATGCTTCAAGCATCGCAGGCCACAGGCAAGCGGTCTATTACATATTCACAACAGTCAGCTCCTTCGCAACCCCCTTCTCAAGTCTCAACTCATCCTTCAAGTACCATTCCTCTAGGATAGTTCCCTCCTATTGGTATCTCTCCTAGTCCTTTTCCATGAGGAATTGTTCCTCTAGGAGTTTCTCATCTAGGAGTAGTTCCTCCAGGTCATTATCCATCTGGTCGGATAAATTTCTTATTCTTTCCACCAGGAAATTTTCTACTCCTCTAATGGCTATGTTGAGTCTTCCTAACATTACCTTGGGGATCCTTGTCTCGTACATTTCTCCTCCCGCAAAAACTCCTCCTGACCAACTTAAACCTTATACAGCTTTAACCTTGGTTCAATCAGTTCCAACCACCCCTTCCTTTACTTCAATTCCACATCAGCCTCAATGGGAAGCCACTCCTATTGTGAAAGCATTTGGTGAGGGGGGGGATCCCAAAAAAATGGAAACAAAGACAAGGCACCCTACGAAACTCCTGCTCTTCCTAAGCCACCAAAGCGTTCTCCTACATGAGATTTATGTGATTTTGTTGGGCATGCCATCAGTAATTGTCTTAAAATTCCCCAAATTAAGCATGTGGTCTATGATACTTTTACCGAACCTAACATTCCTAAGGTCCATGTTACCTTACTTGAGTCTTCCAAGAAGAAAAAAATCTTACGCATGAATCACCCTTGTGCTTTGTGTGATAAGAATGGAAATTATTCCCATCAATGTCCCCATCTCAAATATTTTCATGATACACTTCAAGTGCTTCGCGATTTACATGTCGCTCTTAGTGATTCCACTTCCCCTCTAACTACGAGTCCTGGCCCCAATGCTTTGCCAAGATAGGAGCTTTCTCAACCAACCATCGTGATTCCCCATCTTGATGTCGAGATGATGGATAGTTCAACCCATGTTCTCTACCTGTCGTCATCCATGGGATCGATATATTCAGACTCTTTAGGAAAATCCTTATTGTGTTTCTTTCAAACCTTATTCAAAGGACACTTCAATCTCAACATTAGTAGATGTCACATCTACTTGTCATCAGTCTACCACAGTAGTTGCGTATGTGAACCATTTCTCCCATGATGATGATTGGTTCAAAAAACACTTACTTCAAACATAATAATTCGAACCACATCCACCTTGTGGCCATTACATTTCCACCCAATTTTTGGGTAAGGGGGCATCCATTCTTGAGAGTCCAAAAGATGCAATTTTCCCCAAACCTCCTAGTGCATTTGGCATTTGTTTATTCTAGTGCCATTATTCTTCCCCATATTGAAGAACCTATAGAGTCCCATATCACTCCATATCAGCTTGGGATGATCCAATTCATCACCCCTCTATCTTATATCAACAACCTAGTCCTTTGGACATTTTTGTTGTTCAAAACCTTTATCATCTAGGTAAGCATCAGTTCATTATATTTGAAACCACTCTTTGGAATGGTGACACCATTTATGTGAACCTAGTAATTTAGTCCATATATGCAGTACCACACGAGATTGAAAATCCACCATTTCCTTTCTCCTACTGCATCTATCCATTATTCTGATGAGAACACAACCATAAACAACAAATGGTGACAGCAAAATAACATGCATAACCACATTATGTATCAAGCCATCCAATGTGTGTTTGGAATGCATTATTATAAATACATTTAGAATGTGTATAGCATGTTATAACCATACATACTAAATCGGGGCATCTCTACCCATACATCTACTCATCATCCTCTGGAGGATCTTTTTTAAGTCGGGTCAGATGCTCAAATATCTTATTCGAGCATTTGGAACACAATGACGCTCCACAAAATCATCCAAATAAGGGCTTCATTCCCACCTTTTCATACTTGATAAGTCCTCTCCATCATTATATGCTGGGGGGAAATATCCCATGCTTGGGGGCACGATGGTACCCCCTAGCCACCTTCTCATTTGATCAATATCAATCTCGGCCTAGACCCCAACGATCTAGGTATGGTCAATTATCCTCTCATTCCTTGGATAATTTGTCCTATCGTCCTCTCCGACAAGCCATACACACATCACATATCATAGATGCTTTATTTCATATCTTCAAATATTCTACTCTATGTGATACCACACTTACCACCCGATCCCCATATCTGAATTGGTGGGTGGGGATGATCCTAGAACTTATCTAGTACTTAATTCTTGTATTCCTTTATTACCTTAATCCTTCACCAGGAACCATCCTTCTATGATGCATTAAGCCCATTTTAAACAAGTAAGGTCACCTTCCTGAAATTCGCAGATCTGAATTCTAAAGGTCAATTTTTCCTCTATGATCTCACCAAGATTTAGAACCTCCTCTTCCTATCCAAATTCTCTAATATCTCAATGTGAAAATGAATTAGATTTGGGGGGAAAGAATACATTTTATAGGAAAAACCCTATTTCTTCCATTGAACATTATGATCAAACCGTAGTTTGATTTGGTGAACCATCAACACCATTGGAAATCTCTCACCGAGCACTATAATCGGGCTCTCTTCATTTTTGGTAATTTGAAACTTCGCCAAGAAGCCATTTTTATATGAGGTCTCACTTTTCCGCCTATCAAAACCGAATCTCTTCATATGAGTCACCTATACTCTGGTATCACTTTTCCTTTGCACTTGTTTACTTAGGTGTTGAGTTTTATTGTGAGTAACCATTGTTTACTCATGTTTTTATGGTCCCCTTCGAGCCTCCCCCATGTGGCAACATCATTGAGTCACCCTTGTTCATATCATCAAAGATGAGTCACCCTTGCATCCATGGAGTTTTTCCAGAGTCTCATTCAGTCCTGTTATAGTACATCATCCATCTTTGTGTTGGATTCATCCCATTTCGCTCGCATTTGGCCTCCAGCTATTTTGACTTGTCTATGAAAAAATTTTGTTTGAGTAATTGGCCATCCCATATAGAATCGATTCAGCCACTTCTATTTCAACTATGCATATTATGCTCTGACAAGGGAATTTTTTAGTCCAACACTCATCTTACTCCTCCATAATCATCCCTGGTTTCAGTCTATCAGTCACATTACTATGATCATTGTGCCTTTGTTGACGAATCATCATTACCTCAACTCTGGCAGACCCTCTTCTATCAACTTCGGCACATTTATTCCAGAAGAGTGGTTTAGAGGGCAGTGTACCTAGGTTCCATCATTCACCTTTTTTTGATGGCTCATATCAAGCAAAGGGAATCATAATTTCCCTTTGACTTTGTATTTTATTGCATGCTCGAGTCCAACTCATTATCACATGAACAAGAATCATACACTTGATGGTACAGTGTTCCAGTAGATTGTACCGACATTTTCCTGGTTTATGTGATATGTTCCGGACCTCATAAGGGGTGGCCCTTCAAGTAACCCCCCACATGCTTGGATGTAAACATATGATGATCTAGCCTCAGATGCAATTTTGTTGATTTGATTGGCCCAGTTTTTGTCACTTATAGAGCCCACAATATGAATTTATCCTTTAGATAGTCCATTCAGATCTTCAGAGCCCTTTCTTGTTCAGTAGGGCTTCTTCGGTTGTAATATTCCCCCTCCTCTTAGTTAGGGGGGTCATTGTATCTCATGTACTCAGATCAACATATGTTATTTCATTTAGTCTTGGCCTTTGTTTTCCAGGCTCATTATGTATATGGGACTCATTGTATCATTGTATCATATTACAACCCATTGATGCCAGTATATCATGTATCATGTACTTTGTTTCTCAGACCCACATTGTTGGGCACATCATCATTATTTGTACTCAGTTATCTCAGCGAGTATGGGTATGCCTCCCCTCCCTCATTTGAGATTATGTATTTACTAATAAAAGAATACTTTTGTCAGCTAAGTAGGTCTCACCCCCTCAATTCTGAGTCATTTTCCTTATTTCATCTCTCTCTCTCTCCCCCCTTTGGTATCTCATGAATGTGCAACCTACAACAAATTTTGGTCATAAAATTTTCTCTTAACACTCTTTCATTGTGGGGCAATTTGTTATCACCCAAAAAATGTTCACCTGGCCATTTATTACTAGGTAGATCATAATACACCATGTAGGATTAAGTTTACCATGGTAAAACCCACTTTCACCATAGGAAATAATTTAATAAACCATTTTTCTAAATTATTTATCATTAAAATCCAAAACCCCCATGAGAATAATTAAATAAATTATTATTTATTTAATATTCTCTAGAAATAATTATTAAATCATTATTTGATAATTATTTCTTATCACTTTTGACTTAATCAGCTTGGAATAATTAAATAAACCATTATTTATTTATTATTCCTTATTTATCCTTTATTTTACTTATGAGATAATTATTAAACCATTAATAAAGTTTTCACAATGACTAGATTTTGATTTAGTCAATAATATTTTATTATTTTCTAATTCCTAATTTAGCTCAATACTTTGTTATAAATAGAGGGTTTTATATTCATTCTTCACCATGACCATTTTCATCGTCAACATTATCGTCTCATAGAATTTGAGCTCCCACTTGAGTTCAAGCACCCTTTTTGTTTTTCTTGGTCACTGCAAATTGAGAGAGAAGCACTTTGAAACACTTTGTTGAAGCACAAGGATAAGGACCCATCCCACTGAGGGGGAACTACAGACCCATTTTGTAATTTCCCCTCACCAGTTTTATTCATTAATAAAATTATCATTTCTTCAAGTCCTTCATTATGTTATTACACTTATATTTTATGTTGTTATATGTTTTTATTTGTAATATCTATTTTGTTGTAGGGTTTTTCTCATGTTTTATTGCAGATCG
Organism: Pinus albicaulis; assembly: GCA_034641835.2. Classification (NCBI taxonomy): domain Eukaryota; kingdom Viridiplantae; phylum Streptophyta; class Pinopsida; order Pinales; family Pinaceae; genus Pinus; species Pinus albicaulis. The sequence goes on from CM076578.1 coordinate 1,915,505,509, forward strand.
GAAGCATAAAAGGAGCCATCTTTTGTTGTTAAGGTTATAAGTCACCTATAACTTAAGTAAGGGATTTTGGTACAATTATATAAAAAAGTTACATTAATGCACTCGACAAGGAACCATTCACCACCCATGATCAGCATGTTCTATTGAAACGATGGTAGTACAATACTTACCTCCAAGTGTGACACTTAAGATACACTTTGCGACACAAGTGACGACACTAGTGAAATAGTGCTCAAGGCTTGGGTAATGCATCTAGTGCATGTCTTTATGATATATATAACACATTATTTTATGATGATGTGTCAAAACTACCCTTCAAGAATGTACAAATGACTCCCTTTGGCTAGATGCGACACTTCCCTAACCACAAGACGACACTTGCGAAAGTAAGTGAAAAGTGCAAAAGACACTTGAAAATTCTAAAGAAAGTGAAAGTGACACATGACAGAGTGAATATAACATGAAAACAACACTTTTTAAAGTGAAAAAAAATAATAACGATAGTCATGAACGTGAAAGTGACACTTGCGAAAATAAAGGTGCGCTGAAGCGATAGTTGAGAAAACTCACGGAAATAGAATTTAATTGCAATCGAAGTGAGGAAGACTGCCAATGGAGAGTGTGCACTGACTATTGACATGTATTTTATAGTACATTATTCCTTATGGATTGTGTAGTCACTGCCACTAGTGATTGTCCAAGCTTTTCCTTTAAGAGTTGTGCAATGTGTATCTAAGCTTGCATAGAAATATCTGTGCTTGTGAATTCATCAAAAATAAAACATGTGTGAGCAAGCAACTTTGACGCTTAAAATATGAGAAGAAGACTCAAACACTTCAAAAAGAATCAATTGAAAATGAAGTGACTATGGAACGACATATCGTAAGATCCTCAGTAGGCTCCAAAATTCAAGTGTATGCAAAATTTTGGAGGGTGTTTATCACAATGACAACACTTGGAAACACACTAGAAGAACTCCAAATTCTTTATTTAGGTTTTATCCTTAAGTGAAAGGTCTAAATATTTCAGGAAGTATTGATTCACCATGTATATTACCCCAAATTTTTCACTTATCTTGGTTGAATATATAGTCTCTTCTATTCATTGCTCAGCTTCAAACACATCAACCTAAGACTTGTAACACCTCAATTGTTTTAATAGGGGAGAAGGATAATAAGTATACTGAGCTTTTGATATTCATATTTAAACACATTCCCAGGTGTTTCTCCGCTTCCAGTGAACCTTTTCAGTATCCGAGCGAAGTCACATCAAGGAAACACAGGCATCTATTCACTACCAGAAGACCTATTCAATACCCCAACGAAGTTGCTTTCTTAACCTCTCTGCGTAGGAATCATTTCTCTTCTTCACCCTTTATTTTATTTGAAATATATTTTTGAAACATTTATCGAAAAATTTTAGTACGGGGGGAAGAGGTATCCCGAATTATTGAGAGCAAGAGAGGTTGTTCCTTTCTTAAAGGATTTGAAAGACAACTTAAGTTAATATGCTCGTTTTTAAATTTTTATCCTTTCCCTTTTCTACTTGGTTGAGTCGACATGTCGAAATACTATTTAATACAAGGTTGAGTTGGAATGAATATCCTAATAAATATTTGCGCTTCGTAGTTTGACCAAAGGGTTTTTGTCCCAAATGAATCATATTTTTCATCTAGAAGCCATGGACTTTAAAGAGATGTAAACCCAAATAGAGAAGAAGGATAGCAAATTATCCAAACATTGTTTGCCATCACAGTTCCCTTTTCAAATTTTTCCATACTGTCTTTTGAGCCAAAAGGGAGTAGTTTTCATGCAAAGTTTTATTGAATAAAACATGAAATAAAAGGCGGGACAAAACATGAAAACAATATCAAAAGAACAAAGTGGATGGAGAACTAAAATAAAACAAAATTTGCAACAAAAATATGAGAATAAAACAAATGTGAAGACTAGGTGGAGAGAAAGTGCATGATGAGTATGAAAGGGAACTAGAATGCAGCTAGACCTATTCCTAACCTAACTGAATAGAAGGTCAGGGATAAGTGTAAAGAAATTTCCAATGTAGCCATTGTAACCGCTCTTGGCCTGAAATCACAAAGATATAAGCAATCAAAATGCATAAAAAATAATGTGAAAAATAAAAGATAACAACTTGAAAAACTTTCACAAAGGATCGAAGATATTTTCTAAAGGCAGAAATATGTGCCATATTAACAACTAACCTTGACCAACCTACATCCCTAGCTTGAATCATACCAACCTTTAAAACTTCTCGTGAATGTGACTTCACTAGTATTTTCTTTATCAGCAAGCATGAGAAAAGACAAAATCTTGTTATTAGCGAGAACCTAGTTCAGGGATCTCATAAGGATTGTGAGAACCTAACATAACAATAAATGAAAGTTGAAGTTCCTTGACTCCCTAACAAGTTCCAGAACTTTGAAAATATGGATAACTACATTTTGAGAATTGAGTCAGACCACAAATTGTATGTAGAAAACTACTATTAATAAAATCAACAAGATCACTATTATCTAGATGAAATCCATCTGCAATACTAGTTTTATCATATTTTTCAACTTTAACAAACAAATTACTTGTTATGAAACCAACTCCAAAAATAGAAGAAAAGAGAGATCAGCGCCTTAGAAATAAGCCACTTCGAGGGGGAAATCTCCTTTACATTACATAAATGAACAATTCGTGGATGATACAAATGACAAAACCTCCTTTCTATATATAGGATTCCATGGGGTCACAATATAATCCTAGCCGACCTAACAATAATAATGTAAGGGCACAATAATAACAATATGGGGGTTACAAGGGTACAACAATAATAATAAGGGGGCTACACTAACAACAATAAGGGACTACGCAGTAATATAGGGACCTAACATGCCCCTCTCCTTCAAACAAGTGTTGTCCTCAACACTTGATTATTTCTTGATGCTTATGTATAAAATTCTCCTCCTCCCATGTGGAATATTCAACGGGTAAGTTATTCCACTTGCTGAGATACTGTGAAATTGATCGATTTGGTAGTTTTTGTGTTCTTCTTTCTGTGACTGCTTCAGAACTTCTTTCGCTGCGATGTTGATCTTCATGTTGTTTCGTTCGATTCTGCACCAAAGTTAGGTTATCCTTTGAGATTTGGAGAACTTGTTTTTGATGCTCGTTGTGATATTTCGCTACTTTATCATCTATATTAGCTTTCATTTGATCCTTCAAACCATCCAACTTAGCCTCCGTTTTTTCTTTTAAACCCTCTATGTCATCTTTGATTGCTCTTTGTAAGATCAAAATTTGTTGCACTTGGTACCATAATTTTGGTATCTCATACTGCAATTCTTCCTCTTCATGTATCATAGTAGAGCTTTTTGAGGGCTTAATGGCTTTGGAATTATTTTTTGGAGGCATTATAGAACCCAATACTGATAAAAATGCTTCAATATGCCCTTGAAATCACTTCAAATTTCTTTTTCAAACAAACGTTATGCAATTTTAAAAAACAAATACACATCGTTTTCTAGCTTTTGAGGAGCTTGAAATTGAAATTGAATTATCTCTATGATTTCAAATCTTCAATATATGAAGTTCAGTCTTGTAGTAGCCCTTTTAATCTTCTTTCGAATGCCACAGGTCTAACCTGATTTGGATGCTTCAAGACAAAGTTATGCCCAATCTCCCACAATGACCTAATTATGGATTGGTTCAGTAGAACGAACTTGTATGGCGTGCCACGTGTCATGGTTTCTTCCTTTGGCTCTAAACTTGATACAAAGGAAACTACAGTATGTGTACTTTTAGTCAATTTTTACATAATTCCAATCCGATGCTCAAAGAAAGATTTATAACGATTTTCCAACGGTCACCTCTTTGAGATGAAATTTGGGAGCCTGAAAAAACCCTAACTTCCATAGATCATATCTCTGAAAATATTTTGAACCAATATATGAAATTTTTACACGAAGTTCCTTAGGATTTCGGCTCCACTTGATACAAATATCAGCTTTTGAACCTTCGTAGAAAAAAATCTATATTCCACGATGACCTGTTTGGAGCAGCGAAACCCTAGAATCCAAAGCTCTGATACCAAATGTTTTTAAACCAGCTCCAACAATAGAAGAAAAGAGAGATCAATGCGTTATAAATAAACCACTTCGAGGGGGAAACCTCCTTTACATTACATAAATGAAAAATTATTGGATGATACAAATGACAAAACCTCCTTTCTACACATAGGAGTCCATGGGGTCACAATATAATCCTAGCCAACCTAACAATAATAATGTAAGGGCACAATAATAAAAATATGGGGGTTACAGGGGTACAACAATAACAATAAGGGGGCTATACTAACAACAATAACGGACTACACTAGTAATATAGGGACCTAACATTACTCAAGTCATAATTTTCCTCTGATTTTAAATCTAAAGATATATAAATTAGAGAAACTCCATGAGTAACATGATTTGAAGAGTTGTCCTCATGCAAAACAAGAGATAGCAAGGAATGAGATGGATCCTCAATGATTTCATTACCTTCTTCTTCGTCTTAGATAACCTAACTACCTTGTGTCATTTGAAAATTAAACTCATGAGATGATAACCTTGAAGAGCATGGAGTGTATTCTTCACAAGTTACTGCATTACAAATATTAGAACACAAGGGATAGTGAGGTGAAGAGGAAGTTTGCATAAGAACATCTTCTTTCACCGAATCAAATTCTATATCTAGATCTTTGAAATTAAAATATTCTTGAGAAACTAAAATATCAATTGGTGCACTTGTGTATTCATCATAATATACTTTAATAGAGTCATCATCATCAGAATGATGGATTTCCAAGACTTTATATTGATTAGGAAAATTAGCTTCAATTGATTGACTATCGAGGTTATTAAATTCTAAATTAGTCGAGAATGTAGGAACATTATCTTGGCATAGAGGACTTTGAAAAAGAGTATATAGATCGAAATAATCTTCACATTTCTAACCCTCTATATATGAAATGTTACAAACATCCAAATCATATTCAAGACTGAAGTTATGAGTGTTAATATCATCTTGAGAAATGGAAGGATTAGTCTTCACCCTAAGCTCCATGAACCATTTCAAGGTTTCCTCCATTGCATCTGGATGAAGGTTGAAGAGATGAATCAGCTATTTGATTTTCAAATTTCCCAACTTCAACATTATCACCAGGAGGCACCCAAATTGGCATTGGAAAATGAGGAAAAGGGAAAAAAGGAATAGTAGGTTCCTCCTCTGAAATTAAAGGTATCTCATGATTTACAAACATTGGGGAAGCAGAAACATCAGGAGGTTCAGATTCACCATGAAAATAGATATGAACCAAATGCTCAAACTTTTTTTTAAAGAAATATGAATATGTATCTTCTTCGGGAAATTCCTAACATAGGTGAAGGAATCTATTAAAAAAGTCCTCAATTGATTCACTAGGCTTCATTATTAATTGATTAATCCTTTTAAAAACATCTCAGTAATCATACCTATCAAAGGCTTGATGAAGGTTTGATGAAGCTCCTTGAGGAATTGATCAAATGAATGAATGGAAGTGAGTGTTAGGGTATGACGCCATCGGTTAACCCAACTTCAAGAGTTACGAAGAAAAGCACACGAGCAATATCTTCACATTATATTTCATAAAATTCACAAAAATAGAGAAAATTAGACATGTGCTCGACTATGGATATTTCACCCTCACCATAAAACTTTAATTGAGACAAGTGATAAAGAAGCTCATTGGGGATTATAATTTTACCATTATATCTATCAGTGAAACACCTTGGGAGTATGATTTTGGGATGATCCATTTAATATAAGAGATTCAAAGCAGACTCAATGGGCACATCTTGTCATATGTACCTCCTTCTAGCACCAATTGTTGATGATGATGGAAATCCATCAACCAAGGGGGTCTCCATGGTATGAAGTCTCAATTAGACCTCACATTGTTTAGAGTAGGAGCCCCATATGGAGTATCAATCTGACCACCATAACTATAAGGTATGCCTTGGCTACAATGTATAACATAACAGGTTACACACATCCTTTGAAATCAGCAAGTGGACACTGTGAGACACCAATTGCAATGTGTAAAAGGAGACCTTTGCGACGGGAGACAAAAGTGAATCTCTGGGAGGAAAGTAATAGTATTATCCTAGGAGAGACACATGAGAGCTAGGAAATATTTGTTAGTCATCTAGCAAAATAGTTCACATAGACACAACGATCATTAAACACTTACAACACACCTTCAACGAGATAAGTACCAAAGCCACCGAAATAGTTGAATTTCCTTAATACATGTGAACAAAAAACATACCACAAACATATAAATAATGGTCTTACTAAATTAATGTTACATGCATGAAAATGTGTTGCCTCATTGTGCTTCTAATTATTATGTGAAATATCCAAGTACACAGTCAAAATGGTGAGCCACTAGCTCCAATAGTGGAACATTAAGTCACTTCTTGCTTCTCCAAAGAATGATCTTCTCTCCTATGTTCATCTAGAGAAGCCAAGGCTAGATCTCAAAAGGCTAAGCCTCCAAAGGTCATTTTCTTGATCTATGAGGTTTCTTTTATAAAAAGAGGAATTAGCTTTCATATCCCCTATGACTCTTGAGTTACCCTCATGACTCTTATACTTCTAATGTGACCTTTGGACTTCTATATGACTTTTGGACTTTTCCTAAAGACTCTTTTGTCCATATATGACTATGTGACTCTTCATATTCTACATATGACCCTTGGACTTCCAAACATTACATATTTTCCTTTCCTTTTGATAATTAAATCATTACGTCAACAAATGATGTGAAAATACACATGGACACACATGACACTATGATGACACTTGCATAAGTCACAACTTGAAAATGATGACATGGACTCCATGATGAGGTGGAAATTCCATGTTGTTACTCTTGTTGCTTTATCTTCAATATTCATCAGAGAATTTTTTAGTACTTCATCTTCATGAGAGATTTTCTTTGTTCTTCATTTTCACCCTCCAAAGGGCCTTGAATCAGTATGGAGTCTTCATGTGATCATAATATTTGATCTTTTGTCGTAAACTAGTGTCCCTTCATCTTCTTGCTTAATGGCGTCTTCATGGTTGTTGCTTCACAAGCATCATCTTGTATGACCTCCTTCGCATCCTCCTTGAAAATCATCGTGTCATGTAAAGATACAACACCTTCATATGAAATTCACTCATGGAAAGACGACATCGGTCTGAAAAATATCTTAGTCTAACTTTCTTCATGCAATGTATTGGATAATCTGGAACAAAGTATTAGGTTGAGGATGCTCAAGGATTGCGCAATGTGTATTTCTAAGAGGCAAGAGTGGGGCTCTAGTGACTGTGACTATGCAATGTGCAACATATGGGGGTCAAAGAAGGAATATTGCGCAGTTGAGGGAGTCAAGGAAACAACAATGAGGGATTTCTAACTAAAATTGTGCAAAGCGTAGTTCTAGGAGACAGGGAGGCACAAGACTGCGTAGTTGGGAAATTAAGTGAGATAGTGATGAAGGCTTGCTCATTGTGATTGTGAAATGCACAATTATTAGAAGACAGTGACTAAAAATTGTGTAGTTGAGAAAGTCAAAGAGGAAAACAGGAGAACTTGTTCACTATGATTGCGCAATGTGAAATTCGAGGGAGAGACTAAGCCACTATATTGTGTAGTTTCATAGTTCATAGAGATAGAGAGACTAACTGCTGACTGAGATTACGCAATTTGCAGAAAGAGACTGACTGGGAGGCAATACTGTGTAATTTAAGGGGCAGGAAGCAGCAGTTGAGAACTATGACTACGCAATGTGTATTCCTTGGAGGAAATGACTATGCATTGCACAGTTCCAAGAGGAAGGACAGGCTGACTGAGGCAAGATAATACACAATGCATAGTTCAGGGGGGCAGACCAGGAGGAGGTTGAATATAGAAGGATCAACTGCAGACAATGACTAAGTGTTGGATCCAAGAGGTGAGAGATGGAACCAGAACATGGCTTGATCATGATCACACACTTATATATGATCAACCACTCAGCAAGGAAGAATTCACCATCCATAATCAACATGTTCTTGTTGAAACAAAAGTATTACAATACTTACCTCCAAGTGCGACACTTAAGATACACTTTGTGACACAAGTCATGACACTAGTAAAAAATTGCTCAAGACTTGAGTAATGCATGTCTTTATGATGGATATAACATAGTAATATAGGAGGATGTGTCAGAACTTCCCTTCAAGAATGTACAAGTGACTCCCTTTAACTATGTGCGACACTTCCCTAACCACAAGACGACACTTGCAAAAGTAAGAGAAAAGTGCAAACGAAACTTGCAAAGGCTAAATAAAGTGAAAGTGACAGATTTCAAAGTGAATCTAACATGAAAATGAAACATTTTCAAGTGAAAGCAAGCAAAAATGATAATCATGAATGTGAAAGGGACAGTTGAGAAAACTCGCCGAAATAGAAGTGAAATTTTAATTGAAGTTAGGAATACTTCCAATGGAGAGTGTGCATTGATTTTTGACGTGTATTATGTAGTACATTCTGCTTATGGATTGTGCAATCACTCTCACTAGTGATTGCATAAGCCTTGCCTTCAAGAGCTTCGCAATTCCTATCTAAGCTTGCATAGAAAGATGTGTGTTTGTGAATTCATCGAAGAAAGAACATGTGTGAGTAAGTGACTTTGACACTTATAATATGATAAGAAGACTCAAACACTTAACAAAGAATAAATCAACCATAAGTGACTATGGAACGATAGATCGTAAGATCCTCAATAGGCTCCAAAATTCAAGTGAACAAAAAATTTTAGGGTGTTTGTCGTAGCAAAAACACTTGGAGAGACATTGGAAGAACTCTAGATTCTCTATTTAGGTTTTATCCTTATGTGCAAGGTCTCAATATTTCAGGAATTATTGATTCACCATATAGATATTCCCATCTTTTCCACTTATCTTGGTTGAAGATATAGTCTATTTTATTCTGTGCTCATCTTCAAACACGTCAAAGTAAGATTAGTCACACCTCAATTGTTTTGATAATGGAGAAGGATAATAAGTATATTTATATTTTGATATTCAAAGTTAAATGCATTCCTTATTGTTTCTCCATTCTCAGTGACCCTGTTCAGTACCCCGATGAAGTCACCTCAAGGAAACACAAGCATCACTTTGTTGCCAACATGACTTTTCAGTACCCTAGTGAAGTTGCTCACTTCACCTCTATGCCCAGGAAGCCTTTCTCTTCTTCGCCCTTTATTTTATTTCAAATATATGCTTGAATAATTTATTAAACATTTGTAGTACGGGTGGAAGATGGATCCTAAATAATTGAGAGCAAGAGAGGTTGTTCCTTGTTTAAGGGATTCCAAATATAATTGAAGTTAATATGCTTGTTTTTAAATTTTTCTCCTTTCCCTTTTCTACTTGGTTTAGTCGACATGTCGGAACACTATTCAATACAAGGTTGAGTCAGAGTGAATATCCTAATAAATATATGGGCTTCCTAGTTCAACCAAAGGATTTATTCCTGTAACAAATCATATTTTTTTCTAGACATCATGGAATCTAAAGATATGTAAACCAAAATAGAGAAGAAGGATAACAGATTAGCCTAGCATTTTTCATCATCATATTTCCCTTTTCAAATTTCTCCACATTGTATTTTGAGCCAAAAGAGAGCAGTTTTCATGAAAAAAATTATTGAAGAAAACAAGAAAGAAAAGGTAAGAAAAAACTAGAAAACAAGATCAAAAGAACAAAGTGGATGTAGAACTAGATGGAGAACAAGTGCATGATGAGTACGCAAGTGAACTAGAATATAGCTAGACCTACTCGTAACATAAATTACGAGAAGGTTAGCAGTGATAGTAATGAAATTTCGAATGTAGCCACCGCAACCACTCCCGACCTACATTCAAAAATATACAAGCAATTAAAAAAGATATAAAATAATGTGAAAAAAAAACATAACAACTAGAAAAACTTGCACAAAGAATCGAAGGTCTTTGCTAAAAGCAGAAATATGTGCCATAACAACTAACCTTTACCAACCTACATCCTTACCTTTTATATTAGAACGTGAATCATATGAACCTTGAAAAATTCTCCTTAATGTACCTTCATCGGTGTTGTCTTTCTTAGCAAGCATGAGAAAAGACAAAATCTTGTTATTAGCAAAGTGGCTTGCTAAGTACAATAATTCCAACCAATCATAAAATAGAGCACAAAATTTAAAACAATCCTCTTGAAAATCGTGAAACCCTTGAGAAGATGAAGTTTCAATTAAAAGCATGGAATCATGATTATAATCTTGTAAGGGAAAATGAATAGGATCATATTCAGAAGGCTTCTCAAGACAGTGAGGACCTAACATAACCATCAGAGAAGGCCAACATTCCTCAACTACTTGACAAGCACCTGAATGGTGAGATGATAAACCATAAATATCAACTGATGCAAGAAAACTATCGTCTGATACACTGGTGGGAAAATGATAAATGAAATGGAAGTTGTTAGATCTAGTGCTATGATTAGGGTGGTGGCTTGACATACAAGATGCTTTATTATTGATCATTTCCCTTTGTGTCCAATTCCATACTTGGTCAGCAATATAAAAGCTTTGGGAATCAAAATCAATTGCTGGCATTGTAAATCTCAGAAACCGATTCAAACAACATGCTGACAAAATATTATAAGGATGTGTCAAATCAAATCCAGAATCCATGTCAACGTGGGGGCTTTGATCCACTAAATGATTCAAGTAGTGAATATTACTCAGAAGGATTGATTTGGCAAGAACAAAAATGATTAGCTTAATAACATTCACGATGAATATTAGGAGTTGATTTTTCACCAAAGCACTTAAAAGATATGAATCCTTCGGCCAATTTTGGTGTTTATCAGGGGAAATTTTAGGGGCTAATATTCGCAAGTAGGCTAATTTTGCATTCTTTTTCCAAAATAAAATTCGCCAATTTCCATTTTTTCTGAAAAATTATTCGCCCAAATTTTATAGTATAAAATTATTTTACCTTAAAAATCATCCAAATTTTGTAGAGACTATATGTAAAAAATATTAGAAATTTAAGTATTTTTACAAAGATATCACTAAGCATTTTATAAATTCCATATTAAAGAGTAATAATATTTCCAAGGTTTCTAAACTTTCAAATAAATATCCATCCTTAAAATTTTCCCTGGTGTTTATCTTGAAATTCAGAGTGATAGGCTTCATAGTTATTTGCATCCCTGAAAGATATACATTCCAAACTCAAATTTGATACAAGATATTTGCATTGGGATGAATCAAATAAAGAAAAATATTTTATCTGATCAAAAACCAAATCTTGAAAGTTAGAAAAACTATATCCAAAATATTGAAAATATTTCAATAAATATTTTTCATCCAGTGAAACAACACAAAGGAAAGAGTTATGCGTGGAAATCCAGATCTGGCATGGTTCGGGGATCTCATCAGGATTGCGAGAACTTGACATAACCATAAATGAAAGTTGAAGTACCTCGACTCCCTGACAAGTTTTGGAACTTTGAAAATATGAATTACTGCATTTTGGTAATTGAGTCAGATTGCAAATTGTATATAGACAACTACTATCAACCAAATCAACAAGATCACTATTATCTGGATGGCAGCCATCTGCATTAATAGTTTGATCATATTTTTCAACTTCAACAAACAGATTACTCAATTCATAAGATTCCTCTAATTGTAAATGTAAATATATATAAATCAGAAAAACTTCATGAGCAACTTCATTTGAAGAGTTGTCCTCATGCAAAACACGAGATCACAAGGAATGATATGGATGCTATGATTTCATTACCTTCTTCTTCATCATAGATAACCTCACTGTCATGTTTCAATTGAAAATTCAACTCATGAGATGATAATATTGAAAAGTATGGAGTATCTTCTTCACAAGTTACTGCATTAAAAATAGTAGGGCACAAGGGATAGTGAGGTGAAGAGGAAGTTTCCATAAGAACATAGTATTTCACCAAATCAGATTCTAGATCTAGATCTTTGAAATTAAAATCTTCATGGGAAACTAAAAGATCAATTGGTGCATTGAGGCATTCATCATCACATACCTCAACAAAATCATCATGATGGAATGGCAACATTTGAAACAAAGTAAAGGTCAAAATGTTCAGAATTTTACAGAGGAGTTTAGGAAACAAGCACTAGCATTAAATGTTCTGTTAGACACTCCTCAGATGTTGATGAAATATATTGTCTTTTTTCATAGTTATTTGTGTCATTGATTATTATTATTTGAACCTAAAACTCTTGATGAAGCTAGTGTGAAGGTTGTGCATCTTGAAAGCAGGGGGGAGAATGAACAAGATGACTGCACAAAGAGGGCAGTAACATCTAAGAGAAGAGGAGAAAATCCCTCTTGTACTCATTGTGATAAAGAAGTACATAATGAGGAGAATTGTTGGAAATTGCATCCAGAATTGATACCTAAGAGGAGCGACATAAAAGAGAAGCATAAGACAATTGCAGTTGTGCAACAAGACCAAGATTCTTAATCGGAGGAGGATGAGAAGATCACAACTATGGGATTTACAAGTGGTGGACCAATTGACCTGGAATTAGATTTAAGTGATGAAATAAATATTGCATCTCTTGGGATTGCAACAAATGTAACCATCGATTTGGGACTTGATTTGGGCGATGAGACAAAAATTCCAGTAGATGTTGTACCAAAGATGAAAGGGGCACCAAATGCGGTGTTGTCGACAATTGTTGTCTCTCCTAGAGACAGTCTAGAGCTGCCATAGACCAGTGCCTAGGACATCTTAGCATAGCAGGAGTTATATAATAAAACTGGGTTGTCAATCCAAAGGCTCTCCTGCTATCTCTTGTTAAACAAGGAAATTGATTTAAAATGGGACCAGCAATCACAGAAACTGTCACAGGGAAAGTAATGTTGCAGAGGCATAATGCAAAGCTCCAATATTAAAGCATCAAATAGTTAAGAGACAATTTACTGCAAAGAGGGCCGATTCAAATAATATGTCACGGAAATCAAATATCAGAAAGTGTATGGAGGGAAATAAACACAAGAGGATATTAGTTAACTTTGGTCTGATACCCAAATACACAACAGAACCACATATGGGCTTATCATTCTAAGAATCCATACATGACAATGACATTTTAAAAGCACCCTCCCAAAGCAACTAATATAGCAGAAAGATAAATGAAATGAACATGAAACAGTATATCATGCCTAAGCCATATTTAGAGCGCTTGACTGACTCAAGTATGGGCATCAACTAGGATGAATCCTTACCTAAAGCCAGTGAGCCACTCGCATTCCAGTAACATGATACAAGAAGATGTATGAAATGGAATATTGTATTAAACACATAAGAAAAAGTACATACTGTGAAATACCAAAGACCAGAATCCTCATTACAGATAGAACTCCTCCTCACTGAGACCCTACAGGCTCTGAGCCTCGATACAAAAGCTTTACCAAATGTATACAAAAATGCCTTTCACAGCACAATTTTCTGATAAAAGTCTGGAACCCTTACAATGTCTTTTTTTTGGGTTTATATAGAAGAAGGACAAGAGAAACTAATAAAAGGAGTAGGTGAAACATTAAATTTTCTTAACTTGAACAAAAGGTGGAAACATTCGTGCCCCTGTTGCTTAATTAATATGCTGAGCTATTGGTACTCTGAGGCCATCTACATGAAGTAAATGCTATAGGTGCCAATTTCTCCAGGGATAAGACATGAAGAATAAAATATGTAACATTCTGTACCGTCCTGAAGAGAATTTGGCTGAAGTAAACCTTGAGGGCATGATTTTCTGTGAAAAGATCTTTCTAGTGATCTGCAAGGTCTTCGATCTGGTACTTTGCCTCCAAATGGGTATGTAACAGCCCCAAAATCCTTAAATGCGTTTCTTTAATCCCTTGCTCTTCACTGATATTTTCTGTCTGCGCCATTAATTCTTCATCCGCTCAACCTGTGCATTTGAATGACCCTGGAGGGTTAAATAGATTTAAATCCCTGCTTTCTTTAATGGTGGTCATATCATAGCGGCTCCCGGATCTTTTCCCATAAATTTTTCTCCTGAAACCGGGTCCTGTCATGCGTTCTCGGCTTCTGTAATAGAGGTGGTGAATCATGATAATTCTCTATTGCGGCACACCTGCAAAACCACAAACTTGTTAGAGAAAACCAGACACAGGGACGGTGGCGTGACGGATCTATGGATATGGTGGTGTAGTCTTGGCGGAATGATGAAACGATGCAGGGTGGCGGAGAGATGCAGATAAACAATGGCAGACGGGCTGGTAATAGTTTTCCATGCAAAACGTGGAAATATGATTTATGAATGAAATATGTGGATGGTGGAGGAAAAATACGATAGACGCGTGGATGATGACGTGGTGGGAGATTCGGTCAACAGGCGGTCACGCGAATGATCTAGGCCACACGATCCTTTAAACGAGATCAACGGTTGAGATTTAGTCAGAGGGCGATGGAATGGCGGGCCCAAGGTGCCGTATATTTAAATTAAAACCCGTGCAGCTTGGGAGATTGGCAGCCGTTGGATGGAGCACTCGGGATCGGACGGCTCATGTAGATTTCGCTGCCCATCTTGAGTCGGACGTTAACGCGCGAAATGGAGGCGGTATTGGAACAGTGGTCGAGCCACGTGTCACACAATTAATGGAATCGCTGGCCAATCGTGAATTACCGCCTACCCCGGATGAGCGGTGCGGAATAATCCAGCCGGTTTTGGAGGTAAGGCGCGGTGGGGACCACGGGACAGGGATAGGCCGCGGGCCGTCAATCCATGATTTGATCGGACAGCTAGGGGTATGCTCGAAATGCATTTGACGAGCGCCTTTTGGCCTAGTATGAGGTCTAGTGCCTTGGTCACGTGGGGAATAAAGTGCAGGGGGCGGGGCTGAGACCGAAAGGAGTTGGGCCCCAAAATATTTTCAGATATGGACTTTGGGCGTTAAAAATTCGATTTTAAAGCTAAGAGAGGGCAACGATAGACAGCTAATGAATTCTGCAAGACAGGGCAAGAGAATTTGATGATTTAAACCAGATGGCTCATGGAAATTTTAATGAGGAGAAGATCGTGGTCAACATTGGCTCCATCTGGGGACGGCGCGTTCATCCCTGGACGTGTCGAGAACCTGCAGACCCTGTTTAAACAAAAATTGTAGCAAAACTAATATACAGTATGGTACATCAGGCGCTTGCTACCTGAATCAGAACTGGAAATAGGGCTTTAGAAATTGGTCGTTTACAGGGGCATCAAGTAAGTCGCCCTGTAAATTCTCCAATATGAACGTGTTATTGCCTCCCTGTTCCACAATTTTAAATGGGCCAAACCACAATGGATCGAATTTGCCATGCTTTCCTTTTTCAGCCCTCCAGACATCCCATCTGAGAACCAAATCACCAACCTGCAATTTCTTGTCTTTTGCATGCTGATCGAATATGTTTTTCATTCTTTCATGATATTCAGCTAATCTCAGATTCACTTGGCCCCGTGTTTCCTCTAATTCCACCAACTGATTAATTCTTCTGACCATACCATCTGGTTTTTCCTGACTTTCCTGTATGAAACGTGCCACTGGTAAGGCCAGCTGCACAGGAAACACTGTTGCTCGTCCATATACCAATTCGTATGGAGATTTCCCGGTTGCTCGCTTACTGGTTATTCTATTTGCCCATAGAGCAAACTTCAATTGGGAATCCCAATTCTTCTGATTCTCATTGATAGTCTTCTTCAAGGCCCTCACTAGGGTTTTGTTGGAAGATTCTTCTAAACCATTTCCCTGAGGATAGTAAGCTGTGGAGTGCTTAAGTGCAATATTGTACTGTTGACAGAAATTCACAAATTTTGCAGATTTGAAGGCCTGTGCATTATCAGTCACTATTCTGGCAGAGCAGCCAAACCTGGATATGATGTTCTCTTCCATGAATTTTATGATGACAACGTCAGTAGCGTTCCTTGCAGGTATGGCTTCCACCCATTTTGTAAAGTAATCTGTGGCTGTTAATATCCATTTATGTTGTCCACTTGATGGGGGATGTATTTCTCCAATAAAATCTATTCCCCATTGTTGAAATGGCTCATTCACATGAACTGGAATCAGGGGCAGAGCTGCCAACTTCTGTCTCTCAGCGAATTTCTGACACTTATCACATGCTCTGACCCAGGTAAAAACATCTCCAAATAATTTTGGCCAATAGAAACTAGCTTTCAGTATTTTATGGGCTGTGGCCCTCCAGCTATAGTGTCCTCCACAGATTCCTTCATGGAATTCCATCATTATACTTTCTACTTCATCCTCTGTGAGGCACAACAATAGGATGCCTGAAGGGTCTCTCCAATACAGCTGACCATTGGCAACTATATACTTTTGTGAATTCAACCTCAAAGCCCTGTATTTTTATTTATCACAGTTGGGTGGACAGCTAAGTGTCAAAAGATATTCTACTATTTCTTTGTACCATGGACTTGTGAGATACTTTATGTGTGCTCTTTGAGTGACTATCTCCAGTCCTTCTTGTTCTTTTTCTTTCTCAGATTCTTCATTTGAGAGCATAGACAGGTTTATGCCGAGAGCTTGATAGTTAGATTCTGATAAGATCCTTGCTAGCCCCTGTCCTTTAATTAGCTTAGTAGGTCTGATGTCCAGATCATATTCTTGTATTTTTGCATTCCATCTCCCTCTTTTCCCTTCACTATCTCCCTGAATCAGAATGTCTTTAACAACTGCAGTAGGGACATATGCAGTAATGTGGGACTGCAAAACATACATTCTAAAGGCTTTGAGGGACTTTACTAGGGCATATGCCTGTTTTTCTAATATATTGTATTTCAATTCAGCATCATGAAGCACCTGACTGAAAAAGGCAATAGGCTTCTCATATCCTTCTTCATTCTTCTGTAATAGCACTCCAGCTACTGTTTGAGGTGATGCAAAAGAAAAAATCATGAATGGCTTTGCATAATCTGGTCCAGCCAGCACAGGGGCTTCAGTAAATGCAGCGTTAATTCTAGCAAAGGCCTCCCGTGATTCTTGTGACCATTTAACTTCATTATTCTTTTTCAACGTGTATGTTATATGCCTAACTATCTCAGCATAGTTAGGAATGAATCTTCTCAGAAAATTGATTCGGCCTAAAAACACTTGCACTTCTTTTTTATTCCTGGGGAGAGGAATACTATTTATAACCTCCACTCTTTTAGGATCTATTCTCACCCCATCCTTAGTTACAATATGCCCCAAAAGTTTTCCTTCCTCTAATGCAAATAAATACTTTTGTGGGTTAAGAGAAAGGCCGTACCTTCTGCATTTTTCAAAAGTTCTTTGTAAATGCTCGATGTGTTCAGCATCATTCTTTGAGAACACTGTAATATCATCAAGGTATACTACCAGAAATTTATCCTGCTCCCCAATGAAAGAAATTTACATCGCCCTCTGAAAGGTAGCTCCTGCGTTAATCAATCCAAAAGGCATCCTGGCATACATGAATGTTCCCCACGGTGTGGTGAAAGCAGTCTTCTTTTGATCTTCTGGAAACACAGCTACCTGATTATAACCAGAAAAACCATCCATCATTGACATTCTAGAGGCTCCCACCACTTTCTGCAAGATGTGGTCCATATTAGGCAGTGGATAATTATCCTTTAAAGATGCTCTATTTAAATTCCTGAAATCCACACACAGCCTTATTTCTCCGTTATTCTTCTGAACAGGGACCAAATTAGCAACCCATTCAGAGTACCTTAATGGCACTATTATTTTGGCCTTTAGCAGCTTCTTGATTTCTTTTTCAATGGAGGGAAGTAGCAGAGGATTTATCTGTCTAAGCTTCTGTTTATAAGGTCTTGCATCTTCCCTCAAAGGAATTTTGTGCTGCATTATGTTGACATCAAAAGTTTTCAGGTCCTGATAGGACCACGCAAATACATCCTTGTATGACTGAAATAACTTCAAGTATTTTTCCTTATATTCTTCTGGGACCTTCTTAGATAGCTTTACAATTTTGGGCTCAACCTCAGTACCCAGATTTAGATCTTCTACTTGATTTTCTTCTACTACTTTATTATGCTGCAAAGGAACATCGTTTTTGTCAAATAATATTTCTAGAGGCACCAGCCCTCTAGGTATAACATTCCCTTTCAACTGCAGCACTTTATTTCCTGCCATTTTCTCCTCCCATTTATTTTCTAAAATGTTTTCAGCCGCATCTTCTTCACAATCATCAATCTCCGTATTAGAGAATTCTCCCACTGTTTCTAGGAATTTCTTCATCTGTTCATCATCTTCAAATACCTGCCAGTGCTTGATATTATCTGGGATTGATGGTCTATAACGTACCTCAATTTCATACCTCAAGAGAGGGTTCTGAGGAGGACGAAATGTACTGGCAGCCACAGCAAGTGAATCTGCCATTCTATTCTTCTCCCGGGGCATGAACTGGATATTGAATGCTGAGAAGAAATTCTCCACCATGTCCCACACTTCATTCCTGTATGACCTCAACCGAGGGTGCCCGGTTTGACACTGATTTCTGACTTGTCTGACCACCAGCTCAGAATCTCCCATAACTTTTAAACTATGTATACCCAAGCTCTTGGCCGTTTGTAGTCCCAATAGTAGTGCTTCATATTCGGCCACATTATTAGTAGCCTCATATTCCAATTTAAAAGACAGTGGCACCCATTTTCCTGTAGGAGATATCAATAACACTCCTGCTCCATTACCTTCCCTTGAGTTTGCTCCATCAAAATGCAAAGTCCATACTCCTGCTTCACGGTCTTCTAAAGGCTGCTCAGTTTTGATTTGGCAGAAGGAAGGTTCATGGGAAAAACTTTAATCTTCTTCAAACATAAAACATGAAAAATCTCCTTCTTTACTATAGACTGGTGAATTCTCTGAGCTGTCAGCCTTTGTAACCATCTTGACAAATCTGGTTTCTCTGTACAACCTCCTCTCCTGGGCACCAAAAACTGGAATATGGCATATGTTAAGTCTAGTTTGAGTGACCCACCAATTTTTGTTCCCCAGGACCTTGACAACAGCATGCCAAAGCGAGCTGGGATATCAGTCACCACAATGTCCATTACTACACTTTTTGCTGGAATTTGGGCCATATTGACTACTAAATCTTTAATCATCCCTAAGCATTTAACTCTTTTGGAATCAAATGAATAGAGGTCTTTATATGGACGTGTGATTTTTATTCCTAGTTGTTCCATGACTGACAAAGGCATCAGATTATGAGAAGCTCCAGAATCTAACATACAATTGTGCAACAGCAGGTCATGAATAACTAGTGACACATAGAAAGGAGGAGTAGAAGGGTCTATCTCCTCGACATGTGGGCCAAAAACTACCATGGGTCTTTCTTCCTAAAGATTAAGACTGTCTGGAATTATTGGTGCTTCAGGAGGAAGTAATAAAGAAGTAACTTGAGATTGATATGCAGGTTGCTTTAACAGTTCGGTCAAAGGGACTGGGATTTTGACTTTCTCAAGTTCTTTTTGCAGATTGAAAATAGGAGGGGGATTTTCTATTACAACTTCTTTTGACTCTTTATTTTCAGCTGAAGGTTTAACTTCTTTTGATACAGATTCAGCATTAGGAGGGGTGACTATTTTTGAAGAAGAATGAATTTGATCAACAGATTGCAAAGGTTTATTCAGAGGACTCTTACCTTTATCTGTGACTTTCTTCGTTGTTGACTCCTTTTAAGTAGGAGCTTCCTTCTGGGGAGGCTCTTCTTCATGATCTTGAGTCCGAGTTCTCTTTTTGGAGGATCTGAGATCATATCTCCTATTGAAATGTGCTTGCATGAAATCATTAAACTGTTTGCAGTAATGATCAATTTCTGCATCTTCTGTGTCTCTGATCTCTTCTTCTCCTTCTTGCAATGGGCATTCTATTTCATCACTATTTGAAAGGGCAAGATTTGCATCTTGCAGTTCATAGGCAGCGTCATCAGTGGAGTCATCTACTGGGCCTTCCAGATACAATGGGTGTGGTACCTGATCTTGTTGCTCCATTGCTTCCCTTGGCAGTATCTGTAGAGGTGGCTTTCTATACTGAGGATTGTAACCTCTTTTTGGAGCATTATAAAAATTCTTGGGGGTTGCATTCTTGGCCTCCAGTTCTAGCTTGACCATCTTTTTTATCATCTTGCTTATTTCCTCCATTTTATCTGAATCTTTGTCTTTGTTGGAAGTAGATACTTCCTCTTTACCTCTTCTTCTGGTATCCTGTTCAGATTTTCCTCTTAATTTTCCAGTGGAGGCAAAATTTGCTTCTAATTCAAGAGCATCTGACTGAGCATCATCTAGGGTAGTAGGCTTTCTTTCCCTGAGAGAGAAACCGAAATCTGAGTCAAAGGCTGCTATGAAAACTACTTTGGAAGCATTCTAATGAGGTTTCATATCTACAGGGAGGTTTATATATAACTTATTGAATCTCTTAATAAACTCTGACACCCCTTCATTATGTTTCTTCTTGAGTGTATTGAACTCAGTAAGACACTGTCCATGGTCTTTCTTTTCTCCCCATTTTCTGAGAAAAGTATTCTCCATATCATCCCAGGTGGTTACTGAACGGTTTCCCAATGTCTTGAACCATTTTCTGGCTTCACCGTCCAAAGATTGCACAAATAATCTTAAGACTATGTCTAGATGTTCAACATTAAAGTTCTCTGCAAAAGAGCAGAAAGTCTCAAGATGTTTCTGAGCATCGATTTCATTTTCCCCGGTGAATCTGGGCAATACCTTTAAATAATCTTGGGGCATATCATTCAGCACTTGAGGTAATGCCAGGGGAGCATATTTATTCAATAAAAAGGCTGGGACATTTGACATTGGAGGAGGTGGGGGTTGTGCAACAATCTGATGTACAAATGAAGGAAGAGGAGTAGGAGGAAGTGGAGTATGAATAACAATAGGAATATATTGTACAGCAGCCTGAGGCATAGATGGGAACAATTCACGATTAACAGGGGCTACTTCTGTAACTTCTTTAACTTCTTCGGCCTCAGGGGTTGGACAAATGTTCTCTTTGGTTCTAGCACTTCCCCTGGGTGGGCTATCTGATTAATATTCAGGATTTTCCTTAGTGGGATCGGGATTTTCTAATGGGATTTCTTGAGAAGAAGAGGATAGATAATCTTCTATAGAATATTCAGGGATTTCAGCATGGGCTGATTTATTTTCTTTCCAGCCTCTTATGTGTATAATCTTCTCTGGGTCAGACACAGAGGGTATCTTCGATTTGGACGTATCTGACCTTAAATGTGGCTTTCGAGGAGCCAGGACTACCAATAGAATTCTCAAATGAATAACAGTGTGGAGTTTCCAAGGTGAGAGATATGCAACTCTTCAAATTTATGTGCTCACCTGATTAGAGAGTGAATAAATATTGTCGAGGCCTAGGGAAACTGATATTATTAAATTCGCTCCCCGGCAACGGCGCCAGAAAGATGTTGTCGACAATTGTCGTCTCTCCTAGAGACAGTCTAGAGCTGCCATAGACCAGTGCCTAGGACATCTTAGCATAGCATGAGGTATATAATAAAACTGGGTTGTCAATTCAAAGGCTCTCCTGCTATCTCTTGTTAAACAAGGAAATTGATTTAAAATGGGACCAGCAATCACAGAAACTGTCATAGGGAAAGTAATGTTGCAGAGGCATAATGCAAAGTTCCAATATTAAAGCATCAGACAGTTAAAAGACAATTTACTACAAAGAGGGCCGATTCAAATAATATGTCACAGAAATCAAATATCAGAAAGTGTATGGAGGGAAAGAAACATAAGAGGATATTAGTTAACTTTGGTCTGATACCCAGATACACAACAGAACCACATATGGGCTTATCATTCTAAGAATCCATACATGACAATGGCGTTTTAAAAGCACCCTCCCAAAGCAACTAATATAGCAGAAAGATGAATGAAATGAACATGAAACAGTATATCATGCCTGGGCCATATTTAAAGTGCTTGACTGATTCAAGTATGGGCATCAACTAGGATGAATCCTTACCTAAAACCAGTGAGCCACTCGCATTCCAGTAACATGATACAAGAAGATGTATGAAATGGAATATTGTATTAAACACATAAGAGAAAGTACATATTGTGAAATACCAAAGACCAGAATCCTCATTACAGATAGAACTCCTCCTCACTGAGATCCTACGGGCTCTGAGCCTCGATACAAAAGCTTTACAAAATGTATACAAAAATGCCTTTCACAGCACAATTTTCTGATAAAAGTCTGGAACCCTTACAATGTCTTTTTTCTGGGTTTATATAGAAGAAGGAGAAGAGAAACTAATAAAAGGAGTAGGTGAAACATTAAATTTTCTTAACTTGAACAAAAGGTGGAAACATTCACGCCCCTGTTGCTTAATTAATATGCTAAGATATCGGTACTCTGAGGCCATCTACATGAAGTAAATGCTATAGGTGCCAATTTCTCCAGGGATAAGACATGAAGAATAAAATATGTAACATTCTATACCGTCCTGAAGAGAATTTGGCTGAAGTAAACCTTGAGGGAATGATTTTCTGTGAAAAGATCTTTCTAGTGATCTGCAAGGTCTTCGATCTGGTACTTTGCCTCCAAATGGGTATGTAACAGCCCCAAAATCCTTAAATGTGTTTCTTTAATCCCTTGCTCTTCACTGATATTTTCTGTCTGCGCCATTAATTCTTCATCCGCTCAACCTGTGCATTTGAATGACCCTGGAGGGTTAAATAGATTTAAATCCCTGCTTTCTTTAATGGTGGTCATATCATAGCGGCTCCTGGATCTTTTCCCATAAATTTTGCTCCTGAAACCGGGTCCTGTCATGCGTTCTCGGCTTCTGTAATAGAGGCAGTGAATCATGATAATTCTCTGTTGCAGCACACCTGCAAAACCACAAACTTGTTAGAGAAAACCAAACACAGGGACGGTGGCGTGACGGATCTATGGATATGGTGGTGTAGTCTTGGCGGAATGATGAAACGATACAGAGTGGCGGAGAGATGCAGAGAAACAATGGAAGACGGGCTGGTAATAGCTTTCCATGCAAAACGTGGAAATATGATTTATGAATGAAATATGTGGATGGTGGAGGAAAAATACAATAGACGCGTGGATGATGACGTGGTGGGAGATTTGGTCAACAGGCGGTCACGCGAATGATCTAGGCCACACAATCCTTTAAACGAGATCAACGGTTGAGATTTAGTCAGAGGGCGATGGAATGGCGGGCCCGGGGTTCCGTATATTTAAATTAAAACCCGTGCAGCTTGGGAGATTGGTAGCCGTTGGATGGAGCACTCGGGATCGGATGGCTCATGTAGATTTCGTTGCCCGTCTTGAGTCGGACGTTAACGCGCGAAATGGAGGCGGTATTGAAAGAGTGGCCGAGCCACGCGTCGCGCGATTAATGGAATCGCTAGCCAATTGTGAATTACCGCCTACCCCGGATGAGTGGTGCGGAATAATCCAGCCAGTTTTGGAGGTAAGGCGCGGTGGGGACCACCGGACAGGGATAGGCCGCGGGCCGTCGATCCATGATTTGATCAGACGGCTAGGGGTACGCCCAAAATGCATTTGACAAGCGCATTTTGGCCTAGCACGAGGTCTAGCACCTTGGTCACACGAGGAATAAAGTGCAGGGGGCGGGGCTGAGACCGGAAGGAGCTGGGCCCCAAAATATTTTCAGATATGGACTTTGGGCATTAAAAATGCGATTTTAAAGCTAAGAGAGGGCAACGATAGACAACTAATGAATTCTGCAAGACAGGGCGAGAGAATTTTATGATTTAAACCAGATGGCTCATGGAAATTTTAATGAGGATAAGATCGTGGTCAACATGCAGCATGGCTCCAAGAAATTGAAGAAACCAACCAAATTATTCAGGCGGAGAATGTTGAACTAAGGAGACTCTTACAAGAAGCATAGAAGGACAAACAAAGGTTGCAACATCAATTACAATCCAAGGAGGAGGCCTTGTAAAAGTTGCAACATAACAAGCCTGAGGTAAAAATTTAATCTTGAATTTCATGTACTTTTTATGATGATGATTTTGCTGATTTTGAGAAACACACTACAGGAATTGGATCAAAATTATTGAAGAAAATGGGGTATCAAGGAAAGGGCCTCGGCATTAATGGCCAAGGCATTGTGAATCCCATCAAAGTGGAGGAATTGCCTCACTATGTAGGACTTGGATATGTCAGAAAAGAGGTTGGGGAATTCTCTAAGACAGCTACTAATTGACCAACGACAGATGGTGAAAGCACCTCATCGAATTCTGGTGATAGTGAGGATTCCACAGGCACTTATCAGAGGCGCACCAAGAGAAAGCGTTCCAAGACAATCCATAAAGTTTGGAGGAGAAAGAATCATTGTAGTTACTACAGCAAGGATGGACACCATAAAACTTTGTGTCAGACACTCCAAGCCTAGGAAACACCTATGAAGAAACCAGTTGGTGAATATATTCAACAATTGAATCTGCGACATGGAGATGACCCATTCACTTTATTGAGTAAGAGATGGTTTTACTAGCTATAGTCGCTTGTCATGGCCACAATTTGTAAATCATGCATTGTGAATAACTGTAAAGGTGGTGATGTGTTCTCCATCACTTATTAAAGAAATGAGGATGTTTTTGGCCTTTTTCTGATAGTTTGGGTATTGGTTTTTATTATAATGTAAACTTGACCAAAGAGTGTGTGTTATAAACTCTTGGCAAGTATGGGGTTGTTTGAGTCATGTGTGGTTTTGTATGTGATTGCAAAGAATGTACCGGATTGGCATGCATTGCAATTGTTGAAAGCACGGCTTGAAGAGGAAACAGACAGTGTGCAGGATGTGTTCATGCTTTTGGAGGACCAAAATCTCCTCGGTGAGGAGAAATGATCTTGGAGGATCCAAAAGTACAAGTGGCTTGAAAAAAACTCAAAAATAAAAGTCGTCATATGGAAGTGGAACCAATACCAAATTGTAGTGATTATCGCCTTGATTCCAATGATGTGAACGACGCTCCGAGTTTGTATGCTCAAGTTATAGCTGGTCAAAGCTATGGTCAAACTTGGCCAAGCGGCAGGCTTAACAAGGAAAAAATTTGGCAACTACCTGATGCATAGAATTCAGCCACCAGATGGGTGAATTTATCACCTGCTTAAATTTTCCAATGACCCCAAAAACTGGTGGGAAAATTTTTGCATAATATATTGAAAAAAAAACAAATATTAAAAAAAGGGGGGTCGGGTCGAGCCGGTCGGACCCACCCACCCCACCAGTAGAATTTTGTTGTATTATATAATATAAAAAATTTCAAATGGGGTGGCGGGCTGCCACCCCCGCCACACCCCACATATCACATATTTGTTAAATATAACATGTGGTCAAGTCGCGGAAAAACATAACCAAGTAATTCAAACCACATGAAAAGAAGATGAAAAAACATAAGAAAACATGAGATCAAAGATGCAACAATTTGATTACTGAGTTCACCTGACGTGGTCTATGTCTCCAGGCCTTGCTCAATAGTGGGGAGGCATTATTTCAATAAGTGGCATCGAAAAAATAAGTTACAAGCACATTTACAAAAATGGCCCTTATACCAACAATCCGGATGATGGCCTGAAAATGGGGTGCTCATATGGATAAACAGATGTCACCACTGGATTCGTGTCGTGAAATTGTGCAAAATCGGCTATAAATTTGTCAAATTATATCACTGACACCTTTGGCCCTCCTAGGGAATCTTTTTGGTATCTTGCATATTCCCTCACTCATGGTTCCACTCCTCCTCCGCTCGGGGTTCCGCGCCCATCTTCCGTTGGCCTACCCCCAGTCAAATGAAATGAGTGGCCCTTATATAATGTTTCAAGGAAAATTTAACAAAGAAGGTCGTTGTCCTAATGGTAATGCGCCCAAATTGGATCTTGGATCAGACCGGGACATACATATGGATATGTCATTATGGTTGAAGTTTGTGCTACAAGAGTTTGAAATGATTTATTTGATTGATGACTTGTATGATGCCTGATAATGACTCAGAACTTTGACTCAATGATTGATATATGACTTGGACTATAGATCTCACTATGATAGCAAATCTAGATTTGACATGATGTCTAATGATTTGATTTGACGATTGGTGACTTGTCTTGATGACAATGATATATGAGCATAGTGACTTCCAATGACTTATATGGGTATTCGGAAAAATGGTTTTATATTGGCCTCCTTGTTTCTAGCACAATGGTTGAAGTATTGACAATTTTGGTTCAGTATGAAGATGGAACCTGCATGACTTATCCTTGGTGTATAAATTTGCATCTAGTGACATAATTGACTTGTATTATGATCATAAGAATGAATTGATGAAGTTTTGGATTGATATTGCATGATTGATGAATGATGTCATGACTTGATGAAAGCTCTACCTGTCACCTCGTCCAAATAATTGATATTGTGATATTGATGAATCTGATATTATCATTGATTTGGCTTCTAAAATTTGATGAGATGATTTAGTTGATTTGATTGTGTCATATTGATTTATGAAAGGTTGGCCATGATGGTTTGGTAAAATGTTATGGGTGCAATGAGCATTGCATGAAGAAAGCTCCCTGGTCCAGATATGTCTGCACTGATAGTTATCTAAAGAAGTCAGGATGATGTGTTGATCTAAACCTCTACTTTAGAATTGTTCCAAGGTATGAATTTTATTTTGGTTTTGGTTTGATATAATGATGGTCTACTCTTGCTAGGTAATGAGCCTCTGATGATATAAGTAAGAGGGAGATGACTTCTGAAGCTCAAAATGATGAATCATGGCATGATGAATCGATTTCTGACGTTGGGAAAATATAATCTATATTGTGAATCTATTGAAGAAGTATTGTAAAGTGGAAATGCAAATCCTTGGACACTCTGATTTGAAGTTCAAGATGTCACTGAACTTGACATGGCAACAAATAGTTAATTGAAGCATTGATGTTCCATTTCGAACATCCATCTATATATATATATATATATATATGGAAACCAACATTTGATTGAATCGTTGATGTTCCATTTTGAGCATCTGTCCTTATATATCATAGAACCTGAGTCTATTCATGATTGAGTCGCTTCATTCACATTGAGTTTCCACCGAGTATCCTTCATGATATTTGCATGAGACAGTCAATTTTGATCTGAGATATTCATCCTACAATATGTGGTTGCATGAATGTACTGATGATGTTTGGAATTATTATTGATGAGTACTTTTGGATGTTGCCTTAATATGAGATCTTGCATGATATCTTGGATGAGAGGTCTATAGCACGACCGAGGTTG
The DNA here is from genome assembly GCA_034641835.2 of Pinus albicaulis. NCBI lineage: Eukaryota > Viridiplantae > Streptophyta > Pinopsida > Pinales > Pinaceae > Pinus > Pinus albicaulis. Next base: position 1,915,532,979 of record CM076578.1, read on the forward strand.
AGTATGATGTTTCTATCATGGCTAGTTGTGACGTGGGATGAAGAAACTCCTTAGAGAGTTGTCTGGGCATGATCTAGATATGGCATGGATACATTATGATGACAAAGAGTGGGATTTGATTGGTAGAGAATACCATATATATTTGGGACCAAGATACCCTCATATATTGAGACATTGCAGTTGTACGAGACAAGCTTAGGCTTGTGGTTAGCACCTCCTTGAGAGGGAAGATGAATATGGTATCCTTTTGTGATTTATATGGTTATTTATGGTCCAACATGATATTTGATTTCATGCCTTGTATTAACAGGAGATAGATGTTATTGCTACATGATGATCAAGTTGATACCATATATGAGTATGATGAGAGAATAATTGATCAAGGACACCGAGCCAGCAATTCCTCCCTACATGAGCTCTCAGGGTATGGAATTGAGATGAAGGGCCCTTAGGGTTGAGGGAACTCTGGACAATAGGGTTGTAGATGTTTCTCCCCCATTTTTCACTCATGGGATGTGTGTGATCCTAGTCTATTTTGACAAGTTGTGTATCTCCCCCACCTTTGGTCATTGTAGAGTATACCCTAGCTGGCATCATACATGTAAGAAGGGCTTATTGGGATTTCACCTCCCCGTTTGGCCGACAGGTTAAGGAGGCTTGGAGGTGTGGTATCCTTACCCATTGGTAAGTCGAGTATCTCGTCCAAGCTGGATTTTGATACAAGTGTTTTACCACATGACTATTCAGGGTCATCTATGGGAAGATAAACATGAAATAGGATTGGAGGTATAAGGGGAGTTAAATATTTTTGTCCAAATACAGCTCCTAAAGTTGTATCTAAAACATCAATAGGTATGTAAAAAGGGAGAGACCAATTATGTCCTCTTAAAATTGGTTCTTCAGTAATTCTTTGTTTCAATGTTTCAGATGTTTTTTGACAATCACAGGTCCATGCAAATTCACAATCTTTTGTGAGAAATTTGAAAAGTGATAAGGCTATTTTTGTGAATTTTTCTATGAACCTCCTATAGTATCGAGTAAATCCAAGAAAAATTCTAACATCTCTTTGAAAAATGGGAATTGAAATTTTAGAAATAAATTATACTTTATATGTGTCTACCTTAATTCCATCACCTCAAATATGGTGACCCAAAAAAATACCTTCAATAAACATCATCAAACATTTTTCATGGCTTAGTGAAAGGTTTGCTTCTTTACATATAAGAAGAATTTTTTCTAAATTTCCTATGGCTTCTTCGCAGAAATATTCATAAAATTAAAATCATTCATGTATACTTCCACACAATCATGAATTAGATCAGAAAAAATACCTAGGATTTCTCTATTAAATGTGGCAGGTGTGTTGCATAGTCCAAAAGCAAGTACCCTATAGGCATATGTTCCCCGAGGACATGTAAAATTAGTTTTGTCTTGATCTTCTGGTGCTAGTTGGATTTGATTGTATCCACTAAAACCATCTAAGAATGAAAAATATTTCTTTCATGCCAAGATATCTAATACTTGATCTATAAAGAGTAGTGGAAAATGATATTTCAAAGTGGATTTATTTAATTCTCTATAATCAATACATACTCTCCATTTTCCATTATTATTTGGAACAATCACTAGATGTGATACCCATTGAGCATCTGATATTGGATAAATTAAATTCACATTCAACGGTTTTTGTAATTCGTCTTTAACAATTTCTCTTAAATTTGGATTCATTCTCCTTTGGGGTTGTCTGACTAGTTTGACATTTTATTGAATATAAATTTGATGCATACAATTTTTAGGATCAATTTATTTCATATTAGTATATTCACATGTGCAAGCAGAAGAATATTTTTGTAGCATCATTATTAACTTTCTATTTTCAAGTTCTTCCATATTATTGTTAATGTTTAATGTTTTACGTGCAAATATTTCTACTTGAGAATTGAAAAAATTCTCCATAGAATGTAAAGAAAATTGATGTGATGATAAATATTCAATGTTACATTGTTCCTGAAAACTTTGATTTCATTCATAGTAAGAAGAAGAATCATCATTATTCATAAAATTTATTAATTTATTTCTTCATCTACTTGTGAAAATGTATAAATTGATTGCATGTTATCAAAGTCTTCATTATCATCATCTATCCATATTTCACTTTCTACTTTGGTTATAGTTTTTGCAAGAGGATACAATGTGAATTTATTAGTGGAACTTCCATCATATATATATATATATATATATATCAATGGATGACCTCCTAAGTTGTTCTTGGGACTTAAAATCATAAAATCTGCATGATATTCCCAAGAATCTAGAGAAACAAACACATCTTCTAATACTCCATTTGGTTTAATAATATAATTGTCTTCTAATTGCAATAATGTCGGAGTATATTAAAGATTAGAAAGTTTGAGTTGTTCCATGGTTGTTTACTCATGATATTAATGCCTACTCCTAGATAAATTAAAGTATTTGGGATCTCAATAACATTTATATGGATTTTTAAAATGGGGATTCATATATATAAATATTTTTGGACAATAGTTTTCCCCATCATAATATCAGCAATTTTTCCTACCAGTTGAGTCTTTTTAATATTTATTTTCTTTTTCTTCTTGGTTTTCTAATACATAGCACCTTAATGGTTTTTGCAAATATTGGTATTTCCTTTATTTCTTGAAGTAAAGGAATTTTGTTGCAAACATTCTTAAGTTCATCTAACATGTAATAATCTGGTAAATTAATTTGCCTTTCTATTCCATTATCGATTTTAAGTCTTTCGAGAAAAGGTGGTTCTTGTAAAGAAACAAAAGGTTGTTTTATTAGAGGAATTGTAGGCGCTTGTTTTATTTGATCATCCTTTGATTGTATAGGAACATATTCCCTTAGAGAAATACTTTCTTCATCAAAGCTTTCATCTTTTTCATGAATCTCGTCCTCTTTACATTCTTGGATGATAAATTTTGGTGACTTCTTTTGCAAAACTGTACTTGATCTATGTTGAAAATCATTTAGACCTAGTTGTGTTATCATACAAGTTTGAAATTTTTTTCCTTCAACATTATAAACAAATTGTTTATTTGTATTATTTGGGTTAGGAAGTGGTTGAGCAAGCAATTGATTTTGCTTTTGAGGAAATGGTAATGAAAGTTGTTAATTTGAATTTTGAAATTGAGAAAGTTGAGTGGGGTGAGGAAAATATTGTGGTGGTGAATAAGAATAAAGTTGTTGGAATTGAGGATATTGAGGATATTTACCATAAGTATTTTTCCAACCTTGTAGCCAAGATGGATTTTGAGATTTTGGAGGCCAAGGTTTCCAAGGCATAGGTGTATTCCAATTATTTTGTGGTTATGTTTATGATTGATTATTAAAGCCTTGAGTCATATTTGGTTGTGGATTTTGCCCATGTATTTTAGCAACAAAACAAATGGATTTAGCTTGGCTTGTCCCATCTTCATCTTGAAAGACAACTTTAAGACCAGACATCAAAGGACACTCCTTAGTATTATGATTCTCAACACATATGACATAAATTTCTACATTATCAAGGGGACATTCTCTCAAGGCATGCTTCTTTCTACATCTGGGACAAAAGATAGATAATGCAACATCTTCAGCTTTTTTCTTATTTTGTATCTTAAGGGTATTTATTTATTCACTAAGACTCCCTAAAATATCTATTTTAAAATTGTCAAGAAAATTTCCTATTCCATCTCTACTACTGTCCCAGATGCAGATTTATTAATTCTGGTCATGATAGGATCTCTTGGATTTTTCCCAGTTCTAGCCTTACCCCTTGAATTATGTGTACACGGTTCACAAATGTCTCTAAATGAAAGCTGAGAAATATCTCCTTTTCCCTTAGATTGAGGAGATCAATCCACTCATCTCTAATATATTTTAGCAAAATATCTTTCAAGTTTTCATCATCTAGATTATGCATCTTAGCTCTTTTAACATTATAGGAAAATCATTCAACTAAGTCTTCAATATTTTCATCATCTTTTTGCATCATTCTAAAGGCTTCATCTTTAAGGTTATGGGGCATATAATAGTTCCTATATTTGTCTAAGAACACATTTTTCATTTATTCCCATTTTCTAATCGTATGTGTTCCTAATCCCATAAACCATTTAAGTGCTCCATCTTTAAGAGTATCCAGAAACAATTTAATTTTTTAGAATCAAGTAAGTAATCATAAGATCTACACAAGACTTCAAACTCAAAAATAAATGTTTCATGATCCTTACGTCTTAGTCCATGGAGATTAGGGTGGATGGAGGGTGAGATATTCTTCATTGTGGTTGTGATATCATCACCCAAGATGGGAAATCCAAAAGTTTTTGGATCTCCTCTACCACCTCCTCCTCTATTTCCACCTCTACCTCTTCCACCTCCAATCCTAAGTTTACCATTCACATTATGTACTTCTCCTTCTCCTTCCCCTACCATTGTATATTCTTCAAAGCTAATATAGGGTTATGTGATTAGATTATCTAGATCTTTCTTTCTTTTAGGGCACTACGAGGTCTAGTTGGAGTGAGTGGTGATGTTGGAATCAAACTTTTACCTCAACTTACAAATCTACCCCTAGAATCTCTTTCTCTATGCATACATTTTTTTTATGATTTTTCAATTTTACTGAAATTAAAAAGGCTCCTAACTAATTCACAAGAATCAATCCTATCTACACTTTCTCGACAATGGCGCCAAAATGTTTGGTAAATTAATTTATTTAATTTACTTCATTAATTTTCAACCAGGATTTGTGTACTTGTGAAATGTATGTGCATTATATATGCTAGGATTTCTTCTATAAATTAAGTAATTTTTAAAAATGAAACTAATTGCAAAGATGGATAAATTCTCTTCATACAATCTAGAGAATAATGATGCACATGTTCTTTCAATCCAGAGTCCTAACTAACTAAGCTAAGATTTTGAAATAAAAGATCTATCTAAATTGTAGAAATTCACATTTAATTCTAACTATCAAAAGGAATTGCTTGAAAATCGAACATGAAAGAAAATAATTTAATTCTATTATTGCGGAATTGAACTCATTCTACACTAATTTCCAAAAGGAAATATTTAAGATAATTTTCAAATAAGAAAGACCTATTTTAAATGTGAGAAAATGATAATGAAATTTAATCTATAAAAAATATAGAATTGCTTTGAAAGAGAATTACAATGAAATCTAATGTAAAAAAATATGAAATCATAACTCAAGGATGGTTACTAATGTGTGTAATTAACCCATAAATCGTACTCCATTTAGCATATCAAAACTTGAATTTGAATGATAAAAAAACTAACTAAAATTTAATTTGAATGATAAAACAACTAAGTACTGATAACAAATTGCATTGAATAAGTAAATTCTTTTTGGTATTTTGTGTTTATGAGTACTCTACAACAGAATAAAAACAATTAGAAATGCAACTGTAATGAGAGTAAACTCTAAGAAACGTTAATGTAAATAACTCAAAATTTAAAACAATACCTCACAGCTCACAGGGGGTCATCCCGGAGCGTAGGATTGATTAATGATCAAAGACTCTTCATGTATGCATTTGAAAGTAATGATGATTTATACCATGAAAATAGAGTATCAATTTCTTCCACAAAAGGACTATTAACTTAATATTAACAACCACTATGTTTCTTGTCTCGCTTACAACATTTATACAAATTGTAAAAACGACTTGAAAGTTTTTTAAGCTGATATGCCGCAAGCAATTTCGACACCTACGAGACCAATACACTAAGATTCCAATCTCTTTATGAATTGATATTTAAAAATCAAGTCACGGGAGATTTTATATCGATCTATAATCTTGACAACTAAGTTAATCCTTCAGTCTCGCACGCTTGATTCTCCGCTTCCTGTGTTTGATTGCTACTCGTAGTTTCACAGTTTGACTTGGCCTTTGACTTCGAGATCTCTCATCTTGTGTAGCTTGCCAAGCGATGTCAGTAGATGGTTATCCATTTGGGATAAAATTTTCATCTTTTGATAGTCTTCTTTCTTCCACTAGAGTGCTGCAACCTGTCCAACAATGGATTCTGCTGCAGAAATGAATATCAATTGCAAAATATTGAAAATTCGGTTACTGCAAGAATACCTTTGTCATAATTTCACTAAGAAATGGAGAATTTAAATATGGATGATTATTACCTTGTAGAAGTTGATCTTGACCTTAATATTTTAAGGTTTTTTTAGAATAGTAACAAAAAGGTGAAATGTAATGCCAAAGAGGATAGTCAAAAAGAGACATTTATAAGCTTCAACAATATTTTAATGGAAGAGGTAACTCTTTGATAAACCTCTAAATTTTTTCTTTATCATCTTTAAGGTACTACACATATCTTAGCAACTCTAAGAACTTGGTGACATATTCTTCATCTGACATCTGTCCCATTTTGAGCTTGAAGAATTATTTTACTTTATTATTGTAGTAGTTGCCAAATAAATATACTTCTATGAAGAGCCTTTGAAACTCATTCCAATACAAGCATTCTTTAGTTATTCCCCTGACATTCTTCAAATATTCCCACCATATGTATTATTTTCCCTTCAGACTATATTGCCTACCATTTCCTTCATGTTTTCAGAATATTTATGGATTCTGGAAAAAAATCTCATTTCAAGCAATGAAGCTTCTACATCTTCATATTTCCTCATCTCTCCAAAAATTATGTGTGGTTTGTCTCTCTTAAATTCTTTTGGCATTTATTCCCTTCCTCCCTGTATTTGAAGATAATGATGATGATGACAATGCCTCCTAGTAGGAGAACTAGAATTCCTACTAGAATGGTGCTCACGTGCACTAGATATTCTCTTTGTGATGCTCATTGGTGCATTTGCTCTCACTATGTCTTCACTTTCCAATTTGTGCCTCTTCTTGGGCCTACTACCATGTGCCCCATTTTTTTCTCTTCCGATGCAAAAGGGCTCTGCTTGTCGTTATGGATAGTCCCCGGCTCATGCTACCTCTGCCTTTGCAATTTTGAGAGGGTATTCAGTATAATTGTGTTTACCTCGAATTTATTTTCCTAATCCCTTACTAGTGTTTCATTATTTTCCTTGCAGCGCCTAATTTCGGCCTTAGACTCCACAAGGTATCCATTAAGTCAAGAGAGTCTTCCCCTCACTCTTGGCCATTTGATCTTTCTTCTTCCTGTGTTGCATATGGTTAGAAATATACCCTACCATCACGTTGTTCATTTCTTGGTTGTCATAATTTAAGGCATGCCACCCTTTTTTTGTTTTGGGTGACCTTCATATTATGTTATGTGTTGTTACACACCAACATATCTATTAGTTTTAAGTAGAAATCAACATATGACAATTGTTATTACATTGGCTTATTGTTGGAATCCACAAACAAGATGTCACAAGTTAGCACATCACTAATAATGAATTCATATTAATCATTAGTACCATGCTAATTACTTAAATCATACATGCATGCAATACACCATAGACTAGATTTTAAAACCTACACATTTGTTTATTTAATATTCTAAAAATCAACAGGAACCCCTACTACTACTTTGCCATGATAGAGCCCATCCAGTTGTGTTGAACTTGGATGCTCTTATACCATTCTGTAACATACCCCCCTACTAATCCTCTGCATAACTCAAGTTAAGAGGAGGTAGTTACTAAGTTGACCCGATATCCAGAGTAATTTTATGGAAATGGGGTCCAAAATTTTCAACTCACAAAAACCTTAGTTTGACATCAATGTTGAATTTGTCTCATCAAGATGATTCAAATGATATAAAATTTTACTTCAATCCGATCTTCGGATCAAAGGAAGTGACCATCTTAATTTATGATGAATTAGAAAGTGCCACATCATCAACCTATCCATGTGGAAACCACGTGGCTATGTCCACCTGGATAACCTCATAGCCCACATGGAAATCGTTTAACACTTTTCAACCAATTAATGGGTTTGGATTCCACAACCCTACGTTATGCAGTAATATGCAAATTATATACATATAAATTTATATATTACTGACCAACTTGACAAGGCATAACCTGTCGCCAATATTCTCATCGCCTGAGTCTCGTTCCTCTACCCTTACCCTTTATGGATTCACTAACTGCTTTGGGGTTAACCCTCCGAGCTGACCTATCTATGGGTCCACATATCTGCACTAATGGTTGGGTTGTCGGGCTTGCACGTCTGCCACCACGGCCCTGGATTACATCATCCCAGTCCCTTCAAACTTGTGTCCTACTTTGCACTCCCAAGAGATAACCTTTGAGCTTACATACCCTAGAGGGTCCACATATTTTTTATAACAATGCTTTTTATTGGTTTGTAGCCCTTTATCTTACCTAGTGGCTTTGGTCACCCCACTCTTTCCACATTATCTTGATTCTCATCAACCTAGGTGTTCATTTCGCATGACCTTCTATGGGCTTCCAGGATGCAACCCCTTCGGGCTTATGTCATCCTAGGCCCTTTCCTAGTTGTTGATTTCCACACTTAATCTTGGTCTTACATCGCTAGCCTCGTGGTCGGTTATGTGTTGTGGTCTTATGGTGAGTGACTTAGCTTTTAACTGACCCTACATGACCTGATACATCCATCCAAGTAATGGATAAGGTTAAGGGGATGAGAATGCAGCTAAGGTGTTTTTCCCCCTCCATGTTATGCACCATTTGCGAAAGGGATTCAACCATGGCTCGACATCAATGGTTCTAAGCGAGACCAGGAGGGCGTGTACCATTCAGGTCATTGGAAAGGAGTCTAACTTGGCTTGACTCTGATATTTCTTCCCAAGGATTGAGCCATGAGAGGTATAATCAAACTTGATTCATGTGGTTTATAGTAGATCCACTATGCGAATAAACACTATAATAAATGGAAGGAAGTGGCTCAGTGGCTTCACTAGGCTCAAGAGACTTCTTCCACTGCCTTAGCAATGACTCAAGTGTGCCACCATGCTATTGATGGTCATACTTACAACTCACTCACAGGAATGAAAATAAGGCATGTCAATTTATGTTTTTACGAACAAACACGGAGGTGTATTTTAGCCCTTTTATTTAGGGAATCATTGTAACTCATACCCTTATAGCACACAGGTAATTTAACAAGCATATGAGGAATCAGAATTTAACAGGGCATAATTTTCTTGACAAGTGCATCCTTCGCTCATAAGGATGTATTAGTATCTAAAGATCCCTACATAAAAGCACAATTACAAATTCACATCTTCAAAGCTATTCAACAAAACTTGAAGTCTCATAACTCAGGGAACCATTCATCCCTCGTGAAGTCAACATTAATTTAGGATTTTATATGAACTCATGTATGAAGGCATTGTTGTAAGGCTACAACACCAAGGAAACACACTTCAGAACTTAAAACTTAAAACATGAGTTTGTTTTGAGCAAGTGAATCAAATTTTCATATCTACTCTTCAGGACCGAAAGCGGGATCAATATTTCTTTATGTGGATTGAGACTCGAATATGCCCTTGAGGGAAGTTCGAATTACATAGCTTGGAGAGATAGAATGGAAGTAGTGTTGGAAGATAACAGGTTGAAGGAATCCATAGACAATGATATTCTTAAGCCTGCAACAGTAGATGCTCAAGATATGGCGGCATGGAATAAGAATGTAGCAAAGGCAGGAAGTATTCTATTGGAAGGAGTTCGTGATCATATTGTCTCGAATCTCTGTGGAAAGGAAAATCCATATGTTATGCGGAAGGCCTTGACATATTTGTTTCAGAAAAACAGTGACCACAGGAAGCTAGAGCTGAAGGAAAAGCTTTAAAAAATCAAGTTGGAGAAGGGCAACACAATACCACAGTACTTGACCAACTTCACCCAATCTCAGGATGAGCTTGGAAGTGTTGGTTTAACAATTTCCAAGGATGATCTAGTGACCCTAGCACTTCTATTCCTTCCTAAGATTTGGAACAGCTACCAGGATTCGGTAAATGGGAGGGAGAAGCTACCAGAGTGGGAGCGATTGTGGTCTGACTTGGTGCAGGAAGAGATTAGGAGGAACACTGGAGACAAGACATCTTTCAAAGAAACGGAATAAGACTTTGCATTAGTCAGCAAAGGAAATAAATCCAAGGGAAATAAGTTCCAAGGTGAAGGGGGCAAGAAATACTTGTCCAACATCCATTGTTTTCACTATCACGAGTTTGGGAACTATGCCATGAAATGTCCACAGAAGAAGGTAAGCAAGAAGGATCATGCAGTTGCAGCGGCAGGTGAAGCTCTAGCTTCGTAATTTGAGCTTGATTTCACTCTCATTTCATGCATGGAAAGCACTATAATGGGATCCATGTGGTATATCGACAAACGTGCATCATTCCATATGACGGGGAATAGACATATCTTCAGTGACTTGGAGGAGAACGACCTCAAGCTTAACATAGATTTTGGAGATGATGGGAGGTATAGCATGTTCGGTATCAGTACAATTACTTTTCAGAGGGAGTCTATGTAGAAAATATATCAACAAGATTCAATATGATCTTGTAATGTATTAAAACAAAATACTAAATCCTTCTACAATATGCAGAAACAAAACACAATCGCACAATCACATAACAAGAGAAAGAAACAATCAATCACACAACACAAGATGTATCAAGGGAAATAACACTACCTAAAACCCCGCTATTTGTATATTTTATAAAGTCAATATCATGAAACAATACAATGTTTTCTCTCATTGAGAAACTCCTGCACTCTACCAACTATCTCACTCTGATCTATGAAAAAGCAGTCAAATACTTAACCAATTATTATTCTCTACTAGGCTACCCTTGCTCGCACATTCCTAAAGGAATTTTTTCCCTATTAAATAGGAAATTCTTTGGAATTGATTTCGCAATGCATCATAGGGTTCCTCAAGACTCTATAACTGACCTGTACAATTTTCTAATTATACAACTAATAGTTATAATCCCTTTAATCTCAATTTTAACTGGGCCTTGCTTAGAACTGACATGTAACAGCTATTTATAGTGAATTATCAATTAATTGATTAATCACCACTTGTGAATTAAATCAGATTTAATTCGCTAGACCTCTTGTTAGGTCTCTGTAATTTGCAAGTTTGGCAATACAAACTGCAGAGGTAACATATGAACCACTTTGGGATTCCAGGATCTAGCCCTCCTGAATCCAGAGAGGGATCTCTCTATGAGTGTGTTTAAAGATGTGATCTTTAAGGCTTAAAATGTGATATTAGGCTAGTTATGAAGAGTAGGGGTTTTTGTTTTTGTTTGTTTTTGGTTGGGCAAGGACATGATGAAGGTGAATGAAGTTCAAATAAAGGGTGAAGGTGCATGCAAATGAAGGGGTGATTAAGCTGATAAGATACACAAAAAGCAGCTTTAACCCATTGGGCTATGGAGTCATAAGAGGATTTAATTGGACAGCAAGGTTCAAGAATAATCCATGAGGCAAGTCACCTATGTCAAAGGATCTCTTAAGTTGATTTTATGGAATGGAACAAATAGGAAGATGGAGAAAAAACAAGTGAAGAACAAAAAGCAGCCTAAGATCAAGTAAGTGCTTTGAAACTATCTTGATTTGGCATAAACTTAAGGAAAAACATAAAAGTAATCCTAGATCAGGTAAGTGCTTTTAAACTAGCCTTCTTTGAAATACTTTCAAGAGAATGTTGGACCTTTAGTTAAACTGAGAGGGGGGGGTGAATCAGTTTAACACATTCCTGATCTTTTAGAACTTTTCATTAAACTTATTTACACCTTCATTTCATATCCAATTTAATGTGTGATTAATCATAGAATGTAAGCAGCAAGTGTTAGTATAATATAGCAGTAGACATAATATGAGAGCAGCAGGTATTAAGCAGATGATACATATCAGATCAATACATAAATATCATGCACATAGACACCAGATATAAGTGGAAACCCATAAAGGGAGAAAACCACATCTTATTATTGTTGTGATGCAAAGGCAAGCTCCAACTCCCTCTCACCACTGTTTTTCTGCAGGCACCAACCTACAGGAGGCTCCAACCTCAATTCTACAAGCTACAATTTGCAAGGAAGCACCAACTCCCTTCAATTTTCTGCAGGCACCAACCTACAGGAGACTTCAACCTTAGTCAGCTACAACTGACAGCTATCAAGCTGCAACTTGATAGGGAAGCTCCAACTTCCTCAATTTATCAAACTGAATGTTTGCTGATTTACTCCAGATATCAGCTATGTTCTCTATCTGCTCTTCTTCTCTTAATCTTCTCTACTTTATTCTTCTATCTTCTGCATTCTCTATATTTGCTCTCTCTTTCTCTCTATTGAGCTTATCAAATTGATATTATATATAGAAATTCTCACAGGATTGTTTGTATTTCATAAGGAATTTGGAGTGAACAGTCATGACTCTTTGGTTTTTGTCTTCTTATTTATTTTTCCAACTCATTTTTAGAATTACTACAATATGTACAAATTTCCATGCTTCAGTGGGATTTTGTCTTTTCCTTAGGATGCTTGCCTTTGCATCACACACAATAAAAATAATTACAACATTTACATTCACATTTTTAATTACCCATTTCAATTTCACTCAGCTCCTTTTCTGGATTTTGGCTTTACTGAATTTGTCTTTTTTGTTGCTGTTAAGAACCTGTTCTGCATACACTTTGTTCACTGTCATCTGCATATTCCCTGTTTTCTGTGCTTATTCACCTGTCCAACTCATTCTTGTACATATTCCTGTTCACCGAACTTTCATCTCTGCATGCTTTCCTCTTCTTTTCCTTTTCCATAATTGCATTCAAGTTTCATGCCCAATCATTTTCCCAATCCAGGAAATCTCTCACTTCTCTTTAATTCCACGCTGGAAAACTCAATTAAATTTAAAACTGAGAGTGTTAATATCTCAAATCTCTGAGAATTGAGATATTAATCCCAAGTCCCTTATGTTATGCGCTCTATATCAATGCATATATTCCTCACTATAGTTAGCAGTAGAGCCACAACCCAACGTTATGCCAAACCATATCTTGATTATTATGCGCTTGTGTATAACTCAACGATGTCATATGAATATTCACACAGCGTTCGAATGTTGCCATATATGCACATTCGCTCATACATATATACTGACTTTAATAAAAGGTTAACCGTCGCTTATATATATCATCGCATATAATCCCAACTTTGGATTAAACCCATAAACCTTAATACATGTTTGATTGGGCCCCACACATGCAATCAATAACCAATCAACCGCATGCACCGCACCTTTGTTAATTCGCGTGCCCATCCGACGGTCGTTACCACGATCCCTTACCTCATGCAATCCGACGGATTTCGCTCGACCAACATGCGCGAATGATAATGAGCGATGGACGAACTTTAACGGGCGGTTTTCCAACCTCGCCTATGCCACGTGTCAACAATCCTGTGGAATCGCTGCCCAACCAAAGATTACCGCTTACTCGCCTAAAGCGGTGCGAAGAGGGGCAACCCACCTTGTAAACCCATTCGCGGTTTTGCTACAGTGATTGACCGCGGTTGTACATCTGGTTTGCGCTCTCCTGTGTATATTCTCGTTTATTAACTCTGGGTTTAATCTCCAGTTGAGGAATTCAATTAACATGAATAAACAAATGTATTTCTTCTATAAAGCGGGAATTCTATTATCATAAAATAGAGTTAAGTGATCACAGTTTCACGCAGGGTTCTTCTATGAGTGGGGTTAAATGCACAGGGATTATTCGAATGAATTTACGACTATGGTTCCGCTCCATTATAAGTGGCCTTGGTCTCTGGCATTTCAACACGGTCCTGCCATATATATAACGCACAGTTCTACCATATATACAACCTCTATGTCAATCGAATACAAGTGCTATGTTCAAAAATGGGGATAATTTCAAACATAATTCAAACAGTGAATGCCAACTGATTCAAAGCATATCCAATCTCATTGCATTCCACTGCACATTTGAATATAAAGCCTGGAATGTTATGTGTAACGCCCGGCTGTATAAAAGATTCTCAAGATTTATATATATATATACATATTCTTGGAATAACAGTTGTGGCTCTGCCTCTACCGCTTCTGTCACTCTGCCTCTGCCTCTTCTGTTGTGATAACGGCTCTGTCTCCGTATTTGCTTCTTATGCCTCTGCCTTTCTCCTTTATATTCATTTCCTCTTTGCTGCCTCCATTGTCTGTCTTTGTCTCCTTGTAACTGTTCCTGTCTTTTCATCTGCCACCTCCTTTGCCATCAATGACAACATTTCCAATAGTCTCCCCCTTTGGCATTGATGGCAATACATTTTCTCTGTTTGCCTGCTCTTTCTCCTGTTGTTTGCTCTTCCTCCCCCTTTGACATCAATGGCAAAGGGTTGATTTTTGCATTTCCTCTCTCTGAGTTATGTTTAGGCCCTCTTCTGCTGACTTTATACCATGCTGCTCCATAGTGATGTATAAGACTTGTTGAGAGAACACTTTGAGGATTATCAAATTTGAATATATACTATAAATTGATACAGTTCTTTCACTTGTATAGAGCTAAAAGTGAGAATAATGATACTTCATAGAATACATTGTATCAGCTTTATCTAGTCAGAGATGTATGATTGGATTCAGCAACTGAAATGATGAGAGGCTTCAAATGATAATCACTAATCTTTTATGTTTCAGATTCTTAATATAATGTTTCAGAGCACACTACTGATCCTTTTGTTCTGTAATTGACATTTTGATGCTTTAATAATGTAGATAGCTCTAGGATAATAACTTGGTGTTCTTTTGCCTTAATCCTTTGATCCTGAGGACCTGATTCATGCTTTCCTTGCTGACTGTTCTCCTCCTGGAATGATATTTTCATTTTTGTTCTCCCCCTGAAATGATATTTTCATTTTTGTTCTCCCCTGAAATTGTGTTTTCTCTTTATATCAGAGAGTAGCATCTGCAGATACTACCCCTAGTTTATCTCTCAAATATTGAAATGGTTCTCTAGCAAGAGGTTTGGTAAATATATCTGTTGTTTGTTCTTTTGTTGGTACATATTCCAGCTTTACTATCTTCTGAGCCACTTGTTCTCGGAGGAAATGATACTTGATTGGAATATGTTTAGTTTTTGAATGAAGTACAGGATTTTTAGATATACTTATAGCACTTGTATTATCACATTTGATTGAGATAGGTTCATTAATGCTTACCTTCATGTCTTGAAGAGTTTACTTCATCCACATGACTTGTGTACAACATGCTGCTGCTGCTATATATTCTGCTTCAGCTATAGACGGAGAGATGGATGTTTGTTTCTTGCTTAACCATGCCACCAGACTTTCTTCTAGATAGAAAGCACCTCCACTTGTACTTTTCCTGTCATCAACACAACTGGCCCAATCTGCATCTGTGTATGCTGTTAAAGTGAAGCTTTTGCCTTTAGGATACCAAAGTCCATACTGTGTTGTTCCTTGTAGATATATGAGTATTCTTTTTACTGCCAGAAGATGGTTTTGTTTAGGTGCTGCTTGATATCTTGCCACTAGTCCTACTGCTAGCATGATGTCTGGTCTTGATGCTATCAAATACAGCAGGCTTCCTATCATGGATCTGTAGAGTTTTTGATCTACATCTGCAGTCCCATCATCAGCACACAGCTTGCATCCCGTGATCATGGGTGTTGTCACAGGTTTACAGTCCTCCATTTTGAATTTTTTCAGCGTTTCTTTTAAGTATTTTTCCTGAGAGATGAAGGTGCCTGTGTTCTTTTGTTGAATTTGCAGTCCCAAGTAGAAACTGAGTTCTCCAATCATAGACATTTCAAACTTTGTTTTCATCTCATCAGCTAACCCTTTTGCTAGTTCATCTTTGTTGCTTCCAAACATAATGTCATCAACATACACTACAACAATCAGGAGTTCATTTTCATGGGCTTTTATGTATAGATTGTTGTCTACTCCACCTTTCTTAAAACCCTGTTTTTGCAAATATTTATCCAGTCTTGAGTATGGCACAGGAGCCTGTTTCGATCCATATAGGGCCTTCTAGTCTGCATACATAGTCTTCTTTGTCTTGTCAATGAGAAGCCTTATGGTTGTTCCATGTACACTTCTTCTTCTAGATCTCCATTAAGAAAACGAGACTTTACATCCATTTGATATACCTTGAAGTCTTGGTAGCATGCAAATGCAAGGAACATTACGATAGCTTCCATTCTAGCTACGGGGGCAAATGTTTCTTCATAATCAAGTCCTTCAATTTGTGAGTATCCTTTGCGAGACCAACCTGGCTTTATTCTAATTACTTGTCACTTGCTCATTCATTTGTTTTGAATACCCATTTTGAACCAATGATATTCTTCTCAATTGGTCTAGGAACTGGTTCCAATTATTGTTCTTCTCAATTTGGTCCAATTATTCATTCATTGCTTTACCCAATACTTGTCCCTGTTGGCTTCTTCAAATTTCTTTGGCTCTATTTGTGACAACATGGCTATGTATACCTCTTCAGTTTGTTCTGTCAGCTGCCTTCTTGTTTGGACTCCTACACTCTTGTCTCCAATGATTTGATCTTCTAGATGGTTCTTTTGAGTGTATCTTGAGGGGGTTTTCGAGTTCAGTTCAGTATCTTCTAAAGTATTGCTTGCTCCATCATCATATTGGTCCTCTTCTTCATGATTTTCTAAATAGTTGCTGCAGTCTGTATCTCTTGTCTTGTTTGGGAGTTCTTCATCAAATCTTACATCAATACTTTCTACAATTTTTTGAATAGTCTTGTTGTAGCATCTGTATCCTTTACTCTTGGATGCATATCCTAAGATTATTCCTTCATCTGCTCTTGCATCAAATTTCCCTAGATTTTCATCATTGTTCTTTATGTAGCACTTGCTGCCAAAGACTCTAAAGTGCTTGATTGATGCAGGTTTACCATGCCATAGCCAATAAGGTGTCTTGTCACTGTTAGGTCTTAAATGAGCTTTGTTTAGAATATGTACTACTGTGTGTACAACTTCTGCCAAAAAGGTTTGAGTAATGTTACTCTCTTGCATCATAGCTCTAGCCATTTGTTGTACATACCTGTTTTGTCTCTCTTCTACTCCATTCTGCTGAGGTGTCCCTGCAATGGTAAATTGTTGTTTTATTCCATGTTCATTACATAGGTCTGCAAAGTCATAATCTGTGAATTCTCCTCCTCTATCTGATCTGATACATTTTGGCTTGCATCTAGTTTGATTTTCTGCTAATGCTCCTCCTCTTTTACTATGTAAATGTTACTCTCTGTTCGAACACCTTTGAGCAGAGTCTTTCCTGTTGTGCTTGATCTTATTTCACAATCTTGTGCTCTAAAGAGAACTTCATGGCCTTTTTCACACATCTGACTAACACTCAGTAAATTTTCTTTCAGCCCATCTACAAATAGTACATCTTGGGACTTTCCTCTTCCATTATCTATGCTGAGTGAGCCTTTTCCCTTGATCTTACCTGATTTATCATTGCCAAAATTAACATTTCCAGATTTCTTTTCATCAAGAGTTATAAACTTGCTTTTGTCTCCAGTCATATGTTTTGAGCAGCCACTGTCCAGGTACCACTGGATTTTCAAGTCTTGAGCAGTTAGGGCTAGGTCACATTTATTCTCCTTCTTTATCCACTGAAAGCACCCTTTTGTTTGTTATCTTTTGTGGGATGATGGACTACATTTTCTTAGAGGACATTTAGAAGGTATATGTCCAACTTGATTGCATACACAACATTTGATCATAATTTTTGCAGAGTTATGAGTATGAACAAAATTTCTTTGAATCATAAACCTCCTTGAGGTGTTAAACATCAATCTTTGTCCATACTTTCTACACTCAATGATTTTATGACCAAATTCCTTACAATAAAAGCAATAACCATAGAAGCTATTTGCATACCTGATGTAAGGTTGTCTCTTCCATTTGTTTGCTTGAGGCAGTCTCTTCAATGTTTGCATCTTTTGCTGGTTTGAATTACTCCTTCTTGCATGACAATATGCAACAATGTGTCCCAACTTGTGGCAGACATAACATGTGGCATTCTTCATTGGAGGGAAGAATCTTCTTTGATGGTTTCCAAATTTTACATATTCAGGGGTCTTAGTATTTATTACATTCTTTGCTACTAGTGGTTTCTTCTGATCTCTGTCTCCCTTATTGCAGATTTCTTCTTTTGTAGGAATTGTTTGAGCTACTTCATCATTCTTCTTTGATTTTACAAAAATAATCTCTCTGTCAACCTTTTCTTTTCCTTTACTTGATTCTCCTTCGTAGCCTATTCCAGTCTTTATCATAGGGGATCTTTGAGCAACCAAAATTTCATTCAACTTAATAGAGCTTGTTGTTTGGGAAGAGTTTATAACCACTTTCCTTTGAGCATTTTCTAATTTCTTTCTGAGACATACTACTTCTTCTTCTAAATTTTCTTGTTCTTGAGTTTTTTCTTTGATTTGCTTAAGTAACATGTCCTCTATCTTCTTGGCTTCTTCAAGCTCTATTTTTAGCTGCTTAAGGACTTCTGAATTCTGTTCTTCTCGTACATATTTGAGAAGAATGTCCTTTTTTTTTCTGCATTTCAGTTTGAGTCTATCAATCTCTTCTAGAGCACTTCTTAGCTCCCCCTCAAGGTCGACTTCACCTTCTTATTCTTCATCTTCTAGCAGGAGACCTTCAATTTCTTCTATGGCCATCAATAGGAATTCAGAGGTTCCTTCTTCACTTGAGGATTCATCTGAATCTTCAGATGTACTGCTGTCTTGTTGAGCATAGAAGGATTTTCTGCTGAACTTCTTTCCTTTCTGCCAGTTCTTTGATTTATTTCTCTCTGGCTCTTGAGGCTGATTCCTTACTTTCTGATACCAATTGTTGAACCTTTAGTTAAACTGAGAGGGGGGGGCGGGGGTGAATCAGTTTAACACATTCCTGATCTTTTAGAACTTTTCATTAAACTTATTTACACCTTCATTTCATATCCAATTTAATGTGTGAGTAATCTTAGAATGTAAGCAGCAAGTGTTAGTATAATATAGCAGTAGACTTAATATGAGAGCAGCAGGTATTAAGTAGATGATACATATCAGATCAATACATAAATATCATGCACAGAGACACCAAATATAAGTGGAAACCCATAAAGGGAGAAAACCACATCTTATTATTGTTGTGATGCAAAGGCAAGCTCCACCTCCCTCTCACCACTGTTTTTCTGCAGGCACCAACCTACAGGAGGCTCCAACCTCAATTCTGCAAGCTACAACTTGCAAGGAAGCACCAACTCCCTTCAATTTTCTGCAGGCACCAACCTACAGGAGGCTTCAACCTTAGTCAGCTACAACTGACAGCTATCAAGTTGCAACTTGATAGGGAAGCTCCAACTTCCTCAATTTATCAAACTGAATGTTTGCTGATTTACTCCAGATATCAGCTATGTTCTGTATCTGCTCTTCTTCTCTTAATCTTCTCTGCTTTATTCTTCTATATTCTGCATTCTCTATATTTGCTCTCCCACACTTGAGCTTATCAAATTGATATTATATATAGATATTCTCACATGACTGTTTGTATTTCTCAAGGAATTTGGAGTGAACAGTCATGAATCTTTGGCTTCTGTCTTCTTATTCCTTTTTCCAACTCATTTTTAGAATTACTACAATATGTACAAATTTCCATGCTACAGTGGGATTTCCTTTCATAGAAAGATACCTTTTTACATCTTTAATAAATCGATACAACATTTATCACATTTATTCACATTAATTCACTCATCTTATGCGGATTTGGCTTTGAGAAGTTGTCTTTTACGCATTTTGGGTCAAGAACACATTACGCATACACTTTGTTCAACTGTCATACGCATTTGGCACATTTTTACGTGATGCTTTTGCTTATTCACCTGTCCAACTCATTCCTGTACATATTCCTGTTCACCGAAATTTCATCTCTGCATTCTTTCCTCTTCTTTTCCTTTTCCATAATTGCATTCAAGTTTCATTCCCAATCATTTCCCAAGTCCGGACAATCTCACAATCTCTGGTTTGTTCTACGCTGGCAGTTTCAATGCTTAAATCTGAAGTGTTAATAAATCAACCATATTCCCAGTACTTTTCAATATTTCACTTAACTGTGTGTAAATGCATCCCAAAATTTCATTTCCCAATGATTTTCCCAATCCGGGCAATCTCACACTTCTCTTTAATTCCACGCTGGAAAATTCAATTAAATTTAAATATGAGAGTGTTAATATCTCAGATCTCTGAGATTTTAGATATTAATCCCGAGTCCCTTATGTTATGCGCTCTATATCAATGCATATATTCCTCACTATAGTTAGCAGTAGAGCCGCAACCCAACATTATGCCAAACCATACCTTGATTATTATGCGCTTGTGTATAACTCAACGACGTCATATGAATATTCACACAGCATTCGAATGTTGCCATATATGCACATTCGCTCATACATATATACTGAATTTAATAAAAGGTTAACCGTCGCTTATATATATCATCGCATATAATCCCAACTTTGGATTAAACCCATAAACCTTAATACATGTTTGATTGGGCCCCACACATGCAATCAATAACCAATCAACCGCATGCACCGCACCTTTGTTAATTCACGCGCCCATTCGACGGTCGTTACCACGATCCCTTACCTCATTCAATCCGACGGATTTCGCTCGACCAACATGCGCGAATGATAATGAGCGATGGACGAACTTTAACAGGCGGTTTTCCAACCTCGCCTATGCCACGTGTCAACAATCCCGTGGAATCGCTGCCCAAGCAAGGATTACCACTTACTCGCCTAAAGCGGTGCGAAGAGGAGCAACCCACCTTGTAAACTCGCTCGCGGTTTTGCTACAGTGATTGACTACGGTTGTACATCTGGTTTGCGCTCTCCTCTGTATATTCTCGTTTATTAACTCTGGGTTTAATCTCCGGTTGAGGAATTCAATTAAAACGAACAAACAAATGTATTTATTTCTATAAAGCGGGAATTCTATTATCATAAAATAGAGTTAAGTGACCATGGTTTCCCGCAGGGTTCTTCTATGAGTGGGGTTAAATGCACAGGGATTATTCGAATGAATTTACGACTATGGTTCCGCTCCATTATAAGTGCCCTTGGTCTCTGGCATTTCAACACGGTCCTGCCATATATATAACACACAATTCTACCATATATACAACCTCCATGTCAATTGAATACAAGTGCTCTGTTAAAAAATGGGGATAATTTCAAACATAATTCAAACAGTGAATGCCAACTGATTCAAAGCATATCCAATCTCATTGCATTCCACTGCACATTTGAATATACAACCCGGAATTTTATGTGTAACGCCCAGCTGTATAAAAGATTCTCGGAATTTATATATATATATATATACATATTCTTGGAATAAAAGTTGTGGCTCTGCCTCTGCCGCTTCTGTCACTCTGCCTCTGCCTCTACTACTGTGATAACGGCTCTGTCTCCGTATTTGCTTCCTCTGCCTCTGCCTTTCTCCTTTATATTCATTTCCTCGAATGTTATGTGTAACGCCTGGCTATATAAAAGATTCTCGGGATATATATATATATATACATATTCTTGGAATAACAGCTGTGGCTCTGCCTCTGCCGCTTCTGTCACTCTGCCTCTGCCTCTACTACTGTGATAACGGTTCTGTCTCCGTATTTGCTTCCTCTGCCTCTGCCTTTCTCCTTTATATTCATTTCCTCTTTGCTGCCTCCATTGTCTGTCTTTGTCTCCTTGTAACTATTCCTGTCTCTGCATCTGCTACCTCCTTTGCCATCAATGACAACATTTCCAACAGAGAAAACATTAAAAAAAAATTAGAATAGCTTAAGATCAAGTAAGGACTTTGAACCTATCCTGCTTTCAGCATATTCTACGAGAAAACACAGATGATAAACATAAAGAGTAATTTAAGATCAGGAAAGTGCTTTTAAACTGACTTGCTTCAATATACTCTTAATGAAAACTTTCAAAGGAGGAAAACATAGAAATAAAGCTTATCGGTGAGAGTAGGGTATTGTTAAGAGTAAATCCTAACTCTGTATTTGTTGTTCTTTATCAGAGAAAGTGGAAAGAATGAAAACACAAAGGAAAATAACAATTCACAATCAGAAACACATCACCATTAACATAGACCAGGATCCCATAAATCAGCAGCTTGTATTTGAGGTTCAAACCAATTACAATCATCAAGCCTGGTGGGTCTCTACAACTTCAAACTGCTCATATCAGCTTATGTATCTTCAAATGCAAACAGGACTTCAACAGCTTCAGAAAACTATTACATGCAATCAGATATCCAGAGACCAACAGTTACAATGTGGTCCTGAAGGATAATTTATAAGAAAATCTGGAAGTGGGAGAGTTTCTAGGGGTCAAGTATCATTAATTTCATAATCAATGCAATTCCCGGCCTTTAAAAACCAGGCAATACGTAAGGCAGGAATGCACTCAACCTATAACTCTGCTTCATAACTCTGTTTCTGCTTTTCGAGGCCTAATGGTCGAAAATATTGGCTTCTAGGCTGTTTTTTATCTTTTAAAATAACTTCGCTGACAATTAGAAATATGATCTTTTGATTTGTATTAATTTTCCAGCTGTCTTTAGGCGAATATCTCTCGTTCTAGTAATAACTAGGCCTTCTTTGATTTCTGTGAGGCTGCAGGTGTCTTTTGGTAGCTAGAGAGGTTGGCTTTTGGTGCTGGAGAGGGTTCAATTGGCCTCTGCTGTGGCGGTGGAGGCTTTCTCGGATTGACGGATGGCTTTGTCTTTTCCTAAAACACCTTTAATTCACTTTTAGGTCTGTGTTTTAGGCTTAATTAAGCCTTGGTCTTCTTTATGGTCTTCATGTTGTCTCTTCATCCTTTAATCACTGGATTATGTCATTAATCTTCAATCACGTACATTTAATCCTTTTAGACTGTCACTGATACACTTTGCTGCTTCTGTTGATTGTTTTGGTGCATATACATGTTCAATGGTGCAAGAGAGTTTAGATCGGGGTTTTAACATTAATCTTTTTAAAGAAATACATGTTTAAAACCCCTCTCATGAGTCTTTTCTGCTATCTCTAGCTCTGAAACGACTTCCTCTGCGCTCTATGTCACCATGACAGTGACTGTGAGAAAGAGCGGTTTTCACCGTCTGTAACCCTGCAAAACACAAAAAACATGTTAATAAATCCAGGCGGGAGGAAGGATGGATGTTGTGGAAGATTGTGGGAATGGCAATGCAGCAATGATGGATGTGGTGGAAAACGGCCGAAAAATGTTGTGAAATGGTGAAAACATGATCTGATGAAGGTCTGGTGAAGAAATGGTTCTAGACTGTTGGATTAGATCTGATGGTGGTGATCGACGGTCAGGATTTGCTGGTGGAGGTGCTTTAGATGAGTTAGGAAAAGAAATAAACTTTTAGTGTAAAACATAACAATTTAGCTTTGGGCAGATTACAAAGGAAAATGAGTGAAATGAAATGAAATCGGAGGCTTTGAATGGTGGGACCCGGAGGGCGGAGGGCGATTTGAATGTGGACCGTTGCATCTCAGGGGGAGATCAACGATGAGGATCTTCAGATAAAACTCTGTGGAGGCTCTGATGAAATAAATATGGGTGAAAAACGTGATGTGATATGAACCATTAGATTAGATAAACGGATGGTTGAGATTAACGATGGAGCTTTCGAGGGAAAAAGGGGGAAAGGTGGTTTTAGTGGGAAAAACTGTCGGTGTCGCGCGGCTATGAAGCGGTTTGAAAAATTCTCCAAAAAAAATGCGATATATGTTGCTGCATTACACGTGTCCTCCAAAAACCGCTTTTATCGTGTGATTTTAAAACATTAAAGCCCGAACGAAATATTTAAGCGATATGCATCTTAGCTGTTGGATGTGGAGTGATGAGATCTGACGGTTGAGGTGGCAGTGTGATATGGAAAGATCCGCGGGCGATTAGGTGGGGAATGGTCAAAGGCGGGTTAGATCCCAGCCGTCGGATCTATAGAATGGATGACTAGGATTAAAATCGGGAGTGGTAAAGGCAGGGGGCAACAAAACGAGCGGGATGAACGAGAGTCGTTAGATTGGTTGGAAGGAACGGTGGAGATCTAATCGCATCGGAGCAAGGCAGGGGGGCGAGACTCCGAAAATTTGATGTTGCGATTACACCAGGGCCGTCGGATTAGAAAGAAATATCGACGATTCACAGTCAGTTGGAGGGGAAAATGGAGAGAAACGATGGGTGGGGTGTGCTATCAGCGCTAGTTGTTAGATCTATATAGATCAACGGCTAATATTTCATTCGCGGATTTATAGAACAAAATACAATCACATCAAAGATTTTCCATTAACAAAGGAAAGCGCTCACAACAAAACTTCCGATTGCGATTAGTGCCCGGGGCCTTAACTCCTGGTCTTAGGCGCGGGTCATATGTGGGGAAGTGGTTAGGGGCTTAGCTGAAAGGGGTTTAAGGCCTCAAATGTAAAAGGGGTTTTTTAGCCAAAAAACAGAGTTTTCAAGGCTTAAAAAGGGGGTTCCGGTAGGGGAACAAAGGGATTTTTTCACCAAATGAAGGGATCCACAAGGTTTTAAAAGGGGAATTTGGTGATTTGGATGACTTATGAAGGGATTTTGGGGGTTTTTAGGGAGATTTTGATAAGGGAAAAAAGGGGTTAAAATGGGGAATTTGCAGGGATAAAAGGGAGAAAATGGGGGCTTTCTTGACAGCAGCTTCTTTCACAAACAAAAAGGCGTTTTCAATGGAAACAACAATGAAGACTCTTCAAGGGAAAAATCCACATAGAGGCTTCAAGAATGAGATATTTTCAGAGGAAAGGTATCTCTTGAAGGCTCAGAAAATATTTAGCCACCTGTTTGCTTGACAAAAATTTATAGGTGGCTAACAGTGGCTCCACATGGGGATGGCATCTTCTTGAAGGTGTCTATAATCTCAGAAGATAATCTTTGGAGTAGGCCAGATGCCTGATACTTGACACGTATTTTCTTTCTTTAATCAGCTGCCACAAACATGATGGATGTTATATTAGCAAAAAAACACATCTCTCCAAACAATATACCTACCCAACCTACTGTCCTAACATCTTTTCTTCAAGGTGCATTTAGACTTGCAGAACTTTTACATCATCATTTTTATTGAAAGCGGAAAACACTAATCTAATTATACCCTTATTTCTCCATGAGACCGGATTAGACAGTTGGCCTCATAGTTTCTCTACCTATACTAATATCTGCTAGGATTAAACTGTCTAGCAGATTTATTTCTCTACATTCTAAAACAGAAATTTAAAAACAGTCAAACTAGGATTAGACTATCTGGTTTGCTGTGGGTCCATGGCATAAAGACAATTGCACATGAAATGAACTTTGCAGGAATTTGAAACCAAAATTTTGAAGGCTTGGAATTGTGAAACTTTGAATCATCCTTCTTTCTTTTGTGACTCGGGTTTTGAATCTTCTTCATTTCAACTCTATTTTTGGGCTTGTTAGAGCTGATTCTTCTTCTTTCTTTGTTGGTTCAGGTTTTGAGCATATTAGAACCAGCTTTTCTTTTTCTTTGGCTCAGGTTTTGGGCTGATTTGAGCCATTCTTTGAAACTTCAGAGGTTCAAGTTTTGAGTTAGTCTGAACCTTTTCTTTTTGTATTTTTTCTTTTTGTGAAATTGAACAAAGCAATGGTATTTAAAATGGAAGTGAAAACTTTAAACTCTGAATTTTAGCAGTAATAATGTTTGAGCATCTTGCCATTGACAGGACCCCCAAATAGATCTGTACCATCTAAATCTTGCAGGAAGAATGAATTTGGACCAATGGTGGACTGAATAATGTAAGGACCTTGCCACAAACTGTCAAATTTGCCATGCTTTCCCTTATCTTCTCTTCTAGAGTCCCACTTGAGTACCTTATCTCCAATTTTGAAATCACAATCTTTTTTTCTTTTGTCAAACAACCTTTTTATGTTCTCTTGCACTTTTTGAGCTCTGTTGTAGACTTCTTCCCTTGTTTGTTGGAGATGTATTGTTTGATTGATCCTCCTTACCATGTTGTCTTCTTCTAACTGTATTCCTTGGACTAATTTTATCACTGGTACACCTAGGCTGGTAGGAAACACTGCATCTACTCCACAAACAAGTTGGTAAGGGGACATTCCAATGGATTTCTTTGTGGTCAATCTGTCTACCCACAAAGCATGCACCAACTTGTTATGCCATGATTTTTTATTCTCTTCAAGAAGCTTCTTGATGATGGTCACCAAACTTTTATTTGATGATTATGCTAGCCCATTACCCTGAGGGAATTAAGCAGTAGAATGACCAAGTGCAATCTGATACCTGTGACAAAAATCAATCATCTTTTTCAAACCAAAAGCAGCAGCATTATCAGTAATAATCTTCCTAGGGCAGCCAAATCTAGATAGGATATGGTCTTCAAGGAATTTTATAATGACAGTATCTGTGGCATTCCTAGAAGGGATGGCCTCTATCCATTTTTTGAAGTAGTCAGTGGTTGTGAGAATCCATTTGTGTTGGGAAGATGAAGCAGGATGGATTTCTTGTATGAAATCTAGGCCCCACTGTTGAAAAGAAGCTTCAACGGTGATTGGTTGCAGTGGTAAGAGAAGGAGTTTTCTTTTGCCTTCAAAAATTTGGCACATGTGATAGGAAACTATCATCTTATGGACATATTGGAAGAGGGTGGGCCAGTAATAGCCAGCTCTAAGGATTTTATTGGCTGTGATTTCCAGTAGAGAACTCATGTTTGATCATCTCTGCATCAACTTCAAGCAAACATTTAAGCAATAAACCATTAGCATTTTTCCAATATAAACATTCATTTAAAATGCAATAATTCCTAGCTTTCAACTTTAAAAACCTTGCCTTTTTCTTTGATAAATCAGGAGGAGCATTAAGATTTGTAAGCACATACAAGATGTCAGCATACCAAGGTGAGTTTTGGAACTTCTCTTCAATAGTGGGAGCAGGAAATTCTTAATGTTCATCCAAGGCATCTACCATGTTAATTTCAAGGGCTTGTAGGTTAGATTCAGCCATTAATTGAGCTAAGCCCTGACCTTTAATGATTTTTTTGGGTTTGATTTCAAAATCATACTCTAGTATTACTACAATCCACTTACCTCTCTTTCCATCTGGGTCTTGTGACAAGATATCTTTTACCACTATGTTAGGCACATAAGCAATGATGTGAGAATGCAGAATATACACCCTGAAGTCCTTTAAGGCCTTTACCAAGGCATAGGCCTGTTTTTCCATGATATTGTATTTCAAGGGTGCATCTCTTAGTGCCTTGCTAAAAAATGCTATTGGCTATTCTTTCCCCTCTGGATTTTTCTGCAATAGGACAGCAGCCACAGTATGCTCTGATGCAAAGGAGAAAATGAGGAAATATTTTGTGAAATCTGGGTTGATTAGCACTAGTGATCAGGTGAGTACATGTTTTACCAATTCAAAGGACTTTTTGGCTTCTGCAGTCCACTTAAATCCCACTTCTTTTTTAAGCATATTAGTCATGTTTCTAAGGAGCTCTGCTAATTTGGGAATAAACCTCCTTAAGAATTTAATCTTCCCAATGAAGGATTGCAATTATTTTATGTTCCTTGGGTGGCTAATCTGTAGTATTCCCTCAACTCTCTTTGGATCTATTCTAATCCCCTTTTCTGATATAATATGGCCAAGAAGTTTACCTTCTTGTATACCAAACACTATCTTTTTGGGATTTAAAGATAGCCCAAACTTTCTGCACTTTTCAAAGACCTTTCTCAGATGTTTAAGGTGCTCCTCATCAGATTTGGAATAAATTTTTATGTCATCAAGGTAAGTTACAATGAAGTGCCCTATTTCTTTTGAAAATGCAATGTCCATGGCCCTTTGAAAAGTGGCCCCAACATTCATTAGTCCAAAAAGCATTTTTACATACACGAAGGTGCCCCAACGAGTTGTGAAGGTTGTCTTGAGCTGATTTTCTGGGAGTACTAAGACTTGGTTGTACCCTGAAAAGCCATCTAACATGGAAATCATTTTTGAGCCAACTACCCTTTGTAGGATGTGCTCCATTTTGGGTAAAGGGTAATTGTCTTTTAAGGAGGCTTTGTTAAGGTTTCTAAAATCAATGCACAATCTGATTTCTCCTGTCTTTTTCCTCACAGCTACAAGGTTAGAAACCCAATCTTAAAACCTCACAAGTACTATGATTCCTGCCTCGTACATTTTCTTGATTTCCTTTTCCACTAGAGGCAGTTGTACTGGGTTAATTCTGCGCAGTTTTTGCCTAAAGGGTTTCTGGTTTTCTTTCAAGGGGATTTTATGCTGGATAATTTCTTTGTCATAGGATTTTAGGTCCTCATAGCTCCAAGCAAACACATCAACAAACTCTTTGAATAGATCAATGTATTTTTGTTTGATATGGGCAGGCAAAGACTTGGATAATTTAATCATTTTAGGCTTATCCTTGCTGCCTATATTGCATTCTTCAACATTTGATTCAGTGTGTTCTATAGTGGGTTTCTTTGCCACATCATTGAAATCTAAAAGGTCCTCTAAGGGTGCTAATCCTCTGGGTATGTTCTTATCTTTGGACTTCGGCACCTCAATATCTTCCTTATCTGTTTTCATGTATTCTTCAGTTTGTTTTTCAAATTCTCTGTTTAACATGTTTATTTCTACATTGGGGAATGGTTTTTCTTCATCAGGAGGCTCTTCACCTAAACAGCTTTCATCAGATTTAGAATCTGAATTAGGTAGTTCAAATTCATTTCTGCAGAGCAAGAAATATTCTATATGTTTATCGCCCTCAAAGACCTTCCAATATTTTTCATTATCTAGAACTGCAGGTCTGTATTTCATTTGAATAATGATCTGTTTGTCACTAGGTGATTTCTGATATGAGCTAGCAGCGCAGGCCAATCCATTTGCAATTATGTTTTGACTCCTAGGAACAAAAATCAGCTCATACTCTACAAATGTTTTCAGAAAATCCACGGCATTGTTTCTGTATGCCCTTAATCTAGGATGCTTTGCAGTATACTCTCCGTTTAGTTGTTTGATGACTAATTCTGAGTCCCCCTAGACAACTATCCTCTTGGCTCCCAGTTCTTTCAAGAGATGCAATCCTAGGATGAGAGCCTCATACTCTGCAACGTTGTTTGTGCACGTAAAGTCTAGCTTGAAAGCATGGCTCTCTATGTAATTGTTTTCAGTGTTATGCAACCATACCCCAGCCCCTGCTTTATTTTTAGTACAAGACCCATCAAATTTCATGCACCATAAGGGATTGTTTGTAGGATTAACATCATCTTCATCCCTCATGCCACGTTCACCATTATGTTGTATTCTGAGGTCTGCACCATGTTGTGGTGTGTCTTGTTCTTCAGGATTTTCATGGAGTTCAGAGTGATGGGTAATCTGTTGTTTGCAGTATTGGCTTTGTTCACTCTGGTATTTTGTTTCAGCACACTTTTCAAAGGTTTCTCTCTCATTTTCCTCTATATCTAGAACTGCCATAATTTCTAGATTTGTGGCCTCTAATTGGTTTTCTGAATTTCTATCTTCCAGCTAGCTCTAGCTCTTTTATAAATTCATCATTGTACAGGATAAAAGAGTCCATATCCTTATGGACAGAGTAAAGAGGGGAATTCTCAGGCTTTTCTGGGCTACTAACCATGAATTTCATTTGTGCCTCTCTATATAGTCTTCTAAGCTGGCTAAAGACAGGGATAGTGGCATATGCCCCATCCATCTGCATTGTACCTTGCAGCTTGGCACCCCATGATCTTGACAACAACATGCCATACTTAGGAGGTACATCATCCACCACCACATCCATGACCATGCACTTGGCTGGAATTTGAGTCAAATTCACACAAAGATCTTTGATTAGGCCAAGGCACTTCACTCTGCTAGAGTCAAAAGAATATAAATCCTTGTAAGGTCTGGTTATCTCTAGGCCTAGCCTTTCCATTATCACCTTCGGCATTAGGTTGTGTGAAGCTCTAGAGTCATGCATAGCATTATGTAGGATTTTTTCATGGATATTGAGGCTGACATAGAAAGGAGGTACTACCCCTTCCTAAAATTTCCCTTCAATCTTTGGGCCAAACAAGAGAGCTGGATGATCATCATTTAAATTGACAGTGTCACTATTTTCTTCTAAGTTTAAAGCTTTAAGAATTTGACTTTTATATACATCTTGGGTGGCCAACTCAGTGAGATGGGTAGAAATTTTAATTTTGGCAATCTCACTTTCCAAATTGAAAGAACACTGACTCTTTGAGAGGTTTAATTCTATCTTTTTGGGCACCGTTTTATTAGCAAGATCAGCTTGCTGATGTTTAGTATGTATAATGTTGGAAGCTATTTTATCAGGAGCATTAGCTGTAATGATAGTGCTGCTAGATTCTTGACTTTTTTTGTGACTGGTTTGGGTGTCCTTATCTTTGTTTTTACCAAAATTCTCAGCTTCTGATTTACTGCTTTCAGCTGTCACTTTAGGAGTCTTTTCAGTTATTTTCTTAATGGTGATTTCAGAGGCTTTTGGTTTGGAATTTTCTATGTTATTTTTGCTTCTGAGATCATATTTTTTTCTAACCTGCATGATGGCATTTTCGAATCCTAACCTGTAGTCCTCAGTTTCCAACCTTTCCTCGTCCCAATGTGAGTATGAGGTCTGGCTATCTTCTGTGGAAAAAGTGTGATATTGGCCATCTACTTCCACCATTTTTATGACAATCCCCTATGATTCTTCTATTATCCCTTCATCCTCATCAAGGAAATTCTCTTGGAATGGAGGTATGACTTGTTGATCAGAGTCTCTTTGTCTATTTGGGGGATTGTTTCTGCTAATGTTTTGGTTCTGGCTCTGGTTTTGGTTTCTGTTCTGATTAGTTGCTTGGATGATAAATTTCTCCATCATTCTTTCCATCCTCTCCATGTTTTTGGCTAGACTATCATATTTGGGATCTAATGAATAAGCTATGTTGTCATCCCTATAGGTTACCCTTTTCTCAGCCCTCATCCTAGCTCTTTTTTCAATCAGTTTTGCCTCTACACTCACTGCTCCTTTCTGCATGTCTTCCAATGTGTTATAATCTCTTTCCCTAAGCTGATAGGCCATATCAGCATCAAAGCCTTCAGGGTATTTCACTAAGGCCATCCCTTAGGGAGGTTTCATGTGTGGTGGAAGAGCATTGTAGACACTGTTAAATCTAGTAGAGTAGTCATGGACACTCTCACCTTGATTTCTTTTAAGATTCTTATATTCTGCTAAGATTTGGAGAGGGTTGCTTCTAACTTCCCATTTTTTTATAAAGGTTTGAAGCAAGGAGGGAATATCATTGATGCTATTAGGAGGTAAGCCTTTAAACCACTTCTTCACTTCTCCTCCCAAAATCTAGGCGAAAATCCTCATCTTAATTGTCTCATCCTCTATTTCCATGTAGTCAAAAGCATCTTCCATCCTATCTACATGGTGTTGAGCTGTAGTAGATTATTTCCTAGTGAAGTGAGGAATTTTAGACTAATATTCATTAAGTAAAGGAGCTAAAGGCTGTGGTAACACCAAGGGAGCATACCATGCCACCATGATGATGTTTTGTGGAGGTAAAGGATGGGCTTGAGCAACAGTTATATGACTGATAGAAATGCTAGGACCAACAGCAAACTGTTGAGCGGACCTAGGGTGAGAGAGACCCAAGTTATGAATGAAATGTATATCAGGAGGTGAGGATGGAGGGGTTTCTCTCTTACCAATACTCTGATCACTGCGAGGAGGTGAGTTTGGAGGCTCAAAGTTTGTCTGACCTAAGCTACTGAATGACTTAGTCCTTGTTGAATTGCTTGGTAAGTCTAAATAAAACTAAGTCTTTGATAGAGCTGTAAGACTTTCAGGTGTTGAATTATCTCTATAAATGTATCTGACAATAGTGGGGTCCCTATATGAAGAAGGCTTCCTAATAATACTTTCAGGATTGTCCACTATTTCAAGGGGGTTTGGATTAGGATAAGCTTCTGTATGGATTGTTCTTGAAGCCAGTGTGTATCAAGAGGAAAACTATCTTCAAACAAAGAATCTTAATCCTAGGTGTTTCCCTTAAAATGGATGATGTTGAAATGCAACTGGTCTCCCAATGGAGTCTTGTGAAAACAAAGATAATTAGCAGGCCTACTAATCACCAGTGGAGTATTTTGGTCATTCAAGAACTGTGGAGTCACTAGGTGGGAGGTTTAAAGTGTCTTGAAGGATATTTACTCTCCACCATAGTGATTTTCTACCAAACTAAGGCTAATAGGGTCTTACTCCCCAGTGGAGTCGCTAGAATGTTATGTCTATGTAATTTTCAATTTTGACAATACAAACTATAGAGGTAACATATGAACCACTTTGGGATTCCAGGATCTAGCCCTCCTGAATCCAGAGAGGGATCTCTCTATGAGTGTGTTTAAAGATGTGATCTTTAAGGCTTAAAATGTGAGATTAGGCTAGTTATGAAGAGTAGGGGTTTTTGTTTTTGTTTGTTTTTGGTTGGGCAAGGACATGATGAAGGTGAAGGAAGTTCAAATAAAGGGTGAAGGTGTATGCAAATGAAAGGGTGATTCAGTTGATAAGATAGGCAAAAAGAAGCTTTAACCCATTGGGCTATGGAGTCATAAGAGGATTTAATTGGACAACAAGGTTCAAGAATAATCCATGGGGCAAGTCACCTATGTCAAAGGATCTCTTAAGTTGATTTTATGGAATGGAACAAATAGGAAGATGGAGAACAAACAAGTGAAGAATAAAGAGCAGCCTAAGATCAATTAAGTGCTTTGAAACTATCTTGCTTTGGCATAAACTTAAGGAAAAACATAAAAGTAATCCTAGATCGGGTAAGTGCTTTGAAACTAGCCTGCTTTGAAATACTTTCAAGAGAAAACATTAAAAAACACTTATAATAGCCTAAGATCAAGTAAGGACTTTGAACCTATCCTGCTTTCAGCGTATTCTATGAGAAAACATAGATGATAAACATAAAGAGTAATCTAAGATTAGGAAATTGCTTTGAAACTGACCTGCTTCAATATACTCTTAATAAAAACTTTAGGAGGAAAGCATAGAAATAAAGCTTATCAGTGAGAGTAGGGTACTGTTAAGAGGAAATCCTAACTCTGTATTTGTTATTATTTATCAGAGAAAGTGGACAGAATGAAAACACAAAGGAAAATAAAAATTCAGAATCAGAAACACATCACCATTAACATAGACCAGGATCGCATAAATCAGCATCATGTATTTGAGGTTCAAACCAATTACAATCATCAAGCCTGGTGGGTCTCTACAACTTCAAACTGCTCATATCAGCTTATGTATCTTCAAATGAAAACAAGACTTCAGCAGCTTCAGAAAACTATTACATGCAATCAGATATCCAGAGACCAACAGTTACAATGTGGTCCTCAAGGAGAATTTATAGGAAAATCTAGAAGTGGGAGAGTTTCTAGGGGTCAAGTATCATTAATTTCACAATCAATGCAATTCCTGGCCTTTGAAAACCAGGCAAGACGTAAGGCAGGAATGCACTCAACATATAACTCTGCTTCATAACTTTGTTTCTGCTTTTTGAGGCCTAATGATCGAAAAGATTGGCTTCTGGGTTGTTTTTTATCTTTTAAAATAACTTTGCTGACAATTAGAAATATGATCTTTTGATTTGTATTAATTGTTTAGCTGTCTTTAGGTGAATATCTCTCGTTCTGGTAATAACTAGGCCTTCTTTGATTTCTGTGAGGCTACAGGTGTCTTTTGGTAGCTGGATAGGTTGGCTTTTGGTGCTGGAGAGGGTTCAATCGGCCTCTGCTATGGCAGTGGAGGCTTTCTTGGATTGAAAGATGTCTTTGTCTTTTCCTAAAACACCTTTAATTCACTTTTAGGTCTGTGTTTTAGGCTAAATTAAGCCTCGGTCTTCTTTATGGTCTTCATGTTGTCTCTTCATCCTTTAATCACTGGATTATGTCATTAATCTTCAATCACGTACGTTTAATCCTTTTAGACTGTCATTGATACACTTTGTCACTTCTATTGATTGTTTTGGTGCATATACAGGTTCAATGGTGCAGGAGAGTTTAGATCGTGGTTTTAACACTGATCTTTTTAATGAAATACATGTTTAAAACCCCTCTCAGGAGTCTTTTCTGCTATCTTTGGCTCTGAAACGGCTTCCTCTACGCTCTGTGTCACCATGACAGTGACTGTGAGAAAGAGCAGTTTTCACAATCTGTAACCCTACAAAACACAAAAAACATGTTAAGAAATCCAGGCGGGAGGGAGGATGGATGCTGTGGAAGATTGTGGGAATGGCAGCGCAGCAGTGATGGATGCGGTGGAAAACGGACGAAAAATGCTGTGAAATGGTGAAAACATGATTTGATGAAGGTCTGGTGAAGAAATGGTTCTGGACAGTTGGATTAGATCTGATGGTGGTGATCGACAGTGAATATTTGTTGGTGGAGGTGCTTTAGATGAGTTAGGCGGAGAAATAAAATTTTAGTGTAAAACATAACAGTTTAGCTTTGGGTGGGTTATAAAGGAAAATGAGTGAAATGAAATGAAATCAGAGGCTTTGAATGGTGGGACTCGGAGGGCAAAGGGAAATTTGAATGTGGACCGTTGGATCTTAGGGGGAGATCAACGATGAGGATCTTCGGATAAAACTCTGTGGAGGCTCCGATGAAAGAAATATGGGTGAAAAACGCGATGTGATATGAACCGTTAGATTAGATCAACAGACGGTTGAGATTAACGATGGAGCTTTCGAGGGAAAAAGGGTGAAAGGTGGTTTTAGTGGGAAAAATCGCCGGTGTCGCGCGGCTCTGAAGCGGTTTGAAAAATTCTCCAAAAAAAAACGCGATATATGTCGTTGCATGACACGTGTCCTCCAAAAACAGCTTTTATCGCATGATTTTAAAATGTTAAAGCCCGGACGAAAGATTTACGCGATATGCGTCTTAGCCATTGGATGTGGAGCGATGAGATCTGACAGTTGAGGTGACAGCGCGATATGGAAAGATGCGCGGGCGATTAGGCGGGGAATGGTCAAAGGCAGGTTAGATCCCAACCGTCGGATCTATAGAATGGACGATCTGGATTAAAAGAGGGAGTGGTAAAGGCAGGGGGGCAAGAGAAAGAGCGGGATGAACGAGAGTCGTTAGATCGGTTGGAAGGAACGGTGGAGATCTAATCGCATCAGAGCAAGGCAGGGAGTCGAGACTCCGAGATTTTGATGTTGCGATTACACCAGGGCTGTCAGATTAGAAAGATAGATCGACGGTCAGAGTCAGTCGGAGGGGAAAATGGAGATAAATGATGGGCAGGTTGTGCTGTCAGCGCTGGCCGTTAGATCTATATAGATCAACGGCTAATATTGCATCCGCGGATTTATAAAACAAAAGACAATCGCATCGGAGATTTACCATTAACAAAGGAAAGCGCTCACAACAAAACTTTCGATTGTGATTAGAGCCTGGTCTTGGGCGCGGGTCATATGTGAGGAAGTGGTTAGGGGCTTAACCGAAAGGGGCTTAAGGCCTCAAATGTAAAAGGGGTTTTTTAGCCAAAAAACAGAGTTTTCAAGGCTTAAAAAGGGGGTTCTGGTAGGGGAACAAAGAGATTTTTTCACCAAATGAAGGGATCCACAAGGTTTTAAAAGGGGAATTTGGTGATTTGGCTAACTTAGGAAGGGATTTTGGGGGTTTTTAGGGAGAATTTGAGAAGGGAAAAAAGGGGCTAAAATGGGGAATTTGCAGGGATAAAAGGGAGAAAATGGGGGCTTCCTTGATAGCAGCTTCTTTCACAAACAGAAAGGAATTTTCAATGGAAACAGCAGTGAAGACTCTTCAAGGGAAAAAGGCACATAGAGGCTTCAAGAATGAGATATTTTCATAGGAAAGGTACTCTTGAAGGCTCAGAAAATATTTAGCCACCTGTTTGCTTGACAAAAATTTATAGGTGGCTAACACCTCTCACTATCTCACCTGTCAATTAGAACTAGTTAAACTGATTTTAACTCAATTTCTTGAGTTGGCTAATTACAACTCACAAATAATTGTAATTGGACACCCTATAATCATGGGAGAACTCTACATGCCTCCTCTATGGCCCTCAAGTCGAATTTCGTAAGCTAACTCAGCCTTTCTAACTTATTTAACTAATACAAGTTGTCATGAGATGAAATTACAATTTCTTTTCCAATTCAATTAAGGGAAAATTAAATCAAAAGCCCCCTTTGGGTGTCATTTCTTGGTTCCATTTCAACAGTTTGGCTCCTCTTTCAGACTCACAGATGTTTTTTTGTTTTGTTTTGAGACTAAAGAAGAGTCTTGTTTCCATAGCGGTATTGGAAGACCATGACTATGCTGTGATATTTAGCAAAGGAAAGGTTTTCCTTAGACACATCGCCACAGGACAAGTGAAGCAAATCGGTGTGCGAGTCAAGTACTTGCATGCTCTTGAGGTCAAATATGCATGCAAATATTTGAGGAGCACTGCAAGGTTTAAAGACTTGGTGGTTGAGAGGGAGCATGAATTACCTCTCAACATGCAGCCTTAGAAGAAGCCTCTGAAAGTTTTGGAGCATCCACAATTAGAGAAGTAGAGAGGAGACCAAGTGGAGGCATCCATTCAAGCATAGACCTCCAATAGGGGGGAATTTCAAGCCAATTAGGCAGAGGGAGCAAATGCAACCATACCTCTAGGAGAGGGGTGTGGCAATGTGAAGTAATATTCCCAAGAATGTTGAAATTTGGGCAGGTTCCATTGAGATGTCTTGTCTCATGGATCATTGCCCTTACTATGGGGGCCCATAGTATATAGTAGCAGGATGTATCAATTGCGGTTGATAGAGTCAGATGTCAGAATGAAAAATTCAGAGACTAGGAGCATTTAGATACTGGGGAGGGCAGAGTAGAGTTGGCAGCAATGCAGATTGCATAGTGCAGAATCAGCAACATCGCGGAGTTTTCAGTAGACAGTGCAGTAGCTAGTAGCAATCGGAGACTTTGGTGAAAGATGCATCATATTGATCACATTTGATTCAGTTTGGATGCTTTTCAGTTTCAGAAGTTGTAGTATCAACATCACTAGAGAGAAATGTTTCATGTAGAACATTTTAAAGGTACCAGATCGGGATAGAGTTGAATTCCTTTGTTGTTGAGAGGGATGGTTGAAATTTGCAACAAGAAATATTGAAAATGGAAATGACAGCTTGTATAAGTTAACTAAGTCAGGAAGACTTAGTTAGTTCAGTTAATTCGAGTTGAAGGTCAAACTAGAGGCATGCACAGTGTCTCCTACTTTTTAGGAGCCCTTTTGAGTTTATTTTTAATTGTAATTAATTAACTTAATTTATTTGAATTAAAATCAGTTTAACTTGTTCTAACTGATGGAAAAATTAGTGAGAGTTCAAGTGAATTAAATATGATTTAATTCACATGCAGTGATCTATCAGATAATTGATAATTCATCGAAAATAGATCATGTGTGTCAGTTCTGAGGAAGACCCAGTTGATATTGGAGTTAAAGGGAAGTGCACTATCAATTTTATAATTATTCGGGTTGTACAGATGGTGCATGCAGTCAAAGGAAGAGCCTAAATGAATTGTACAATCCAATGGAGAAAAATTCCTATTAAATAGGGGCCTAATTCCTCATTAAAATGTGCATGGAAGTGGGAGCTTGGAAGGGTAGGAAATTGGCTAAGTATTAGCCAGAGTAATCCTAGGAAGAGTGAGACATGTTGGAAATACTAAGAGGGGGGGTGAACCAGTATTTATTATCAATTAGCACCATCTAAATATTTTCAAAGCATTAGTTAATCTTCAATTATTCTTGATGTTTATCCAGTAATAGTAGTAAATAATAGAACACAATAGGCACATGAATTTTAGATAGAAAACCCCCTCTGGGTCAAAAACCACCGAATTCTTTTCTAATAAATTCTTTAATCTTCAGCCCCAACTGAAATGAAAGGTACAACTTCCTAGAATTATAGAAAATAATTCTTCTCCAACTCCCACTGGAAGGACGTCCCAACGCCCTAGTTTCTTCAGTAGTTAACTAAATGGATGCCCCGACATCCTAGACCAACCTACCACCATGAAGTGTTCACAGGATCCAACCTGTAGGTGACTTCATGCACTAACCTAGCACCTCTGTAACACCTGATAATGATCGTAAATAACACAAGAGTGTGGACTCCCGTACTAGGGAAAATGATCCACAATACAATATGATTCACAATGATTTTCTTGAACTAGACCAATCACCCAATCACACTATGACCTACAACCCAACCATAAAATTTTCCAATAATGACACTTATACCTCCCAACAATTCCTCTCCAACTCTAGGTAGATTGACTCTTTTACAATTTTATAATGATGATTTTTACAATACTGACTTTTGACACGACCTGATACTTGACTTGACATTGCTTCTTTGTACACTAGCAGTTGTTGAGGTATTGTTGTGCTTGCTTCAAGTAATGGTACTTTGATGTTGCATTGTCCTTCTAGTATGTGTCTAATTTGTCCTATTGTATCCTCCTTCCTGCGCATGCAAGACCCAAACCAATATACAAACAAAATACTTACAGTATCCTGCAAACCATATGTCAAAGAAATATTCAAAATTCAATTGTAAATATGTTCAACATTTATGAAAAAAACCCAATAAAAAATACATACAAAATACTTACATTGTCCTGCAAAACACATGTCAGAGATGATATTCAAATTAAAATTCAAACACTCATCATACATACCTAGTTGTAGCATACTTACCCTTGATTGTTGATGTGTTGTCCTTACTATAGTGATCATTGAATGCATATTTTTTCTTTCCTTCTAGAAGCTTGATATTGAATCTTTTGTATCTGTGTAATTTCATATCTCTAAGGTCTGAAACCACATAGGTCTGATCAACATTGGATTCTTCAAGAAATATTAATGCCCAATCTCCTAATATGACCTGATTATAGATTAGCTCAGTAGAGCGAACTTGTACGAAGTGCCACGTGTCACTGTTTCAACCTTTGGTCCTGAAAACAATACAAAAAAAACTGCAGCCCATCCTCTTTCTGTTACTACTTATGAAATTTAAATCCAATTCTCAGAGATAAAGTTATGATGCTTTTCCCAAGGTTACCTGTTTGACATTAAATTCTGGAGCTTGCAAAACCCTAACTTCCTCAGATCATATATCCGAAAATATAGCGAACCAATATCTGAAATTTGGACACGAGATTCATCGAGATTTCGCGCAAATGGGTTTTTAGTTTTAGCATTTGAATCTTCGCATAAAAAAATTTATAGTGAAAATACCACGATGACGTGTTATAAGTTGCGAAATCCTTACATGAGGAGGATATGAGGGTCACAATTTATATAAATGCTTAGGTTGAGAAGGTATTCAACAAGTGAATGTTGGATGTATTTTAGGAGATTAAAAATATATATATATATATATTTAAAATTCAATGACCACAACCAATGATTAGTGTCATGCCACAACCCCATGGGGTTTTAGCCCATTAACTAGGGTTACTAACTTCAAACACGAATATATCTCAAACCGTGAAGAATTACGTGGCATGCCATATATCAACGGAAACATTTAGACAAGTAGAAACCATTCAAAATATCCTTGACTCAAAATAGAGTAAAATGTCAAGTCAAAATTCCTATGCAAGATCGGGGTAGCCCCTGGTGTTTCTTGGGTTGACATCAATGACAACCAATGATCAAAACTCTCCCCCTTTGGCATTGATGGAAACACAAGTACTCCCCCTGCAATTATGACACCTCTTCCTACAACATTATCTCCCCCTTTGTCATCAATGGAAAAGGGTAACTCACCCTGAAAAAAGTTATCCTGCGGACTTGTACACACCTCAACTCCCCCTTCTTCTTTTTTTACTTAGTTAGATAAGAGAAAGAATCTAATGAGAACTTGGGAGAATCCAAATATTTAGGCGAAAATAATCAAATTCTTTACAAGGTAATGGTTTGGTAAATATGTCAGCAATTTGTTCCTTTTTGCCAACATATTGAAGCTTGATATTATTTTCAGTGACATGTTCTTTAACAAAATGATATTTGATCGGAATGTGATTTGTTTTGGAATGCATCATAGGATTATTGGAGATACTGATGGCACTAGTGTTATCACAAAATATGGGAATAGGCTCATCAAACTTGACTTGAAGATCTTGCAAAGTTTGCTTCATCCAACTTGAGTACAACAGGTTCTTGCCGCAATATATTATGCTTCTGTTGTGGATAACGAGATTGAAAACTACTTTTTACTTAACCATGAAACAAGGCAACCACCTTGATAGAATGCTTCTCCATTGGCACTCTTTTGATCATCAACACTTCATGCCCAATCTGCATCTGTATAAGCTTGGATAGCTAGATTATTTCCTTAGGGATACCATAAACCTTATTTGGTTGTTCCCTTAAGATATCGGAGAATTATTTTGACGGCAATAATATGAGATTATTTTGGTGTTGCTTGGAATCTTGCTACTTGTCCAAATTCTTGCATTACGTCTGGCCGAGAAGTTGTCACATATAGAAGACTGCCAATCATAGATCTATACAACCTTTGGTCCACATCCTTTGATGAATCATCTAAACTTAACTTGCAACGTGTTACCATTGGGGTAAGGACAGGCTTGCAATATTCCATCTTGAATTTCTTGAGAATTTCCTTGATGTACTTGGTTTCATATATAAATATTCCTTTAGCCTGCTAAGATATATGAAGCCCTAAAAAGTATGTTAGCTCGCCAAGTAGAGACATTTCAAACTCACTTTGCATATTTGTGGCAATTTTTTTACTTAATTTGTCATCATTTCTTCCAAAAATTATATCGTCTACATATACCTCGATAATTGTTAGGTTATATTGATCCACTTTCACATAGATATTGTTGTCGGCACTTCCTTTCTTGAATCCTTGTGGATGTAGCTATCCATCAATATGATCATACCAAGCTCTAGGAGCTTGCTTGAGACCATATAGTGCCTTATTTAATCTACAGACATAGTCTTCCTTTTCAGAGAGTAGAAAAACTTCGGGTTGTTCAATGTAAACTCCTTCTTCTAGTTCACCATTTAGAAATTCTGACTTAACATCCATTTGGTAGACCTTAATTTTTCTTGAGCATGCATAAGCAAGAAACATTCTAATAGCTTCCATTTTGGCAATGGGAGCAAATGTTTCTTCAAAAGCAATTCCTTCGACTTGTGAATATCCTTTGAAAACTAATATTGCCTTATTCCTCGTAACCTGTCCATCCTTATTCAATTCGTTTCTGAAGACCCATTTAGCTCCAATAACATTTTTATCCTTTGGTCATGGAAAAAATTCCCAAGTATTGTTCTTCTCAATTTGATCCAGCCCTTCATTCATAGCTGCTACCTAGTGTTCATCTTGACTAGCTTCCTCAAAACTACTAGGCTAAAAAGTTGCCAAAAAATCAAGGTGGCCTTGTTGTGATGAACAAAGTTGTCGACTTCTTCTGGTTCCAATTCCTTCATTGTTGGCTCGAGGGGTCCTGAACCAAGTTCGGTGTGCAAGGTTTTCCAACAAACCCCTATACTGTTGGCCCTTTTGGCAGTGACCTGCTTACGAAGGTCAAAGTCTCACCCAAAGTAGTATGGGTGGGTGCTGGAACCAGGTTTCCGCACCCTGAGAAAGGATGGGTAAATAAAGCAGAGCTGCGCTAAGTCCTGTAATCCCTGATTGCCTTGTTCTGTGCAGGGTTAATTAAGTCTCTATTCGCATCCACGTGCACTAGATCTATAGTTATATGCTTGTTATAACATCAGCACAGCAGTACATAAACAAAACATAACAAATCTAGATCCAAGAACGCAGTATACAGATCTTTCGCAACTTAAGGACAGAAAATGCACAATATAGCAATTATCAGTAATTCACATAATAGTACTCACAGATTCAGTTCTCTAACAATCTTTCGCATTCATTCATTCATCAATTCTTCCTTACAATTCCCTTCCCAACCTGCGCACACAGCAGCAGGGTCCACACATAGCTGGACTTGGATCTCCACGCACACAGCCAGCAGGAGTTCGTTCCCCAAAACCCAAACAGATAGCTTAAATCACAATTCGCATCAATAGCTCATCATATCCTATCCTTTACAATACAAAATGCATCTCTATTTATCACAATCTAGCCTAGACTTTCCTATGGTCCGCAACCCATGGTTTTCGGACCCCTAGTTTACCCTTTCACCCATTACAATGCTTTCGAGGCTTTGACCCGCCCAAAAACCCCTGCGCTAGACTAAATATAATCAAAAATATTCAAAATGGACCAATTTTGCAGCTTGTTAGGAGACCCCATTCCAACAGTCCCCCAACACAATCTTGTGACTCGTCCCAAGTCACTGCAGTGGTGCGGCTTCTATTTGCGTGTGCAAGGTAGTCAGAGTGCGGAGGAGCGACGGGAGCACTTCCTTACTCTGGGCCGCAGCTCGTTGCGCAATGTTGACTAGTGTCAAGGAGGCAGGGCCATCTGGAGCCGCGGTAACCTGTTCTAACAACCGGTGGAGGCACGCAATGGAAAATTGAGCATCTTCGGCAAGCTGGAGTGTGGTGTCGGCCCATGGTTTCAACCATTTTCGAATGACATGCTTATTGTGGCAAAGGTTCTCAATCCTATCCAAGATGGATAGATGCTGCGAGGATACGGTGGAGGGTGAGGAGGCTCTGACTTGGTCCAGAGCAGCTTCCGCCTACTGTAATTCTGTCTGGATATGCTAAAGCGTGGAATGGTGCCGCACTATCGTCCATATTTTTGTAGTTGTTTCGACCAATTGTGCGCCCTGCGTCAGCTGCTCCTGGATAATACACGTTGCGTCTGTGACCACTGCAATCCATTGGTCCCGTACTTTCGGGGGTATGACATACTGCTGGTGTGTGGCCCGGTCACGGTGGCGAACTTCGCGCAACACTTTGGTGTAAAATCCTCATAGCTCTATGCGAGATTGCTGCGCTAAATCTATTTGGATGTCCCCAGTAGTTGGATTAGGGGTGTTGACTAGGGAAATGCAAAGGAGTGAACACACATTGCTTCTGTTGGGAGGTATTCTGGAGTTGCAGAGAAGTCGTATCATGTCCCTTTATCACAGCATTTCTTCTATACGTGGCTCTATTAAAGCCTCGAAAATCGCTGCCACAACATTGGGGGATAACCACCCAGTCCGGACCTTAATACAACTCCTTTTCCATTTATGATAGTGGCTCCGACTGGTTTAACTAGGTCCAGTTACCTTTTCCCTATCTCTATTGGTTTATGATATATCTTTAACTACCAATAGACAGGGATATCAGATCGATTCTTCTTGCTGATCAGGCAAGAGAATGACCCTTAAGCTGATTTGGGTTCAGCCAAACCACAACTAAGATTTTGCATCTTTGAGAAGAGGTCTTAAAAGAATGTAGAAATTAATATAAATGCAAACTTATTATATAATGCAAGCAAAAGAAACTAATCTAAATCCTATCTCAATTAGGTAGATGAAAATCTAACACAACTAAGAGCAAGATAATTAAATAATGAGGGTTAAAATATGTCTGGCTTTTAATTAATGTCAAACCAACGAAGAAATTAAATTAGCTCACATTTGTGAATACCAAAACACATTCTATTGAGACCATTTGACTGAAATAATAAATCAACAACACTCCAAAAGAAATTCATGAAAATGGTATTGATTGACAAATCAGTTAAGCCAATAATTAAACAATAATATGTGGAAGAAATTCACAACACATT
This sequence comes from Pinus albicaulis, assembly GCA_034641835.2. NCBI lineage: Eukaryota > Viridiplantae > Streptophyta > Pinopsida > Pinales > Pinaceae > Pinus > Pinus albicaulis. Next base: position 1,915,576,890 of record CM076578.1, read on the forward strand.
ACTATTTAATAAATCAGTTTTATAAGACAGATTGCTAAGTAATGGTTACTCAGAAATCAGAGTGTAATTCATAAGAGCAGAGATACATTACAATTTGAGACAAATTATCCATATCATCAAAAATGGCAAAACATGAATAAAATGAAACAACAATTTTATTAACATAAAAATGAAACTGATATTTGATACAGAAATGCCAAAAATACCAGTTAATTAAATCTGCTTCTCTGATCTTGGTCTCTAACAGTACTTTACATTACTTGAATTTCTTCTTTCAAAACTAGAGCTGCAGAAATGCAAACTTTGCCCATCATGCATAATTCAAAATACAAATAAAAAACCCTCATTAATTTTCAGATCTGAAACTTTCTCTCCTCCCCATCTACAACTCTAAATTCCTATTACAGAAATGCTTTTAGAAGTCTGGAATTGCAGAGGAGAGCAGCCCCTTTTACATTTTGTAACCTACAATTTATAATCCTTCTAAAAGTATTTTTAGAAGAGAGTTTATTGAATAAAAGTCTACTCAATTCAATTTTATTTGCTCAAAAATTCCAATCTTTAGTTGCTGGAGCTTTCTCATTGATTGAAATATTTTTCTCTATATCCCTTCTATTGTTTTTCCTGTAAAAAATAAATTAAAATGAATTAAGATGCAACAATAAAATCAAAATATTATCTTTAACATTAAAACAAATGCAATCAAATCATATTTAAATAAATAAATAAAAAGGAAATTTGAGCTTCTTATTGATGCTCATAATGATCTTAATTAACCAAGGATAATATTGATGCATGAATTTGCAATTAGAAGAGGCTTGCGCAAATGAAAATGAAAAAAACAAAACTCAAAAAATTGATTTTATTTTAGAAATTCGAAGCTTGATCTTCTGCCTGATTTTTGACCCAATAAATGACCAAATCTATTAGTGAAATCTCCTCAAAAATGTTCACCTCGATTTTCTTTTTCCAATGAGTAATCCTGAGCCTCATTTGGCCAAGTAAAACTCAATCTATGAGCCTCCAAAGTTGATAAGTCAAATCTGAAATAAATCTGGAAATTCTATTGTTGGGCTAAAAAAAAAAATAGAATTTTAATTAAAAATCTAATCCTAAATTAGCTTACAATTAACTAATAATTAATTCTAATTTAATTCTTGATTATAGGCTAAACTAATTATTTAATAACCTATTTATTAATTAATATTAATCTAACTAACAAATATAATTAACTATTTATAAACAAATTAATCTAAATTAATAATTAAATTAATTATATTTTAAATATTAATTAATTTAATTAATCTAACATTAATTATTTTAAATATTTAATTCTAAAACTAAACTAACATTAGTATTATATTAAAACTAACCTATTACTAACATTAATATATACTAATGCTAACTTTAAAAGTAATTTAAAACTATTTTAAACTAACCACTAATGTAAACTAAATCTTATACTAACGTTATGACTTTTATTTTAAAATAACACTACCTTTTAAACTAATATATACTAACCTACCATGAGAATACTAACTTAACATTATATTAACTCAAACCTAACACTAAAGCTCCACTACCACTAATATATTCTAACTTAACATTAAAACTAACCTACGACTTAGATTAACCTACCACTAACTCTAACATTAACAGTCCACTAACGTAGCCTTAATATATACTTAACCTAACATAACACTACCTACCAAAACTTAATGCTAACTTTTAAAATTAATTTAAAACCATACTAACTTATTTCAAACTAACGTTACACCTATTATATTAACTTACATACCTCTTAACTTAAAATAATTCTATGAATCTTACGTTATAACTCTTACTTATCTCTTAACGCATTGCATGAAATGGGGTTGAATCATCGCATCGCATGAAATGAGTTTGACTCATCGCATCGGGGTTTAATCAACTCATCGCATCGCTCAAATGAACCTCATCGCATCGGATAAGTTATAACACACTCAACCGCATCGGAGGAAATCAATTCAACCGCATCAGAGGAAATCAATTTATCGCATCGGAGTATTTCTGATGCAATGTGTTTTATAAAAAAAATTATTATATTTTTTTTGTCTTTTGTTTTTTATATATTTGTTTTTAATATAAAATTTTAATTTATATTAATTTAATTAATTTAAAATTGAATATTGAAAATTAAATCTATTGTTAAACTAAAACTAACCTAATATTAAACTAATATAAAATTAAACTAACCTAATTTTAATTAATATAAAACTAAACTAACCTAATATTAAATTAAAACGAAACTAAAACTAACTTACCACTAACATACTAGCACACTAACATATCAATAATATTGTGATAACACTAACTTAATATTATGCTAACATCTAAAAAATAACATACTAATATTATGATAATACTAAGTTTAACAATGCATACTTCAAATTAAACTATTTCCCTTATTCTCACATGTGAGTGAGTTGAAAGAGGCATGGGTCATCGCAATCGGCCATCGAAAGGGTGAGGGTCATCGAAGGTTTTTAGAAATGCACCCGATGACAACTTTTGATGCGATTAAAAAAAAAAATCCGATGCGATGTTTTATTATATTTTTTATTTTTTATTTTTATTTTATATCAAATTCTATTTAATTAAATTAATCATATAATAATTAATTTAATTAATTTTTTAATGTTAAAAAGTAGTTTTTTGTTTTCTTTTATTTTATTTTAGTGATTTTAAATTGGATTATGAATTTATCTAAAATGATGATTTGTCTATCTAAATTACAGCCACTTTGTCACTTTAAATTTTTTCGAGATTAGTAATTTATTTTTTAAAAAAATGGAAAATTGGAATAAATGACTGAAATCTTGATGCTTTATAATTTGGCTGTATGAAAAAAATGTTAGTAATAACTAACTATGGGTTAATATTTAAACTAAATGCATTATTGAACTAATTTAAAAAATGAAATATTGTACATTTTACGCATTTTCTAACCTAGACGACATAATCGATTAGACTTCAAAGGAGTGATATTTACAAGTCGGTTGACCAAATGAGACGAAACAAGCATCAACAGGAAGCTTATAAAAAATCGATTTCAACCAAGAAATCAAAACAAGAATCTAAAGAAAATGAAAAATTAACAAAATCATAAGATAATTGAAAAAAATTCCTGAAAGATATTTAACCAAAAATTTTATAGAAAGGGTCCCCATTATTTGATGTGAACAAGTTAAAAATGGGGGGTTTTTGTACCGTACAACAGGCTCGTAGACAATCCTTTTTGCCGAGACCCAGTGCTCACCCCTGTGACTGCACTCAGCATTCCCAGGCTCTCTGGTTGGGTTCATCTTAGCAACAAGAAAACAGGCAACCCAAAGAATGTTAATGAGCGCAAAAAACCAATACGTAGATAGCAGGAGCATGTTGTAGGGTGAATAAATAGCCTGGTGTGCAATTATCTAGCCAACCGCACACCATTCGGAGCTATTTAATGGTGGAGTAGCCTATTCGTGAGACTGACCATCGATCAGGTGGATCAATCTTACCATAAATGGCTGCATTGATGATCTGCCACCTATTGTGTGTACTTGTAAGATCCCTTTTTTATTAAATCGGGATGTGTTGATGGTCGTCCTTTGTGTCTAAGGTCGTTTCCACGAACTGTCAAACCACGGATGACGCCTGCATGTCATTCGCATACCCTGAATGAAGTTCGACGCGAGGAATGCCTACAAGTTGGCCATCAGTCTTTTCGAGCCATGCGCTTCGCCCTTGGTCGGGACGTTCCTGCACGATAGGGCTGCATCACGCGTCCCCGTGCCATTTATTACTTGAGGCGTCCACAAATTCTTCACATTACACATGGGTCCAAGCAAGTCTGTAACCCAACACATGCCTAGGTCAGTGGTACCCCGGCAAGTCTATCCATGCAAGGTTTGATCACACCCTTGAGTGTTGTATGTCAGCAAGTATCCACGTAGGTCGACTGACCTCGAAGTCCATCTGGCAACTAGGGTCCCTATGCGCAGGATCACCCTTCTCCAATACTTCTCCTGAGTGAAGAATACTGGTCCTTGCGTAGGTGCTCCGAGCAGTGTTAGTGATAGTGCCCCTAGCCTGTGTTCCGTGGGAATATTAGGTTCAACCGTCTTCTAACTATCATCTGTGTCCTCCTGGCAGGGCAGGTTCCTTTCTGTGGTAGAGATCTGACGAAATTTTTTGACGGTCTGAAGACATCGAAGCGCCGAAACCTCGTGCAATCGGCCTTGCCAATTTTCCAGCTCCTCATCAGAGTCAGAGAAACATTCACTATCCTTTTCCCAGCAGAGCATTCCTTCATTCGTGGGGTTAACCCGATATTCATCCTACGCAGTTAATTTATAAATGTGATCTAATTCCTCCTCCTCATAGGCTGGCTCTATATACCGCGCACCTTCTGCTGGATCTAGTGGTACTATGACACGTGTACTTTTGCTTTCAAACACCATGCTGCGCTTCTTGAGATCGATGACACCCCCCATCTCAATTTCCCAATCCAGTCCAAGGAGCGCAGGGTAGGGATCCGCATCTTCCACAATTTCTATGACTTCAAAGTCAGCTAGGACCCTTACCCCTGCGATGTCAACCATGAATTTTGGTAACCTCCCTAGAGGGATGATTTTTTGTTGATTGGCCATTCGTAGCTGGATGGTGGACCATTCTAAGTTATGCTCTCCCATTTTTTGTCATGTCTGCTTTGGTAAGACATTCACATTTGACCCTAAATCTAAAATAACCTGATCCATCTCGTAGTCATCAATCTGCCAGTCAATCGCATCTCTCTTCCGGTGCGCTTCTTATAGTTGTATAGTTTGTGTACATCCTTGGTCTTAGGGATCAAACTGGTCCTAACTACGCATGTATTCAGTAGTGCTTGGAGATTTCCTACAGCCTGCGAATTTTGCAGCAGCTTCAGACATGCCTTTAAAAAGGGCTCAACCCCTTCCTCTATCTGAGGTTGCAATAGTAGCTACGTGGGGACTGTCAGTGGTGTTTGTTATTTGAAAGGCACTCCTTCCTGGGAGGCAAGCTCCTCTTTTTCTCCCTGGGTGACCAGCCCGCTGCGTGTCATGACTTTTACACAGGGATCTGCCTTTCTTAGCTCGGTTTTAACTCTTTGTACGCTCTGCGTAGGGGTGGGTTGGTTTTCCTGCATCTTGGCCATTAAAAGTGGGTAGTCCTCTACCTCATGGTCCAGCTGCCTACAATATTTTCATGATGGCCTAGTGGGATTTGGGCATTCTCTGGCAAAGTGCCCTATTTCCCCACAGTTATAATAGATTAGCTACCCACGTCCTCGTCCTGCGCTTCCTCCCCGACCTCCTCTGCCTCGAGCTGGTCATCCTCCAAAGTGTGCAGAAAGTCTTGGCGACGCAGGGTCCGATTATACCCTATATAAGTTCCCATGATCCATCATTAAGTCATAAGTACAACAGTTCTGCTCATCATGTCCCATTGATCGGCAGAGTCGGCACCATTGTTGCTTTAGTTCTGGGACATACGCACCTAGCCGAGGGAAATGGTTCGTATCATGTTTTCCTGCTACCTGATAATTATCACACCATAGTGCAGGTCCGCTTGAATCTGATCGTAATAGTACAGGTTCCCTACTTTCCCCTGGGCATACCAGACTAGGTCCTCCTGCTTGCATGTAATCCGTCAGCAAAGGGCACTGATCCTTTGTATGGCCAAACACCCGGCATCGTATGCACCAAAGATTTGCGCAACCATCCCTTCCTTGCTCTTTTCGCAGGTTATGTATCTCCACATGCATAGCCCCAAGTTGTTCCTATATTTTTTGTACTCCTGCAAACGTATCCTCTCGGGGGGCAGCCTCTAGTTTCATAGCGACTTCCACAGCCTTCTCCTGTGACTCAAAGGTCTGATGACTCATTGGCATGCGTAGGTGAGGTAACAACATAGCGATGAACCATTACATATGCTGTCTATCATCATATTCGAATCCTCCTTCCCTGATTTCTTTCTTCAGTTGCTAATCAGCCTCCCATACTGACTCAGACGCACCTTGTTTGAAGTCCTTTACTTCTACTACCAACTGGGAATAAGATTTCGGCTTCCTGAACTGGTGCTTCAAAGCGTCCTTGATATCTTGAATAGATGCGCTCCCATTCTGGGCAATATACCGCATATACCAGTCCAGGGCCCTATCCTCGAAGGCCAACGACAGTTGTGCCCTTTTTACCCTATCACTCGCCACATTTTGTGCAGTCCATACAGAGTCTTCAATGAACCAAAATTGGTCCATATCCTCATCTCCTACCCCCTTGAAGGTAGGTAGTTTCAGATGCGCATCCATATCACTGTCTAGGGAGGGTGGTGGTATAAGCGAATTCTTACCTTTGTGCGGCCTAGGTGGCGATGTAGCTAGGGGATCTTGCGCAGCTGGTTCCTACAACAGATTGTGGGCGGATCTCCCTCCGTTAAGTTTGGTTTGATAGTATTTACCACTGCGTTTTGTGCTCCCATCTAGATCTGAGGTCATTCAGTTAGTATGACTACACAGAATACTCTTTTCGCATAGTAATTTCTTGATCAACAACGGTAACGTCCTCAGAAATTTGCCCCGAAACCCTTTGAAGAATCGTCCTTCGGCCTCAGAGTATGATACAAACTGATCAATGGAAAATTCGGTCATAAATCCTCCCAGCACACTATCCACCCAGTGATCCACCGTACGCGTGATAGTATTATCAGTTTTTTCCAGCTGCTCGAGCAGCTCTGGGGTCCACTGAGTGACTCGCTCGTCCTTCCAGCACTTCTGGAATTCCACAAGTTTGGTCAGCCACTCCTGGAGTTCAATCGCAAAGGTTACAAAGAATATTTCGAAGATTTCATTAAGAATGTACTTATTTTTCCACCTTTCCACCGTTAACTTTTCACTGCGATTTTCTTTTACTATGAACTCCTGGATCTGTCTTTCGAACCATTCTTTGATCTCTTTTCTTTCAGGCTTCCAATATTCTCTTGGCATTACCCGATTCCTCTCTCAGACTTCTTCCGGTCCCGGCAACGGAACCATTTGTTGGCTCAAGGGGTCCTGACCCAGGTTCGGTGTGCAAGGTTTTCCAACAAACCTCTATACTACTAGCCCTTTTGGCAGTGACCTGCTTGCGCAGGTCAAAGTCTCACCTGAAGTAGTATGGGTGGGTGTTGGAACCAAGTTTTCGCACCCTGAGAAAGGATGGGTAAAGCAAGCAGAGCTGCACTAGGTCTTGTAATCCCCGATTACCTTGTTCTGCGCAGGGTTAATTAAGTCTCTATTTGCATCCACGTGCACTAGATCTATAGTTATATGTTTGTTATAACATAAACACAGCAGTACATAAACATAACATAACATATCTAGATCCAAGAACGCAGTATAAAGATCTTTCGCGGCTTAAGGATAGAAAAAGCACAATACAGCAATTATCAGTAATTCACATAACAGTACTCACAGATTCAGTTCCCTAACAATCTTTCGCATTCATTCATTCATCAATTCTTCCTTACAATTCCCTTCCCAACCTGCGCACACAGTAGTAGGGTCCGCACACAGCTAGACTTGGATCTCTGCGCACACAACCAGCAGGAGTCCATTCCCCAAAACCCAAACAGATAGCTTAAATGACAATTCCCATCAATAGCTCATCATATCCTATCCTTTACAATACAAAATGCATCTCTATTTATAACAATCTAGCCTAGAATTTCCTATGGTCCGCAACCCATGGTTTTCGGACCCCTAGTTTACCCTTTCACCCATTACAATGCTTTCGGGGCTTTGACCCGCCCTAAAACCCCTGTGTTAGACTAAATATAATCAAAAATATTCAAAATGGACCAATTTCGCAGCTTGTTAGGAAACCCCGTTCCAACATTCATTTATGTTTCCGATGATTTGATTTGAAGGATGATTCTTTCGACACCATTCTTTTAAAGCTTTTGGAGAATTTTCTTGTACATCATGTTGATCATTTCTTAATTCCTCTTGGTTGATTGTTGTTTCCTTATTTGATTGGTCTTGTTCTGGAGATTCTTCTTCATCCTTCGCAGATTCTCCCTCAGATCCCTAAAATTTTCTTGAAGGGACAATCTCATCGTCATCCTTTGTAACAATATCTTCATCAAAAGTAACGTTTATGATTTCCACTATTTGTTTTCACCTCAGATTCTAGCATCTATGAGCCTTCCTTTTGCATGAATAACCAACGAAAATACTTTCATCGGCATGGGAATCAAACTTGCTCAATTTTTTATCTTCCCTTTTGATGTAGCATTTGCTTCCAAATATTTTTGAAGTATTTGACGTTAGCCGATCTTCCTTTCCATAATTGGTATGGAGTCATGTTACAATTGTTCCTCAACAAACCTTTGCTTATAATGAATACAATTATATCGATTGCTTGAACCTAGAATTTATCATCTAATTTTGAGTCAGTTAATATAGTTATGGCCATTTCCTGTACTGTTCTATTTTTTCTTTCAACAACTCCATTTTGCTATGGTGTTCTGGCTATTGAGAATTTCCTTTTTATTCCATTTTCTCACAGTACTGCTAAAATACCTTGGAAGTTAATTCTCTGCCATTATATGATCTCAGGCATTTGATCTTCAAATTAGTTTCATTTTCGACCAATTCCTTGTACATTCTAAAACATTTGAATGCCTTAGTCTTTTTCTTTAAGAAGATGACAGCTGTCATTCTGGTGTAATCATCTATCATTAGCATAAAATATAATTCTCCATCTAAACCTCGTGTTCTCATAGGACCACATAGATCAGTATGTACTAATTCCAATGGGCATGATGCAAAGTGTTCTTTTTTCTTGAACTCAACATTTGTCTGCTTGCAGTGTCGACAAGATTCACATATTGTATTGGTGGGTTTTGAAATTTTTGGCATTTCTCTTACTGCTTCTTTCTTGCTAATCCTGACCAAATTATCGAAATTGATATGTCCCATTTGTTTGTGCCATAACCAACTTTCGTCTTCTTTCGCCAAAAAGCATCCTTTAGGTGTCTCGTCCAAAATATATATGTCATTTGGAGCTCTACTTGCTGTAGCCACATTTTTTACCGAACTTTCCTTTCCTAATTTCACATTTCTTAGAGTTAACTAGCATCGTGTGTCCTTGATCGTACATTTATCCAACACTGAGCAGATTTTGATTCATATTTTCAACCAACAACACATCTTTCGCTAATTCATTCTTGCTTCCAAGTGTGACTGTACCTACTCCTATGACGTTTGAAGACTCGTCATTTCCAAAAGACATTGTTCCATCCTTCTTTTCCTTGAAGGATATGAACTTATTCCTATCTCCAGTCATATGAGTTGAGAAACCACTATCAACATACCAAACGTTTCTGTTGCTTTGAGCCTTGAGAGCAATAGCACATTTTTCGGCCTTCTTTTTCCATATTTGTTCATTCTGATTTTGCGAGAATTCCTTTGAGGAACTTCCAAGTCTGCAATATTTAGCCAGGTGTCCAAAATTATTACATTTGTAACATTCGACATCATCTCTCAAATGATCAAATTTGTTAATATTATGTTGAGTTCTGGAATATATATTTATGAAATATCTCCTGAAAAAGTATTTATTCCAAACATATGTGTGACATTGTATAGCTCTATGTCCAAACCTTCCACATCAATAAAAATGACCATAGAATATAGGTTGATACCCAGGAGGAAATGTTCTTCGAGGAATTGTCTTCCACGGTTCTTCCTGTGAGTCATGATCTCTTGACTTGGCTGGAAGGTCTACCTGCTTGTTAGATTTTGCATATCCATCTTCTTTTGTTGTCATAGAAGGACTTGGCTCATTTTCATATTTTTATTTGTAACCAAGACCAGCCTTGTCACTGTTTGATCATTCATTTTTTATGATTTCTTCCAATGCCTTGGAGTTGTTGGTGTAGTTTTGAAGAGTTTTTCCATTTTTACTTTCTTTTGAAGAGAAACTATTTTAGCTTCCAATGCTTCTCTTTCCTTGTTTCTTTCCTTTAATTCTTCCCTGAGCGATTATTCAACTCGTTTGTATTCTTCAACCTTGATTTTAATATTTAGGACATGTTCCCTTTCTATCTTTAATTCATCTTCAAGAGTGTTGACATGATTCTTCTCGACCTTGAGCTCTTTGAGAACCCTAATCACTTCGTTTTTAAATTTAACCTCAGTCGTCTCTTCTTCTTCGTCTCCTTCTTCGTCAAATGCTTCTTGCTTATTATGCTTGGCCATAAACAATACTCTTCTATTGATTTCTTCTTCATTATCACTGTCTTCATCAGACGAGGAGCTATCTTCTTTGGAGAAGAAACTCTTCTTAAACCATTTCTTCTTGCCTTGCTTGTTGAACTTCCTCAGACCTTTCTTTCCTTTCGTAACAAACTCATTTTTGTAAGGACACTTGGCTGCAAAATTCCCAACCTCACCACAATCAAAACATATCAATGGAAGTTTAACTTTGAATTTCCCCATACATGTTCTCATTTCTCGTGTGAAGTAGGAAAATTATTTATCTAGAAATTCTTCTTCATCTTCTTCCTTTTCTTCTTCCTAACAACTATAAGTTTTATTTTTTGGAGTATGTGTGTCCTTACTAGTTCTCTTGGATGCAGCAAATTTTGTTTCTAGGTGATATGTGTCATCCTCTTCTTCAATCCTCATTTCATATGTCGTAAGCACTCCATGCAATTCATCTTTGCTGATATTGGCTAGATTCAAACTATATTCCAAGACAAATACCTTTGGGTTGAATCTTGCCAGCAAGGTTCTACGGATCTTTCAGACAACAATTTTTGTGTCGACAGGTTCTCCCAAACCTTCCAATGCATTTTTTATTTCATCAACACGATGTAAATATGCATCAATATTTTTATCTTCCTTCATTTTGAGTTGCTCAATTTTTTCCCTGTAAATTTGAAGCTTTGCTTCTTTCACGTTTGAGTCACCTGCGTATATATTCTCAAGTTTGCCCCATACTTCTTTAGCAGTTTTGCAACTTAGTACCTTAAGATAGAAACATTCTATAAGCCCACTGATAATGAGATCTTTAGCCCTCATATCATATACCATATTTTTCTTTCCTTGTTCATCCTGGGTCGTTGTAAATCCTTTTTCAACGATTTCCCATACTTCGTATCCTTGCGCCAACAAATGAACCTGCATTCTTCCACTCCAAAGTGCGTAGTTATTTCCATTGAACAGAGGAACTCTATTCTTAGTATACTCCATGACCTCCTTCCATTTGTTAGATTGTTATTGAAGGAACCAAGCTCTGATACCAATTGTTGGAAATACTAAGAGGGGGTAAATCGGTATTTCTTATCAATTAGCACTTTTTAAATATTTTCAAAGCATTAGTTAATCTTCAATTATTCTTGATGTTTATCCAGTAACAACAGTAAATAATAGAACACAATAGGAACACAAATTTTAGGTGGAAAACCCCCTCCAGGTCAAAAACCACCGAACTCTTTTCTAATAAATTATTTAATCTTCAGCCCCAACTGAAATGAAAGGTACAACTTCCTAGAATTCTAGAAAATCATTATTCTCCAGCTCCCACTGGAAGGATGCCTCAACGCCCTAGTTTCTTCAGTATTCAACTAAATGGATGCCCTGACATCCTAGACCAACCTACCTCCCTGAAGTGTTCATAGGCTCCAAACTATAGGTGACTTCCTGCACCAACCTAGCACCTCACTGCCACCCGATAATGATCATAAATAAGACAAGAGTGTGGACTCCCGTACCAGGGACAATTATCCATGATACAATATGATTCACAATGATTTTCTTGAAATAGACCAATCACACTATGACCTGTAACCCAACCATAACATTATCCAACAATGAAACTTATACCTCCAAAAATTCCTCTCCAACTCTAGGAACATTGACTCTTTTACAATAATGACTCTTTTACAGTTTTACAATGATGATTTTTACAATACTGACTTTTGATACGACCAGATACTTGACTTGACACTGCTTCTTTGAACACTAGCAGTTGTTGAGGTATTGTTGTGCTTGCTTCAAGCAATGGTACTTTGGTATTGCATTTTCCTTCTAGTATGTGTATGAGTTGTCATATTTTTTCCTCCTTCCTGCACATGCAAGACCCAAACCAATATACAAACAAAATACTTACACTGTCCTGCAAACCATATATCAAAGAAATATTCAAAATTCAATTGTAAATACTTTCAACATTTATGAACAAAACCCAATAAAACATACATACAAAATACTTACGTTGTCCTACAAAACACATTTCAGAGATGATATTCAAATTGAAATTCCAACACTAATCATACATACCTTGTTGTAGTAGACTTACCCTTGATTGTTGATGTGTTGTCTTCACTGCAGTGATCCTTGAATGCATATTTTGTATTGAATCTATTGTATCTATGTAATTTCAGATCTCCAAGGTCTTAAATTTTGTCTTATGGTGTCCCTCTGAGTCCTCTTTCCAACCCCATAGGTCTGATAAACATTGTATTCTTCAAGAAATATTTATTCCCAATCTCCTACGATGACCTGATTATATACTAGTGCAGTAGAGCGAATTTGTACGAAGTACCCCGTGTCATTGTTTCAACCTTTGGTCCTGAAAACAATTCAAAACAAACTACATACCATCCTCTTTCTATCACCTTTTATGAAATTTGAATCCAATGCTCATAGATAAAGTTATGACACTTTTCCCAAGGTCACCTCTTTGACATGAAATTCGAAAGCCTGCAAAAACCCTAGCTTCCTAAGATCATATCACCAAAAATATAGTGAACCAATATTTGAAATTAGAACAAGAGCTTCATTGGCATTTCACCCAAATGGGTTTTTAGTTTTAGCATCTGAAGCTTCGCAGAAAAAAAAAAAAAAAAAAAAAAAAAAAAAAAAAAAATTATAGCAAAAATTTCACGATGCCCTGTTATAAGTAGTGAAATCCTTACATGAGGAGGATATGAGAGTCAAAATTTATATAAATTCTTAGGTTGAGAGGGTATTCAAAAAGTGAACGTTGGAGGTATTTTAAGAGCTTAAAAAATTATTAATTATTGACAATTCAATTACCACGACCAATGATTAGTTTCATGCCACAACCCCATGGGACTTTAGCCCACTAACTGGGGTTGCTAACTTCAAACATGAATATCTCACAAAGCGTGAAGAATTGCATGGCATGCCATATATCAACGAAAAAATTTTGACAATTAGAAACCATCTAAAATATCCTTGACTCGGAATAGAGTAAGTTGTCAAGTCAAAATTCCTATGCAATATCGGGGTAGCCCCTGGTGTTGCTTGGGTTTACATCATTGAAAACCATTAATAAACAAGACAGACATAGATAGTGCAGAGATATCTCAAGCCTAAGAGAAGCATTGTATTTTTATCATATTCTTTGACTTATGAAATATACAGATAGTGGGGTTTTTAGCTGAGGCTTTCCCCATATAAATCTTTATGTTCTGTGATTGAAATTCTTTCTCTTTCTTGTTCACGTGATTTTGTGATCGTAATTGGTTTTTGCAATTTGTAGAGTAGATTCAAGTCTTTTGTTTTAGCATATTACAAATATCAGTTTCAATCTACGTGGGTTTTCTATAATGCCAACATCCCACTATGTAGAGAACTCCAACTCACTTTTAGGAGAAGAGAGCCCACTATCAGGAAGGTTCAACATTCATTAAGTTGTTGATGGGTGATAAGTCACTTTTCTAGGTGGTTACACAGTGATTCAAGCACCATAGTTTGAGCCCCAAGGCGCTCCTAGTGTTTCAACAACCCTCACAAGCACTTATGTGATTCTCCCCAGTTCATCAGATTCACAAACCATAAGCTTCTAGTGGATCTTTTTACCTTATAGGCAAGCCTTTCTCTCTAAAACCAATCACTATAAAGCCTCCTCGGAGGTTTCATATTTGGTGCCCCCTTTCTTATGGACTAATCCAATGTCAATATCACTCTTCCATTTTGGTTTTATCTCTACTTTTTCCCAGAAAACAAGCCTTGTGTTGCATTTCTTTTTTTGATGTTCACTTATTTCCCCATGTGTTTGAGATGAGACCTGAATGAATGTTCCTAATTTCTTCTAAAATCGATTAACTACCCCTATTCCTCTTCACAACTTGCGCAGCAACCATCACTTAACAACGCAACCCATGCTACTATTAATTTTTCTATCCTTTTCTTTGCTTGCAGTTGGGATAAAGGACACTTGGGCCAGTCCTTCTGTTTCAGTTGGATTCAATGCGAAACCAGCACATTAAATGTTTTTCCACCAACCAAGTTTGTTATTAATGAACAACCATTTCCTCAAGCAGCCCCCCTTTCCTCAAGAAATCGAATCCATGTCACTTTCTCAGGCATATAAAATAATTACAATTATTTACAAGAGGGGAAAAAAGGCATTAACCAGGGGATATCACAGAGGAATCGCATACTCCCTCTCAAACTTGACAGTACCCACGCCATGTGCTAAGTACCTAGTATCATATCCCATCTCTATATGAAACCACATATCCTTCTATGTCAATTGGCTGAAATATCTCGTGTTCCTACTCATATGAAAAGATGCTCCATTGTCAATATACCACACATTGTTGACCATTGATATTTTCATGCAAGATATGAGAGAAAACTCCTTATCAAAGCGAGAAGTGAACTCCTCCACCTCTAATGATGTTTCCATTTGATCCTTCTTGGATCCCTTCTTCCAATTTGGAAACTGGTGGAATAGTTCCCAAACCGATGATAAGAGAAGCACTGCACTTTGTTGAGATATTCCTTATTCTTACCTCATGATCAGAACTAGGCCCCTCTTGGATTTTTCATGCCCTTTGCCTTGCCCCTTTTCCATCAAGGGAAATTTTTTCTTCTTCCTCAGTCTTCGCATGAGGCTCAGATTTAGTCTGCTTCCATATCTCCTCTTGCATGCAATCACTCCATAACCACTCCCAATATGGAAAATTTTCTATACCATTCACTGCATCAATGAATTTTTCCCATGACTTGCGAAAGCCCAATTGTGAAAAACATACCAGATCTTTATCCAAGACTGTCTCCCCAACCCCAACTAACTTTTCCTTCACTTAGATGAATCTGGTTAGGTAAGAAATCATGGAATCAAACTTAGCCATCTTGATATTTTTTATTTTATCTCACTCGTACCCTGGTACAACCATAAGATAGTTTTCCACATGGACTAAGTTATATTTTTTCCATAAAGGTGAGGTATTATATGCTCCTTGAATCCTTCAAGGATTATTAATCTAGCCTTTGCAACCTTCTTATTATGTTGGGGAAGTTTTTGAAAATCTACTAGTGCGGCTGGCGGACTCTCCACAAATTCCTAAACTCCCTACTCCTCCAAAACTATACCAATCCTCTCCTTCCAAGAGCAAAAAATTGAGATGGTCCTCAAATCTCAATCCCAAATATTCCATTCTGCAATTTCAAACTACTCATAATCCCTTGTGTAGAGTTTACTTGAGAAACCCATGTGAAAATTATGCCCTGGTGACGCAGCTAGAAACCCTAACGCAACCCTAAAGTGAGTTGTGTCCACTTTCCTACGTCTTTCACTTGCTCCTAAGGAAAATAGTTGTAATACCCTCATCCCACATCTACCCAAGTAACCGTCCAACTGGGATAAACATGTGACAAACAGCTACTATAATCATATTCAACCTCCTAGGTGACTTTAAGGAAGTAGAATCGACGGAAACACATTACACAGACCTTCTACATCAGCAATAGGACTCCCAAAAGCTAACCCAACCACTCAAGAATCCAGACCCTGGGTCCCATTGAATTTTTAGGCCTTCAAACCCCCAGATGCTCCCACAGTATAGGCATGGGTGCATCTGGGAGGCTCCGGACACTCCCATAGCATATGCAAGCATGCATCCAGGGACTTTTTTCCTAGACCTGTGCCAGCGTCCCCAAGATTTGAGCCACTTTTCAGGCCCAGAGCCCAGGTCACTGTCCATAACTCAATGACAAGCTCAGAAATTAAGTATAACAAAGAAACAATAGCACAAAAGAAAATACTTGAATAGGGGCTAGACTAGACCCCTACTAGCCATGAGAGGAATTTCATCAAACATGTCACAAATATGCAACCTACAGGTTTAAACAACACATCTGTGCATAGGGGTCTCATACTTATTTGAGAATCGATAAGAAGCATTGTTCCCATACACCATTATTGTCATAATACATGCTTATAACTAGCATAATAACAACAGAAAGCTCAGGGATACATTAGCCATAGAATTCACATATAAACCAGTACATTTACACATAATATTTCAAGGAGATAACCTCTTATTAATGAATGTAAAAACCAACCCACGACGGTACTTACACGATCCACTCGACCATAGATTGGCTGAGGAAATCTCTCTTCATCCAATCACCCCTGTGCCATATTCCAAGCATGAATGTGGGACTCAAACCAAAAGAACCAACTAGGGAATCCCAAGGCTAAACCACCTCACCCTCATTAATATAAATCAGGCTTTACCATAATCCACACTGGATCACTACGCCAAAACAATAAACATGTCATAACAGTATTTACCATGATCTCCACCTAATCACTAGGTCAAAACAATCATGGATGCCACCGGATTTATCCGCCTACACCGTGAGGAATTTTACTGTCTCCCAGTCTCTTAGTCTTTACCACAATCCATAGTATGATCCAGGGATTACTAACCCCTAAACTAAGACACACTCTTCGGGCTTTACCGTATATCCCCGACCTGGGATTCCTAGGCCTGGTGGAGAGAAAACCACCTCTAGGATTTACCGTATATCTCGTCATTCACCGGTCGAGGATTCTTAGGCCCACCGAGGCAACACACTATCTGGATTTACCTCAACCCACAATCTGGTTCAGGGGTTACTAGACCATTGTTATATCATTTCAGAGATCCACCTCACTCAACTTCAAATCCATCTAACAATCCAACTCAACCAAAACATGAGAACCCCATCACACCATGGCTATTCGGAAATGGAAAGGATAGGCTAAAAACATTATCACACCTAGAAAAACCCATGCCATGACAGAAAATAACCACATGCAATACCATGCATTCCAAATCTAGAAAAGAAATCACACATGGAAATCGATACCTGCAAAGAACCTTGTTATAGCTACTTGATCTTGCTCTTCGTTGCTTGCTCCTTCCTTCTTCTTGCCTTCTTTACCTTTCTTGATCCATTGCCAAATTGCTCCAAGAAAACTCTAAGTGTCCAAGAGTGAGAGAGAGATAGAATATCAGAGAGCTCCAAAATTGAACTGACAAAATGTACCAACTGATCCTCATAATCCTTTTTATCAATGAGGCCTCTATTTTCTTCATTTTCCATTATTTTCCTTCATTTTCCTCTTCACATGAAACTTGTAATATTTCACCTCCCTTTTCTCCTAATTTTCATTATTTTCATAAATAAATGTGCCAAAAATGTCATTTTTATTTTCCAAGTCCTTTGCCTTTTCCAATTTCCGTAGCCATAATAAACCAATGAACACCCTCACTAGGATTTTTTTCCCAACATTCAGCTTGGAATAAGTGTACCATCAACCGTGGTCATTATTTTTCCTTTATTAACATTATTTATATGGAATTTTCATCAGGGCTATTAGAGAACCCTCTCCATTGGGTGATGGCATGCCTTCTCTTTTAACCCACATTAACACTCTCTATGCATATAAAAATGCATCCCAAAATTTCACCCAAATAAAACTCAAACAATTCGGTCAACCTCACAGTCTTTATCAACCTGGCAATTTCAATTTAATGCGGAAGTTCCAAACTTAAACTTCAATCCAGTTCAATCATCATATATATGATCCTTTTATTAAAAGCCAAATGTACAAGCTTCATATGCAGTGTTCCAACCCTTGGCTATAAACTCATATAAATAAAACCCTTTTAAATCTTCATATGTGGAGTTCTCTATACCATACTTCATGGAAGGGAATCAATATTTTAAACTTTGGTTAAGGACCCACACAATTGTCAACCAGCAAACCTTTATGTGAAAAGTTATTTTCCTACCATATATTTTATGGTCCGAACCCATCTTATGAGATTGAGATCAACATTTCAATTTAGTGTTAAAGCCAAATAAAAATTCTGACCAATACATATATAAATATATGTACTAAGGCTCTCATTAACCATGCGGGTTTCAACTTGATTTCACTCTTCATATAAATCAATATTTATCCACTTCCTTTGTAAATAAATCAATAAAGACCACGTCCACAAATTAATGACTTACCTCTCCGTCGATACACACATCTCGACACTCCATTTGTATAAGAGTTCATATATGGCCCACAACATTTCAACTCACCCATCCATCCATTTCATCGGACGGCTGGTATTTTATGGCGTTTTCATTGACCAATCTGACGGTAATAGTGCTACGAAAGTGCACGGCATTTATTTCTCAAAACTACGCAATGAAACTGGGTCCCAGTGGTTAACTCACCCTTCTAATCCGACATTTGAGACGTCGTCACATCAACTTCAGTGATTTGACGATCATAAATGAATATCGCGTTTTTTTTGTCTCTGAGCTTTAACGCTAAAAAAACGCGATAAAAGTGGTTTTTGTAAACCACTCTTTGCCACTTGCCCTTCAATCACCGATATCATGTTTTTATTTTGAATACAGCTTACCACTTTTGAACTTTGCGAAGACCACCCTTGGTTTCTCCAAACCCTCTTTTACTGTTCCGTGCCGGTTCCACTCATCTTCATGGTTCTGCTTCTCTGTTCCAACTACGCCATCAATTCATTTTACGCAGGCTTAAATTAACTCTCGCCACTTATAACGTACTCACTCTGCCTCTGTGTGATACGAATTACGCGAACCCTCCATGGTACCTTGGAATATTAATATCAAAGCCAAATTGCCTTACCACGGCACTACTGCCAGAAGGCTCTACATAAAACCCCGTGAATTAAAAATCATCTTACATAACCCCTCTAATGGCCTCTACTAGTAAGGCCTGAGCATAATAGATAACTTTGCGATTAACACCAATTTACTTCCATCATATGCAGAATCACAATTAAAACCATTCACACAGAGTTTTACACTGCTCATAAGCTCAGAATATTTAACTCGTGCTTCCACAGAGAATTGAACTGTCTATACACGCATAATCCAATCAGGAAATCCACATGTAATTCTGAAATAGATTCTTCATATATGCAATTGAAATTACTTTAAAAACCTCCTGTCTTGGTCGGATCTTCAATTTGATGGCCCCTCTACCTCCTACTTTGTCTAGCTCTACAGCTCTATGAAGCTCTGTCTATTAATGCCTTTTAGGCTTACATTTATACAATAAAACAATGAATCGACTCAACTCCTCTAACAGCTCAACAAAACTCTTCAAATTCCCAAATTCCTAACTTTAGACTAAATCCCTAGATTTGTGGAAACTGATTCCAACTTACTTCTATTCTGCAGTTTTCTGAATCTCTCATCTCTTCATATGCCCAACTAATCATTCGAGGGCAGTTACAATTCTCTTCACATTTAACTAAAATGAATTAAAACCCACTAAATTCACTACATAAAATCTAACTCTCATGAAAACTAGAAACCCCTAAGTCTAACAAAAATGCATGGAATTTGTTTTAGCCTAATGCCCCTGCATCATTAGGGGACACTGTCCTTGGTGTCAACCACACATATGCCTCATCAAAACCACGGAAAAGCAAACATATTTCCCATGGAGCTTTATATCATAGCTCGATGTAGTATTTACAATGATCACCCTACTGAAAATAAAACTAACATGACAACATAACAACATGACTACTATAATGACATGAAACCCATAAAAATTATTGGAGCTTTATAACATAGCTCATGGCGGTATTTACATCCATATACATAGGTACATATATCAAAACATCACACCAAAACATATACCAAACATCATACCAAAACTTGTTTACCTCAACTGACAAACAATGAAGGATACATAGCCCGCATATGATTTTCCATCTCCCATGTAGCTTCATCGGGCCAGAAATTCTTCCATTGCACTTTAACCTGCTCTATTGCTAGGTTTCATAGCATGAGAACCTTTCTCTGCAATATACATTGAGGCTCTAACTGGAATTCTCCATCTAGATCCGCCTACAGTACAACCCAATCAATCACATGATCAACATCTTTAACATACTTCTTAAGCAATGATACATGAAAAACATCATGTACTTTCACTGTGGAAGGAAGTGCAAGTTGATAAGTTATTGTTCTGATCCTCTCAATAATCTTGAAAGGTCCACAAAACCATGGTTCTAGCTTGGCACGTGATACAATCCACAAGGAGCTCTTCTTGGGCTTGATCTGCAAGTACACATGTTCCCCAACCTAAAACTCCTTAAACAAAATGTTGTGATTTAGATAGATATTACTCCTATCCTGTGCTACCTTTAGATTCTTCTTGATTACCTAGTTTCATTTCTGCCAACATGTCCGGCCCAATCAATACCCTGTTAACTGGATCACTTGAACTGATGGGAGTATTGCAACATCTCCTGTAAAATGCCTCAAATGGACTCATCCTCAATGATTCCAGGTACCCGTTGTTGTAGGTGAACTCTACCAGCGGAATATACTCTTCCCACTTCCGATATTGATGCATCGACACATACATCCTCAACATGCCCACCAATATCTTGTTGACCCTCCTATTATGTCAATCTATCTGTGGATGATAATTTGAGTTGAGGGAAACTTAGTGCCCAAACCTATAAACAACTCCTTCCAAAACTTAGAAGTGAACTTTTCATCCCTTCCTGACACAATATTCATTAGAACACCATGCAATCTGACCACATCTCTGATGAACACATGTGCTACATCGCTAGTTTAATACATAATCTTCACTGGAATGAAGTTTGAAACCTTTTTCAACCTGTCCACAAAAACCATGATGGAATCATGATGTCTAGTTTTCCTAAGAAAACCTTAGATGAAATCCATGGAAATGACCTAGAATCGCAATTTCATGTAGTAGTCCACCTATATTCCTACACTTTTCCTTAACCATTTGAAAATCCAAACACCTAGCCACAAAATTGGTCACATCCTTCTTTATATTCGACCAAAAATAGAACCTTCTCACTGTAATCAATGTCTTCTAATAGCATAGGTGACCCGAATATAGTTTCACATGAAACTCCCTCAAGATCACCTTCTTGAGCTCATTGATGTTTGGCACATATATCATGTCTCTAAACCTGACCAATCCATCTATCGTGAGATAATAGTCCACATCCTCTACACATGCACCTGTACATGTACCTATACCACTACATGTACCTGTACATGTACTCTGTTGAACCATGTTCACAATCTCCATATCCCTGTCATCATGACAACCTGCCTGTAACATCCTATCCTGTAAATCTATTCATAGGAGTTCATAGGTGTTATGTGATTTACCTATATCTTCCTGCTAAGAGCATCTGTGACCTTGTTATCCTTTCCCTTGATGTACCTAATCTCGAAGTCAAACTCACTAATCATGGGAAACCATCTAGCTTGCTTGGCATTTAGGTTTGGCTGGTCAAACAAGTATCTCAATCCACTATGATCACTCATCAGTACAAACCTCCTACCAAGAAGATAATGGCTCCACATCTTCAATGCATCTATGAACGTTGCCAGCTCAAGATCATGTGTCAGATAGTTATGCCCGTGCTCATTCAGTTTGTGTTACTCGTAACAAACAAATTTTCCTTCCTGCATAAGGACTCCACCAAGTCCTCTCTCGCACGCATATGTACATACTAAAAACTCTCTGTTTATATCTACAATATTCAACACTGTAGCATGTGTCAACAACTATTTAAGCTTCTCAAAACTGGCCTCACACTCCTATTTCCATTCAAAATTATTACCTTTCCTTTGCAACGATATAATAGGATAAGAAATTTGTGAATAGTTCTTGATGAACCTCCTATAATAACCTTCCAACCCCATGAAGGATATCACCTCATCTACATTTCTAGGATTTGCCTCATTCCATGATAGCTCTTATCTCTTCTGGACCTACTATGATGCCATCCTTGGAGACAACATGTCTGAAGTAATGTACCTCAGTCTGCAAGAAACTACACTTGTTGAGCTTAGCATTCAACTGATGCTCTCTCAACAATCTCAACACTTCTGCCAAATTATCAACATGTTCTTCCTTGTTTTTAAAATATACCAATATGTCATCAATGAACACAATTACGAACTTGTCCAAATAAGGACACAACACATTGTTCATCAAACACATAAATGTAGTTGGACCATTAGTCAAACCGAATGGAACTACAATAAGCTCATAATGCCCACACCTGGTCCTGAATGTGGTCTTGTAGATGTCCTCTTCTTTGATGCGTACCTGATGATATATTGATCTCAATTCAACCTTAGGGAACATTGTTGCTCCCTTCAACTGATCAAACAAGTCATCAATCCTCAGCAACAGATATTTGTTCTTGATGGTCACTTTGTTCAACTACATGTATTCAATGCAAAATCTAAGAGTGTCATCCTTATTTTTTACAAACAACACCGATGCACCCCATGGTGATACACTTGGCCTAATGTAACCTTTGTCAACCTAATGTAACATTTTTCAAGAATCTATTTTAGTTGCAAATTTATCTCTACCAACTCAGGTGTGCTCATATTGTAAGGTGATTTTGATGTTGAAGTTGCCCCTGGTACCAACTCAATAGAAAAAAATACCTCCCTGTGAGGTGGAAACTCTGAAATATCTGCATGAAATACATCCTGGAACTGTTGTATAACTGGGTACACGCTCAAGACATCTGCATCCTCAACTTCCTTACCTTTGTCACTAGAAATATACACTGTGAACAACACACACCCTTTCCTGCTACTAAGCTTGGCCTACATAAATGTCACCATCCTAACTGATGTGGATTTCCTCTTTCCTTGTAAGACTCTTGGTTCCCCATTGTCATCCAAGCACACAATGGCTTTTTCATAACAATCCACCTTAGTCCTGTGAAGGTATAGCCAGTCCATACCCAATAGCATACTGGATGATCCCAATGGAAATATGTTCAAGTGTGTTGTTATAGACATGCCATTCAACTCAAATGAACAAGCTCTTACCCAATGGTGAACTCTTTTCTTCGTACTTGTAGCCAACTACACTAACCAAAATTTTGCATGCATTTTTTATTCAAACCACACTTATCCACCAAGTCAAGACTAACATAACTATAATTAGATACAGGGTCAATCAAAATAGAAATAAATTTATCACAAAGCTTACTGTGCATCCCAATGATAAATACCTGGTGATATTCCTGCATGTTGTCCATGGATGCATAGATACGAGGAATGTTATGTCCAACATCCCCAATAGTGTGTGCCTCCTGTGCACTATATATATGAGGCCTGCCACCCTGATTTTGTGGAGAATCTCTCTTAAGGTGTTTCTTACCACATGTCCAACACTCTAACCTTCCAGTACCGTCACCTCTATGTTGTTGTTGTGATCCATGTCCCTCTCTAGTTGCATGAATTTCTTTTGCGATGCCACACTTCCTTTCTCTTTTGCATTCTGAGGCCTTGCTCTTTTCGGTTGTCATTTACTCTTACCTTTATCTTTAGCTTTCCATCCTTATTGAGATTCATTCTTATATTTTGTTTGTTTATAGCAATGCTTCAACTTCCAAATGACTTCCTCAAGTGATCGAGGCTCATCATACTCAATCTGATCTCTAAATGCTAATGACAAACCACTAACAAATCATTGAACTTTATCCTTCTCATATTCAAGATACGGTACATACCTCAATAGCTTTAGGAACTTAGTCTTGTATTCTTCATTTGTCATTGAACCCATCTTTAGCTTGTAAAACTATTTGGCCTTATTGTTGTAGTACCTTTCTAACAAGTATTTCTTCCTGAAAAGCCTCTTGAACTCATGCCAACTCAAGTCCTTTGTCCTGATGTTTGTAACCCCGCTTCACATCTTCCCACCAAATGTATGTTTTACCTTTCATACTGAAGATCGCAATTATAGCCTTCATGTTTTTTGTGTACTCATGCAACTGAAATAATTTGTTCATCCCAAGTATCAAAGCATCTAAATCTTCTGGTTTCTTAAAATCTCCATAAAAATTAGGTGCCTTTGTTTTCTTAAATTCATCTAGCAAGTATCCCTTGTCACTCCTCATGTAAGGATGATAACGATGATGATCATGATGTCTACCTAAACCAGAACTAGAATAGTACCTATATTCATCACCCCTCCTATCTGGAGTGTCCAACAACCTACTATCTCTCACTCTCTCAGCTCTATCTGACCTGTGTCTACCAGGAGACCTACTACCATATGCCCCATTAGTTTTTTCCTCCTTCCCATGGCTAATCTAAAGTGGCCCTTGCCGCTATAATTTTGACAAGCTATGAAGAAGTATTGTATTAACCTCTGCTTTTTTCTCTTGTGCTTATATGATCCTGTCATTGTCTGCCTTACAACTCCTTATTTATTCCTTCAAGCTTCTTGATGTGTGCCAAATCAGAAGAGTTCCCACCATGTTTCTCATCTGATTCATAGGGAGACTCTTTGTATTCTACCATATTGCTATTCATTTTGATATCTCTCCTGCAAGGCATAATATGTCAGCTAAACCAAATCATAATAAACCAACATACCTTAGTATAATTCGGTGAGAATACCTAATCTGCAAGATCATCCAAATCAGCGTGATACATGTTTTAAACATAATCATGATAGAATATAGAAATATAAAAAGTAAGTGTACCAACACATAAACATCATTCTAGCTAGATTCTAGTCATCACTACATGACCATATCACTACACATACTATGACCTCGTGCATGACAACATTAACCATACCAATGTATGTGGACAATATGCAATCATAAATATGGAAAATACACAAGTGTAAACATGGACAATACACAATCATAGCACAAACAATACATACGCGTAAACACTTGTAACCAAGCATAAACAAACAATACCTGTGACAAAATGTAACCAAGCATACAAGGACGATACATGTAACAACATATAACAACATGTAACCAAGCACACACTCATGATGACACACTTCCCAACAATGACATCCTCTTTCACATGGTGAGATCACTTCGACCATCACTGACATCATGCATATGCAACCAACACATATACCATAAGGATGACTAACACACGTGCAACCGACATGAATGCATGACCAACACACATTGCCCATCCAGTCCAAGGGGTGAACTTGGCTCTAATACCACTCTATAACACCCTCATCCCACATCTACCCAAGTAACCATCCAATTGGGGTAAACATGTGACGAAGAGTTATTAATATCAGATTCAAACTACTAGGTGACTTTAAGTGGAATCAATGAAAACACATAACACAGACCTTCCACATAAGCAACAAGACTCCTAGAAGCCAACCCATCCACTCAGGCATCTAGACCCTAGGTCCCACTAAGGTTTTAGGCCTTCAAACCCCCAGATGCTCCCACAATATAAGCATGGGTGCGTCTGGGAGGCTCTGGACACTCCCACAACATATGCAAGCATGTGTCCAAGTAATTTTCCCCCTAGAACTGTGTCAGTGTCCCAGATATTTGAGCCACTTTTTTCAAGCCCAGAGCCCATGCCACTCCCTAGAACTTAATGACAAGCTCATAAATGAAGTAACAGAATGAAACAATGGTGCAAAATTAAATACTTGAATAAGGGCTAGACTAGACCCCTACTATCCATGACATGCATTTCGTCAAACATGTCACAAATATGCAACCTACAGGTTTAAACAACAGATCTGAGCATAGGGGTCTCATACTTATCTAAGAATCACTAAGAAGCATTATTCCCTTACATCATTAACTGCATTATCTTATATTAGGTCATAGATACATTGTTTATTAATTTACAAATAAAAATATGAGGAGAGCCATACACGATCACTGTTATAATGCATGCTTATAACCAGGATAAGAACAACATAAATCTAAAGGATACATCAGCCATAGAATCTGCGTATAAACCAGTACACTGACACATAATATGTCGAGGAGATAACCTCTTATTAATGAATGTAAAAACCAACCCAAGAAGGGACTTCCACATTCCACCCAACCATAGATTGGTTGACCCAGATCTCTCCTCATCCAATCACCCCATACCATATTCCAAGCATGAGTGTGGGACTCAAACCGAAAGAACCAACCAGGGAATCATGAGGTTAAACCACCTCACCCTCATCAATAGAAATCAGGCTTTAATGTAATCCACACCGGATCGTTATGCCAAAACAATAAACATGTGATAACAGGCTTTACCATGATATCCACCGTATCAACGGACTGAAACAAGCATGGATGCCACCAAATTTATCCACCTACATCGTGAGGAATTTTCCTGTCTCCTGGTCTCCCAGGCTTTAACGCAATCCACAATCTAATCCAAGGATTCATAGGCCCTAAACCGAGACACACTCTCTAGTATTTATCATATATCCCCAACCCGGGATTCCTAGGCCTAATGGAGAGAAAACCACCTCTAGGATTTACTGTATATCCCATCATTCACTGATCGAGGATTTATAGGCCCGCCGAGGCAACACACTATCAAGATTTACCGCAACCCACAGTTTGGTTCATGGATTACTAGGCCATGTGTTATATCATTTCAGAGATCCACTCACTCAACTTTGAATCCATTCGGCAATCCAACTCAACCAAAATATGACAACCCCATCACACTATGGCTATCCGAAAATGGAAAGGCTAGGTTGAAAACATTGTCACACCTGGAAAAATCCATGCCATGATAGAAAAGAACCACATGCAATACCATGCATGCCAAAATCTAGCAAAGAAATTACGCATGAAAATCAATACCTACAAAGAATCTTGTTGTAGCTGCTTGATCCTGCTCTTCCTTGCTTTCTCCTTCCTTCCTCTTGAATTCTTTTCCTTTCTTGATCCAATGCTAAAGTGCTCCAAGAAAACTCTAAGTGTCCAATAGTGAGAGAGAGAGAGAGAGAGAATAATGAGAGAGCTCCAAAACTAAACTAACAAAAGGTACCAATTGATCCTCATATTCCTTTTTATGAGGCCTCTATTTTCTTCATTTTCCATTATTTTCCTTCATTTTCCTTCTCACATGCAACTTGTGACGTTTCACCTCCCTTTTATCCTAATTTCCATTATTTTCATAAATAAATGTGCCAAAAATTCCATTTTTCCTTTCCAAAACCTTTGCCTTTGCCTTTTCCAATTTCCTTAGCCATAAATAACCAATAAACACCCTTACTAGGATTTTTTGCCTAACATTCAACTTGGAATAAGTGTCCCATCAACCGTGGTCATTATTTTACCTTTATTAACATTATTTACAGGGAATTTTCACTAGGTTTGTTACAATAGCAGACTTTTTGGTCTTCAATGAAAGACCCACTCTCATAACATGTTAGCTTTTTAATACCCAGCTACTAATTTAATTAACATTCTAAGATGAAGAAAACGAAATCCAAAATCCAATCTCCTTTACTAAATATGTTGAGTATTCTAACAAATAATAGCAACGAAAAATAAAATCACAAAGACACAAGCACACAATAAGTAATACACCAAAATTTATCTAAGAAACCCGAACTGGGGAAAACCTACCAACTTGTGTGTTTTATTATTATTGCGCTAAAAAAAACTTAGAAAATTGATTACAAACACTGGGAAAAATTCGCCTTCAATTCGTTTTCCCTCAACACATTGGTGTATATCTCTATAACCAACTCGACCTCTACATACACAATTATAGGGACCCATATAGGCTATTCAGCCCTCCTACACAGTCTAACTCAGCCTTCATAAGTGAGCACACTCCTGGAGAAATTGATGAGTTTATTTGACCTCTTTCTCTCTACCCTAGCACACTGAAATAGAATCTCTTCTTGCCAAACTAAAACACATAACTCTCTAGTGCGTAATGATGATAGCCAAGTCTATGCCCTTCCCTTTTTATAAAATTTAATTTTCCCATCAACTCAAGTGGAGTTGGCCTATTAACTCAAGTCGAACTGGCTCACTAACACAAGTCATTAACTCAAGTTGAATTGCCTCGTTAAATCAAGTCATTAACTCAATTCGAATTCTTGATACCAAATTACTTTTTTTTACTATAGGAAAATTAAAAATCTTCCTAAGTGAAAATTAAGTGAAAGTATAACTGCGCCTTAGCTTCACTTGTGGGTTCCACTGCAAAATTTAGCGCACTTTTAAATTTAGCAGAACCCTTCCATCTCTAACTTCAATTAACACCAAGTTGATTTCTTCTTATATATCCCCATGCAAGAAGGTGTATTTAACATCCATTTGATGGACCTCTCGTGTATATGAAGCAACATGGGCTAGAACAAGGAAAATGGAATTCATTTTAGTGACAGGGACAAAGGTTTCATTGTAGTAAATTCCTTCAACTTGAGGATCCTTGGTAGCTAACTAGACCTTACGTCTTTAAACACTTCCATCTAATGCATACTTAGTTCCATATACCCATTTACATCTTATATTTTTTCTTTCTTTGGGAGTCGTATAAGATCCCAAGTATCATCTACCATTAAGGAATAATATTCTTGATTCATAATTATTTCTCAAGCTAGATAGCCTAAAGATTCTACAAATTTTTACGAATCATGAGTCTTTGAAACTTGAGCCAAAAGAGAGGAGGCTCACTAGAACTGTGAATGAGTACAATGTTGAACCATAGGATCATTGGCAAGATCATCAATTGCTTCTTGTGTTGGACAGACCAATTTAGGAAGTTGTGATTTTGGTGCAGGTTCATGTTCAATGGAATCATCTGGAGGAAGGTGAATGGGCAGAGATGGATCTCGATCTTCATCCTCATTGTCATCATTTGAAGAAGAAAGTAGAATAGGAATAAAAAGTGGCACAAACGTTGAAAATGGCTTACTAGCTTAACATGACATAATCATTGAATTAGGCTTGCAAGGCAAGAGACTTTCATCAAACTTAACATGTTTTATAATTATTATTTCATTGGAGAGAGACTGGAAAATTTTATAACCCTTTACATCTTTATAATATTAAAAAAATACACTTCTCATTTTTAGGTTGTAAAACTTTCCTTTTTATCAAGAATGTGAGTCCATGTTACACTACCATAGACACAAAATCTAGCTTAAAATAAGTCCATGTTTCTTCTAATGTTATGTTTTTTAAAGCCTTTATGGGAATATGATTTACTATTAATTTACATAATTGATTATTTCGACCCAATAATGAAGACTTAATTGAAAATCTATCCAGAATATCCATAGTGTTATAGAAAATATGTCAATGTTTCGAATCCCAACGAGGATCCATCTCCATGACAAGTACTTGAATGAAGGAATGAAAGAAGGAAAAGGTTAAGGATAAATAGTAATAAAGAAAGAGAAAACAATAAAAGGACCCACAAGGGCAAATAAATAAAATAATTAATTTTAAATCTATAATTTTTATCTTTATTTAATAATTTGCTAAGTAATAATATTTAATTAATAAAAATAATTATTATTAATTAGAATTTATTACTAACTAATTATTAAAATAAATTAAGCTCTTTAAATTTTATAATTTAATGAGAATATTGGAAGTAAATTATTAGTATTTATTAATAAATAATTATTTTAATAACAATAATAAATATTATTCATAATTATTATGTCTATATATTTATTTTTAATTTATTTTATTTAATTAATTAATTAATGCAATAACACTAGTAATTTTATTTATTAAATAATAATAAAACTAAGGCTAGAATATAAAAAAAAAAAAAAAAAAAATTATTTACTGATTCATATTAATATTTATCTACCGAAAAAATAATAAATATTAATAAAAAATTTAAATAATTATTTATTTTACAATAATAAAATTAATTTTTATTTAATTATTAAAAACTTTTTAAAATATTATTTAATTAATTTTATATATCATTATATACTAATAATAATATTTAATTAATTATTAATTATTATTATTATTAATTATAATTTGTTACTAATTATTTATTAAAATAAATTATAATAAAGTAAGCTCTTTAAATTGTATAATTTAATGAGAAAGTAAATTATTAATGATGATGATTATGATGATGGTTGTCGTCCATTAAAACCAATGCGGTCTATCAAACTTTAAGAGAGGAGAAGGAATCTAAGTTTGATTCTTCAAAATCTTATTTCTATGGTCAAAGAGAAGGGAAATGAGTGCTCAAAGATCGTTATAGGTGGGTTGGCTTAATAGGTCAAGAAGATTGGAAGTGTGGCAGATGGTAGGGAATCGAGAGCGAATGTGAGTAAAAGTCGCACAGTCTAAAAGGAAGTGTTTTTCATCTTCCACTTGCTTAGAATCGCAAATCTGATAGATTCTATTGTTCCAAGGGGTCTTGGGAATAGACCACCGCCTAGTCTCACTCCGAAGCTCATGGGAATTAGTTATTATCTTAGAAATGTTCATTTTTTTTGTTATTGTGACAACACAGAGAGATAATTCTAATTATCAAGGGTGGGGTTGATCACTTCTTTATAGTATCTTAGCTTCCTTTTACCCTCCAGCTCCTGGTCCTCCCACGACTTGTCCTTAAACTTGGAGGTAATAGTATTCTTGATATTATCCTTGCTTCCCATATTGAGCTCCTCCTTAATTCCCCAATGGTTGAGCTAGGACTGGGTATCCTTATGTCACCCACGCTTTAGGCGAAGGTGGGGGTTTCGACTACAGTTAGAAGCAATTTTAGAGAGCCTTTTTTATTCCAATAAAATTATAATAATAATTATTGTTATTACTAAAATTAATAATTTTATGTTTATATATTCCTTTATATATATATATATATATATATATATATATTATTGCAATAACACTAGTTATTTTTATTAATTAATAATGAAATTAATATTAGAATATAAAAATAAGATAATTATTTACTAATTCATAATAATATTTATTCATCCTTTTGGATGAATAAATATTAATAATTTTTTTTTATGAATAAATATTAATAATTTTTTTTTATAAATAAATTTTTTTTTTAATATTTTATAATAATAAAGACTTAAACCCTTAGATTAAGTCATAAAATTTGTCCTTTCCTTTAATGTACGATTCATTTTTCCAACAACACCATTTGCTTGTGGTGTATAGCGAGTAGCATGTTGCATTTGAATGCCTTATGCAGTACAGTAAGTTGTGAATTTTTGTTTGACATTTTCACCTCCATTATATGTTCTTAACTTTTGTAGTCAATATCCAAAAAAAATTTCACAAGGGCCTTGTAGGCCAAGAACAAGCCACAAACTTCACTTTGAAGTTTTAAAAAGTAAACCCAAACGCGTATGGAGAAGTCATCAATGAAAGTTAAGAAGTATTTGAATTCAAAGAAAGAAAGAGAGGAAATTGGACCACCCAAATCATTGTGACAAAGTGGTTGAAGCATGCTTGTCAAAATTATCCTAATTGTGTTTGCCAAGAACACAACTAATGCAAACCCCATCTCTCGAGGAAATTAGAAGAAGATAAATCACCATATTTTGATTACATATTTGTTGCAATGAGCAATAGCTTAGACAAATAAATCACTCATGCCAAAAATTTCTCAAGTTATCACTGTGAGAAATAAAAATTGAGGGAAAATGTGATGACTCAAAGATGTCAAACTTGTGGGTGAAAATGTGAAGTTGGGTTACACTTTTGTGAGAATCGGGGGTAGAAAACATTTTTCGGAAATAGTTCGGCCGAACTTTTTAGAAAGTTTAGCCGAAATATTAAGATAGTTCAGTCGAACTTTCTAAAAATTTCGGCCGAACTCGTTCTACCGTTTAGATTGGCAGCATACTGACGGCGTGGGCAAACAGATTTTTGGCCGGAGATGGGAAAACCAACAACAATAGTTCAGCCGAAGTTTTAGTTCAGCCGAACTTTTAAAATAGTTTGGCCGAACTCATATTTTATAAATATATCACCCGCGAACTTTTTTCATTTTCACGCATATTTGTTTGCATAATCTGTTTTTCGCGGGATTCTGCTGTGATTTTCATTTCTGTTCATTTTTGTGGCTTTGTTGCTGCTCTGTCGCTGATTTGGCGCCCGCGAATCGTTTCTGTGGCACTGTTGCTACTATGTTGCTGATTTGGCGCCCGTGAATTATTGCTCAGGAGTTGCACCGAGCGAATTTCCAGGTAATCTAAAACCACAAAATGAATTGTCTGAGGTGATTGATTATGGAATATGTTGTTTACATGTTCGTAATATTACAGGAATAGCTTACCTTGTAGATTCTAAATAGGTCATTTGTATAAATTCAATGGATTGACCTTACTTGCTTAATGTGTATGCTTATTAAGTACATGCTTTCAGGTTATGCTTACAATGTGATCGTGTACAAGCGATAATGAACCTTCATGAGTGTTTACTGTTTTGGGTATGAGCTAACTGCCTAATCTTAGAACAGTGTGTTTTAAGACGGGAAAGAGTACTGTAATAACGAACATAGTACATCCATACTTACTAGTGGCTAACTGCTTGGTGGTGCCCATACTTACTTATAGTAATACAAGTAACTGATTACTATATACCAGTACATTATGCTCAAGAAGCACATTGGAAATCACCTTTATTGATTATTGTTTTGGGTATGAGCTAACTACCTAATCTTAGAACAGTGTGTTTTAAGACTTGAAATAGTATTGTAATAACGAACATAGTAACTCCATACTTACTAGTGGCTAACTGCTTGGTGGTGCCCATACTTACTTATAGTAATACAAGTAACTAATTACTATATACCAGTACATTGTGCTCAAGAAGCACATTGGAAATCACCTTTATTGATTACTTTTTTGGGTATGAACTAACTGCCTAATCTTAGAACAGTGTGTTTTAAGATGGGAAAGCGTATTGTAATAACGAACATAGTAACTCCATACTTACTAGTGGCTAATTGCTTGGTGGTGCCCATACTTACTTATAGTAATACAAGTAACTGATTAATATATACCAGTACATTATGCTCAAGAAGCACATTGGAAACCACCTTTATTGATTACATAGATAACGTACATCTCTAATCCAGTATAGTATAAACAAAGCATGCTCTGTTATAAGTGAAATATCTTGCACTAGGTAGATAAGGTGATTCAATAGTCATAACTGATTAGAGTTACTAGATTAGTACAGATAGTGTGTGAATTTTTACTTATCACCTTAATTAGGGATATTCTTAGAGTGCTACAGATGTGTAAATGGTATGTTACATATGTGCCAAACAAGTTGGGCATAAGTATTAGTAAGTGATTACTGGTTACCCTATACTATTTATTAGCTTAAATACCATTGTTATATATATGTGCTTGTTTAGGTTAAGCAGAAGCATGAGATTGGGCTTATATGAATAAGGATAAGCATTATACTAACTACTAGCTTATATGGGATTTCTACTTATAATACTTTATAGATTATGGTGATACTTGTACTCATTCCAGGATGATTGTTATCCATGGACTTACTTAGCACATATATGAATAGTAGAGAGCTATACGCATGAATTTGTGGTATATAAAAGATCACGTGTTATGATATCATAATTACACATATGTTTACCTAATAAATAACCTATTCTAATCTGAGCTTTAACTGTTACAAGTCCCAAGTATAAGCATAAGTAACATGATAAGCTTGTACTTACTTGATAGAATGCCATTGATCATGGAATAAAACTAACTACTAGTATGAATACCCTATCAGTAAGCTTTACACGATATTTGTATCATTACAGTACTTATATGGTTTGTATCATCTTAGTTAATAGAGGCTATACCTTCCAGAAAATTCGAGTAGCTTTTATGAACATATCTGAGGCTACTTGTTTGTGTTTTCCTGGCTTCTAGTCTATCCCAATGCATCCCCTAATTTGTCTGCTTTTTCGGTCTTTGTAGGAGTGGCTCTAAAAGGTAACAGGTAACTTAAAGACCTCATGTTCTAGGAAAGCAACATATAATGTATTTCTGTAAGGTGAAATACTAAACAAAGGTAGTAGTTAATAGAGGCTATACCTTCCAGCAAATTCGAGTAGCTTTTATGAACATATCTGAGGCTATTTGTTTGTGTGTTCCTGGCTTGTAGTCTATCCCAACGCATCCCCTAATCTATTTGCTTTTTCGGTCTTTGTAGGAGTGGCTCTAAAAGGTAACAGGTAACTTAAAGACATCATGTTCTAGGATGGCAACATATATTGTATTTCTGTAAGGTGAAATACTAAACAAAGGTAGTAGTTAATAGAGGCTATAGAGGGTTCTGTCAAAAAAATAATTGTATGAAAGGCCATTTAGAGTCTATTGATGTTTGTTTCTTCATTTCTATTTGTATTAGTTCAATGTATGAAGTTATTCAATATATCAGTACTAGTGGTGTCTCTTTCAATGATATCTGATTGTGAAATTTTTTGTTTCCCTCTTTTTTTTGGTTTTTTTATTGCATGTATGAAATTCCCCTGAAATATTAGTATTTCTTTGATATTTGTTTCATTGTTTGCTTGAATTTATGCACTACCTTATAGTCTATCATATGCATTTAGATCTTTATTTTCCTTTTCCAAATGTTTTTTTTAAATTATCTTCATGATCTACTCAAAACATTGTGATGAATATAGTCCTCTTGGAGAGATATGAAGAATGTGATGTTAATTCTTCTTCTGCAAATGAAGTTTATCTTTTATAAGACCTACAACCAATTTCTACTTTATACTTTAACCATTCACCATTTGTATACATTTAAATCTAGCATTCAAATATAGCATAGCATATATAAATTTTCTTTCATAATACAAAGCTAAAGGATTTAGAGGAATAGTAGTGATGGAATGAAATGTAACATTGTAGTTTGATCCCATGCTGGCCTTTATATCATAGAACTGTTTTCATATTTACACAAACATCATAACTGATTAGTTATCATACTACATATCTTCATATAGAACTTGCAAATAGTATGGTGGAAATGTGGATCTCATGACTCTTCATAATGTACAATGATTCATTCCATATTATTCATATATCAAATGTCATTTAAATACAAGATTTATCATAATGTACAATGATTCATTCCATATTCATTTTTAGATTCATTCCATATTCATTTAAAATAAGTAACTACTATGTATTCCACTTATACTCTAGATAGAGAAAGTAATGACTCTTTCTTGCTTAACCATGCAACCAAAGACTCTTCTAAGTAGAATTATACATTGTCCAAGTAATGACTCTTTCTTGCTTAAACATGCAACCAAAGACTCTTCTAAGTAGAATTATACATTGTCCACTTGTACTTTTCATGTCATCCACACAAGCCTAGTTGAATCTCTCTATGTTGTCAATGTAAATTTCTCACCTTTTGGGTACTATAGTCCATTGTTTGTAGTCTCTTTCACTTGTATCTTAATATTTGTTTGTTGGTAATAGACAACTCTGTTATATTGAAATATTCCAACTAATATAAATTCCAAAATTATATCTAGTCTAAACCTTGTTATGTATATCAAGCTTCCTATCATATAGATGTAAAGGTTATGATCAACATCACCTCATTCATCATCCATCATCTGCACATAACTTGCATCCAATTGACTTGATAAAAACACATTAGCCAATAAACAAACCATTGAAACCAAAAGTGATTTGATAGTTCTATAGGTAGAGTTTGTAAAGGGCCAGGTAGCCTTTGGATCTCATCTTTTATGAAAGGTGACATATCCAGTAAATGCCCCTACAGCCAATCTTTGGAATAGATCTAAATAGAAGTTTTTCATTTTCATATCCATGGTCTCAAACAATGAGAGAGAAAAAACCTTTTATATTCAACATGTAAAACACAAATTAGCCATAAAAGTTTCCCATTGAAACCAAAAGTGATTTGATACAAAACATAGGTTTTAACCTAAGAGTAAATGCCCCTACATTCAATCTCTAGAATAGTTTTAAATAGAATTTTTTCATTTTCATATCCATGACCTCTCAAACAATGAGAGAGAAAACGCATTTTATATTCAACATGTAAAAACAAATTATCAATATCTCTGGAATAGATCTAAATAGAAGTTTTTCATTTTCATATCCATGGTCTCCAACAATGAGAGAGAAAAAACCTTTTATATTCAACATGTAAAACACAAATTAGCCATAAAATTTTCTCATTGAAACCAAAAGTGATTTGATACAAAACATAGGTTTTAACCTTATATAGTTTAAAATTGTTTCAAATAGATTTTTAAAAAAATGAAAAATATTCAATGTAAAAAACATAGTATTTAGAGGAAAAAAGTAATTTGATACAAATCATATAGGTTTTAACCAAGTATATAGTTAATTGTTTTGAAAATAGATTCTTAAGAAAATGAAAAATATTCAATGTAAAACACGTGCATTCTTATGCATTCTTATACACCCTTATGTCTATGTAAAGTAGTTTGAGTGATTCCACGGGTCTTCTACACCCTTGATAGGGTATAGTTGGGACAGGTAGTGTTAACTTCTACAAGTTCTATAGGCAGAGTCTGTAAAGGGCCAGGGAGCCTCTGGATCTCATCTTCTATGAAAGGTGACATATCCAGTAAATGTCCCTACAGTCAATCTCTGGAATCTAGATCTAAATAGAAGTTTTTCATTTTCATATCCATGGTCTCAAACAATGAGAGATAGAAAAAACCTTTTCTATTCAACATATAAAACACAAATTAGCCATACAGGTTTCCCATTGAAACCAAAAGTGATTTGATACAAAAAATAGGTTTTAACCTTAGTAAATGCCCCTACAGTCAATCTCTAATAGTTTTAAATAGAAGCTTTTCATTTTCATATCCATGGTCTCAAACAATGAGAGAAAAAACCTTTTATATTCGATGTATGTAAAACACAAGTTAGCCACATCTCTAGAATAGATCTAAATAGAACTTTTTCATTTTCATATCCATGGTATCAAACAATGAGAGAGAAAAAAACCTTTTATCTTCAACATGTAAAACACAAATTAGCCATAAAAGTTTCCCATTGAAACCAAAAGTGATTTGATACAAAACATAGGTTTTAACCTAAGAGTAAATGCCCCTACAATTAATCAATCTCTGGAATAGTTTTAAATATAGAATTTTTTCATTTTCATATCCATGGTCTCAAACAATGAGAGAAAAAACCTTTTATATTCAATGTATGTAAAACACAAATTAGCCACGTCTCTAGAATAGATCTAAATAGAAGTTTTTCATTTTCATATCCATGGTCTCAAACAATGAGAGAGAGAAAAAAACCTTTTATATTTAACATGTGAAACACAAATTAGCCATAAAAGTTTCCCATTGAAACCATAAGTGATTTGATACAAAACATAGGTTTTAACCTAAGAGTACATGCCTCTACAGTCAATCTCTGGAATAATTTTAAATAGAAGTTGTTGGCGAGTGATCAGGTCTCGCGGGCAAGACCCAGGTTCAGGAGTTGTGGCCAACAAAGGAATCCGTTGTAGTCTAGGATCATGCCGGCATTATCACCCTACTCCGGAGAGCAGAGAGTCTCACCCGAGGCGTGCCGCGACCACATGCAGAAGGGGAATAGACCAATGGCAAGGAACGGATCCGCAACTCATCCTTATCAGTGATTAGATCACATAAATAGAATCACATACGCAACAACATTCAAAGAGCATATAGATATTAAGCAATTAAAATTTTAAAGCATCCCAACCAACACACATGCATGTGAATCACACCAATAGACAGCAACCTGCAATTATATTAAGCTCTCGGCCAAGTCCACAATTACATAGCTTTGTAATGGGCTTACAAATCCGATACATATGCCTTGCGGAACAGAAATGTACATCCATAGAACCCTAGGAACTACAGAGATGTCCTGGCCGATCTCCCTCCTTCGCTCTGCGTTCTGTCTCCTCTTTCCTTCTTTTGGCAAGGTTACTTCTATTTTTCCACCCGTTGTCGCGACTGTTAGTTCTTCTTATGTCCTTCTTCAGCTGCTTCTGGCTTTTCTCTGATTATCTGTGTGTCCTGCTTGCGTTCTTCTGTTGTATCTTCTCCTTATATGTACTTATGCATCTAGTTTCCTCCGATATGTGCCTGTTCCTTCGCAACCTTGGTAGCTCCGCTGTTTGGTGTGGTTACGACTTGGTTGCGTCTACCATGTGCCCTTGTTCCGCAACCCCAAAATCTGGCCGTTATTTCAAAGTCAAAACGTTCAAAACAAGGCTTTTCAAAACAAGGGCCCCAACAGGCCCCGACCACAGTTCCTTGACTCGTCCTCGAGTCAATCACAAATCACAGTTTCTACCTTTATTGCCCTGCTTGACCCCGTGCCCTGTTCGCCTTGTGTGCCTTCATCCTGTGCTCGTTCCTGCTATGCGCCTTCAGCTTGTTCCTGTCCTTGTTGTGCGTCTTCAGGTAGTTGTTCAAACAAGGGCCCCAACTCCGGGACCCTGCGGAACGTTGTAGCTCGAAGCTTAGTAAAATCCGACACAGCTTGCTGCCACCCCTGGATGAGCGAGTCTATTTCCTCAGTGAGCTTGGTGACAGCAGCCTCCTCGATGGGCGTTGGGACAGCTCCGAACATTGTGTTGATCTGGGTCTCGGCTGCCGCTGCGAGCTGTTGTATGGTCCGGGTGCTAGATTGAAGGGGCGGCCAGAGCTGGACGCAACGGCTGAGGTTACTGTGAGGGATGGCCAAATGATGACGGCGCGGTTACTACCAATTATGGTAATTAATGATGCAGATCTAGGCAATCCTACGGACTGACACAAGTGCGTGGGTGGACTGAGATGGACCGACGTGGAGACCGGTACGGATCCTACAGGGATGACACGCTGGACAGGCGCCGCCCCGACCATAGTCGGTTGCGGTTCGTCCCCGCAACTGAGCGGTTATTGACACACTACCTATGAACAGAGAAGACCTCCTACGCTCATCCCGGTTGCGGGAGAGTTATTCAACTATGCTATGCTACGGGTGCTCTCGGGTGCGAGAGTTATTGATGAGAAATGAAAGGTACTTACTCCTGGTAGGGTTTCAGGCGTGTGCCATTCACCCACCCAGGGAGAACCATACCATCCAGATGTGCCAACCGAACGGCTCCGGATTTACGAATCTCGATAACAAAGTAGGGTCCCAACCAGTGCATCTGGAGCTTTCCTGGGAACTTCTGGAACCTGCTGTCATATAAAAGAACTTTGCCGCCAACCTGGAAGGTTTTGTTCTTAATGTGGCGGTTGTGCCACGCTTTTTGTCGGTCCTTCTGAATCTTCTGGTGGAATTCGGCCAGGAAGCAGGCCTCATCCAGTTCCTGTAATTCATGGAGGCGCTCCTGGAGGGAGGCCTCTTCCGAAAAATTCAGAGACATGGCGATCAACAGGCTTGGTACAGTAAACTCAGCAGGGATCACAGCCTCCCGGCCGTACACGAGCTGGAACGGCATTTGATTGGTCAAGCGCTTCACCGTAGTCCGATAGGCCCATAATTCCGCTGATAGGCACTCATCCCAATCGTCACGCTGGGAATTGCAAATCTTAGTCAAGCCTTTCTCAAGAATATTATTGAAGGCTTCCACCGTACCATTAGCCTGCGGGTGATATGGGCTACTCTTGTGATGTTGAACCATGAAGGTGTCCAGCAGTGTCTTGACCATGTCATTAATGAAGTGCATACCCTGATCACTGGTTAAACTTCGCGGGCAGCCAAACCGGCAAATGATGTGCTCAAAAATGAACCGGGCGGCGGTATCCGCTGTGCAGTCGCGTACTGCTGCTGCCTCAGCCCACCTAGTGAGGTAATCCGTGGCGGTAATGATGTACCGACCCTTGGAGTTTCTGGCGACCGGGGCTATGGGACCTACAAAATCGATAGCCCACTTCTCGAACGGCCGCAACACATGCACTGGGTGTAACGAAAGCTCGTTCCAGTGAGAGGGCCTTCCCATCCTCTGGCAGACGTCGCATCGCTTGACATAGGCCTTACAATCAATATGTACAGTCGACCACCACAAGCCAGCTTGGAGCACCTTTCTTGCGGTGGGTTTCGCACCCACATTCCCTCCCACAACACCACTGTGACATTCCCACATTACCGCTTCCCGTTCGTGGTCAAGGACGCATCTGCGCAAAACCTCATCGAGCCCCAGTTTGTAGAGCTGCCCTGCGATCAATTGGTAGTCAACGGTGCGGACGACCAAGTACCGTTTCTGAAGCGGAGTGTAATCCTGAGGGCATTTCCCCGTGTTCAGATAAGTGGCAATGTCAGACAAGTAATCTGG
This sequence comes from Pinus albicaulis, assembly GCA_034641835.2. Taxonomy (NCBI): domain Eukaryota; kingdom Viridiplantae; phylum Streptophyta; class Pinopsida; order Pinales; family Pinaceae; genus Pinus; species Pinus albicaulis. The sequence goes on from CM076578.1 coordinate 1,915,617,378, forward strand.
TACAGCTTCAACTCGGAAAAGGTCAGCATCTGGCAGCCGATCATCGAGGGAGCCGTCGTTCTCCCCCATCTCCAACCTGGACAAATGATCAGGCCTGACATTCAACCTCCCAGGCTTAACGATCACCTCAAACGTAAATTCTTGGAAAAGCAGTAGCCAGCGACAAATCTGTCCTTCCAAAACAGGTTTATTCACCAGATACTTCAATGCAGAGTGGTCCATAAAGAATTTGAATTTTCCTCCAAGAAGGTAGTGGCGGAACTTCTGGAGTGAGTACACCAGTGCCAAGGCCTCCCGCTCAGTGGTGGTGTAGTTCTTCTCCGCGTTAGACAATTTGCGGTTGGCGAAGTAGACGGGATGGTCAACTGTCTTCTCTCCTGGTTGCGCCAAGACAGCCCCAAGTGCAATACTGGATGCATCGATATGCACATGGAACTGCTTATCCCAGTCTGGGTGAACAAGTATGGGCGTCGTCGCCAAATTTTCCTTCAGAGTGTCCAGGGCCCCCCGACACTCCTCTGTCCACTGGAATACTTCTGACTTCCGCAGCAATTTCTCCAGAGGGGTAGTGATCTTTGCGTAGTTGCAGATAAACCACCTGTAATATCCTGTGTGGCCAAGAAGGTTGCGCAACTGCTTCACCATTTCGGGGGCTTCCATATGGATGATTACCGGAACCTTGGCGGGGTCAACGCAGACCCCTTGCTTGCATACCACATGTCCCAACAACGTGCTGAACGAAATGGCAAAAATACATTTCTTTAAGTTCAAGGAAATCTGCAGCGGGCGACACCGATCAAACATGACCCGCAACAAGGTAGCGTGTTTCTTTAATAAACTGTAGACAGTCCAGTTGTCCATATAGACTTCCAGGAACTTGTGAATGTACTCCCGGAAGGCGGCGATGACAATCCAGGGAAACATGGCCGGATCGTTCTTCAAGCCAAACGGCATGACGTGGTATGCGAACGACCCCCATTCGGTGGTGAATGTTGTCTTTGACTTGTATTCTTCTGCAATATGCACCTGGTAGTAGCCTGAAAAGCCATCAGTGAAAGAGTAGGCTTTGTTCCCCGCAACATGGTCCAACACTTCGTCGCTGAAAGGGGTGGGAAACGGATCATGAATGCAGGCGTTGTTTAGACTGCGATAATTGACACAAACACGTATCTCCGCCTTGTCCTTCTTATTCTGGATGATGATAGGGCTCACCCACTCTGCTTCCTCCACAGGGAAGATTATACCCGCGGCCAGCATCTTATCGATTTCCATCTTAACCTTTTCTTTAACCCGCGGGTTCAACCGATAGGGTCAGTGCTTCACGGGTCTGGCACCTGGTTTCAGTACGATGCGCATTTCTCCAAGGTCACCTTTGATGCCCTTCAGATCTGCTACCGACGAAGGGAAAAAGTCCTCATATTCCTGGAGGAGGCTGAAAATCTCCTTGGTTGTCTCTTCATCCTAGTAATCGCCCACTGCAGCCAACTTAGGCTTCTCCTCCGTACCAATGTTCAGCTTCTTTGTCTTCAGTAGCCGTAAATGGACCCCCTCGATGGCCGGTTCTTCGTCAACGTTCCGCTCGCCTTCCTTCTCTTTGAAATACAGGTGCCTTAGGTCCTCCAGACTGTCAAACCAGGAGGTAACTCCACAAAACTGCAATGTATATTAGCTGAAGAATGTACATGCTCTTATAGATGGGAGGTGAGGCTATTGCGATTCAGCTCCCAATGACTCTTGGCCTTCCTTATTTCCTAATAACAAATAATATACAAAAATACATGTGCACACCCATCCATAGGATTAGGTGTCAACATTCCCCCCTTTAATCCGAAGGGATGTTGGTGAGTCCAAGCATCGATCTGAACTTTTCAAACTTCTCTCTTCCAAGTGCTTTGGTGAAGATGTCAGCAGTTTGCTCATTTGTGGAACAATGATGTAGATGGATGGTTTTGGCCTGAACATGATGTCGAATGAGATGGTACTTTGTATTGATGTGATTTGTTCGATCATGGAACTTTGGGTTCTTGGCCAACTTTATTACAGAAGTGTTGTCGATCATGAGTGGAGTGGAATACATCTGTTTCATCTGCAAATCTTCCAGGATTTTCCGGAGCCACACAATTTCCTTTGTTGCTTCAGCTGCTGCCACATATTCTGCCTCGGTCGTGGAATCTGCTAGAACTGACTGTTTGCGTGATCTCCATGAGATAGCTCCTGATCCAAGACTCATGGTGTAACCTGTAGTAGACACCCCTGTTTCTTTGTCGCCATCAAAGTCTGAATCAGAGTATCCGGTCAAGATGAAGTCGCCTACGTGTGTATATTTGAGTCCAAAGTCTTGAGTCCCCTTCAAGTACCTTAGTACTCTTTTTGCAGTAGACCAATGTCCTTCACAAGGTTTCTGCATGAACCTTGAGAGGATTCCAACAGCAAATGAGATGTCAGGTCTGGTGGTGGTCAGATAGATAAGACTTCCTACAAGCTGTCTATACTTAGTTGCATCCTCAATTTCCTTCCCTTCAACAGATGTGAGCTTCAAGTTTTGTTCCATTGGAGTGCCTAAGGGTTTACAATCATCCATGCCAAATTTGTTCAAGAGATCTCCAATGTACTTCTTCTGAGAAAGAAAGATGAATTTAGGATGTTGAATTACTTCAATACCCAAATATTAATGAACATGACCCAAATCAGTCATTTCAAAACCTTTCTTCAACTCTTTCTTCATGGATGCAATATAGCTCTCATTGTTTCCTGTTATCAAAAGATCATCTACATATACCACAAGATATACAACTGTTTTTCCAACTTTCTTAACAAGCAAAGTTGCATCATCAAGATCAAAGTGTTTGAAATCAAGTTTCAGAAGATGCTCGGTCAACTTCTCATACCAGGCTCGTGGTGCTTGCTTGAGGCCATACAAGGATTTCACAAGTTTGCAAACTTTGTGTTCTTGACCCTTTATCACAAATCCTTCTGGCTGGGACATATAAACTTTCTCCTTGAGATCTCCATTCAAGAAGGTTGTTTTTACATCCATCTGATGGACTTTCCATCCACTCTGAGCTGCTAAGGCAAAGAGAGTCCGGATGGTGGTCCATTTTGTTGTGGGAGCAAACGTTTCTTCATAATCAATTCCTTCCTTCTGTGCGAATCCTTTTGCCACAAGCCTGGCCTTGTGCTTGTCAAGTGAGCCGTCTGCTTTGTACTTGTTATTGTAGACCCACTTGCAGCCAATTGGTTTCGCTCCCAAAGGCGGATCAACCAGCTTCCAAGTGCCATTCTTTATCAAGGCATCATACTCCTTCTGCATCGCTTCTTTCCATTCATCATGAGAAGCGGATTCTTTAAAGGAAGTTGGTTCATGATCTGTAGACAAACTCAATTCACAGTTATAAGCAATATCCATATCAACAGGGGAATCAGAATTATCTACATCACCTTCGATTTCTTGAGTGGAACTTCTTGTTCCTGTTTTTCCAACCTCATCGGGATGAACATCCTCCAGTGTCTTTGTCAGCCATTTGGGAGGACCTTTCTGAGATGGCCCAGGCTGGTCACTTGACTGAGTTGGGATTGATTCAAGATTCAATCTCCCAATTCTGTCAATCACATCATCCAATGTGTCATCCGTGGTTGTTTCTTCATGTGGGGGAGAGTGTGGTTGAGGAAATGATTCCACAGTTTGATTCAATATCGGAATCCCCCCTTCAAGGTGTGGAATCACATTATCAAATTCTTTGAAAGACTTTGCATGTGTGAATCTATCCGGGCGATCAAGTTGCCGCTCAACAACCTTGTCACTCTTGGATGATTCAAGAAATATGACATCTCTTGCTATCACAAACTTCTTATTTGCTTCATCATAGAGACGATATCCGTTGGAGGTATTGGAGTACCCCAAGAAGATACATTTTCTGCTTCTAGCACCAAGTTTGTTCCTTTGACCCTTGGGTATCAAGGCATAACAGGTGGACCCAAAGACCCTGAAATGTTTTACCGAAGGAATGTGGCCATACCACATTTCAAAAGGAGTTTTGTTTCTAATTGAACTTGAAGGACACCTATTCTTTATGTAAACAGCACATACAACTGCATCAGCCCAAAACATCAATTTTACATTCTTGAAAAATAACATGGAGCAGACCATATTTAAGATGGTTCTGTTCATTCTTTCAGCTACACCGTTCTGTTGTGGATTATATGGCACAGTGGTTTGATGTTTGATTCCATGTTGACGAAGATAATTTTCAAATTCGTTTGAAGTGTATTCCTTTCCATTATCAGTACGTAGAGAGCCAATATGTGTTTGTGCATCATTTTCAATCCATGCATGAAAATTCTTGAAAGTTTGAAAAGCATCAGACTTATTCTTCGGTAAGTAAATCCAACACATTCTGGTGTAGTCATCAATAAATGTCATCATGTATTTGTTTCCATTTGCAGAAGCAATAGGCATAGGGCCACATAAATCTGAATGAACAAGTTCAAGTTTCCTATGTGCTCTTGAGTGTGAATCATGAAATGGCTATTTGCTATGCTTTCCTAGAATACATGCATCACATTCCTTAGGTTTTCTAGGAATTGTAGGCAGTCCATCAACACCATTTTTCTTCAACAAACGAAGGCTATCATAATTTAAGTGTCCAAATCTAGCATGCCATAAAAGACTTGATGGAAATGTACCTTCATCATGATATGAACTGAAAGCAAAGTTTTGAGCATGAGAAGATGAACCTTTCAGCTTCAAAAGTCTCCCTTCTTCTATTCCCTCCATGACAAGTGAGTGATCTGATGCTGATCTGACCTCTGCCTTGCCATCAAACAAGTGACCTGAGTGTCCTTGCTGCCGGATTTCGATCAGGGACAACAAGTTTCTCTTCAACTCCGGGAGGTATAGAACCTCATGTAGGATATGATCAGGAAGACCAGGCAGTTTAAGCCTGACTGTGCCAAGCCCTGATGGCTTGAGTTTGGATTTATCTGTGAAATATACTACTCCATCAACTTTGTCAGTGAATTCTTCAAAAAAATCTTTTCTAAATGTCATGTGACATGTTGCTCCTGAATCTAGCAACCAGTCATCTCTCCATGAAGTAAATGAAACATCAAATAGGTTTTCAGTTACTCCATTGTTACAATGTGCTAGAACAGAATGAGCTGATTCAGCTGGTTTACCTTTGTCTTTGTCATCAATTTTACCTCTGTCTTGATTTGTTTGCTGCTGAGCTTTAGATTGTCTGCCCCCTTTTCTCTGAAGTGTCTTCTTCGTCTTCTGCCTTCTCTTCCTTTGGATGAACCTGAAGCGTGTCTCTTTTCTCTCTGTGCCAAGTAGGCAGCCTCTTTAGAAGATGAAGGGACTGTCATCTTCTTTTGAAGGAGGAGAGAAAAACCTCTGCTGGAAAATTTCTCTTGAAGGAGAGAAAACAAAAAAATCTATTGCTGGAAAATATACTCAATTAAAAGGGCAGAAACTCTTGCTGGAAAAAAATTTCTGAGTTTAAAAACTCTTTCTGGAAACTAAATCTGCTCAGAAAACTTTGCTGGAGACTGAATTTTAAAAAAAGACTCTATGCTATAGACTGATTCTGCATAAAAAAAAATGTATTTTTTTTTTGTTTGGGGAAAAAATGTATATGAAAAAAAAAAAATGGAATTATGAATGGGAGGGGGGCGGTATTGTGAAAATGAAATGGGCGGAATGGGATTGAATGGATGTATTATGAATATGAATGGGGAAAGCTATTGAAATGGGGCGGTATTGACTATTCAAAAATGGTGGGCAGTATTGACTATTCACATTATATAAGGCGTTGTATATAAAATGCAATGCCGCTGTAGTGAAGGCGTTGTATATACAATGTAAGGTGGATGCGTTTTAAATAAAATGTGAATGGAAAACAGTGGTATAAATGACAGCGTGATATTACGTGGAGGGGGGCGCACAGTTATTAAATAAAACACAGCGTTGGATATGGGGATCTTCTCTGCAGATTTGAGGAGGGGCGGCCAAGCAGTGGAGAGATGGGTCGAGCGTGTAGAGCTGGAGCGTAGGCGTATGGAGTTCGAGTGTGATGTTGAAGGCCGTGGAGCCTTGAATGCCGTGGAAGAGGCGTAGATGTGAGGGTGGCTGGTGAGGGCGTATGCAGTCGAACCGTTAGCGTGGGAAGTGGGCGAGGTATGGAAGTGAGGGCGGGGGGTCGGCGTAATGCTGGATTTTGTGGTGAGAACGAAACTGTTATGGCGGATAGCGCAAGGGAGTATGGAGCTCGCAGGACGGTTTTCAATATGGGTTTGGTAGCTGTGCATAGGGAAGAGGGCGGAGTTTGTATTGTGTGGAGATTGTGGAATGGGGCGGAGGGAATAGGGAGCGTTGTGAAGTGAGAGAGCGCTGAGGGGAGAGCGCTGGTGAGGGAGCGAGGAGAGATAACGTCTTGTATGCAGCGTGAGGGTCGAGAGGCCACGTATAATGGATATATATTAAAACACAGCGTAATATGGAGTATGCAGGTTTTAATTTTGCTGGAGTGAGCGTATAGCAGAGGTGAGGGCCGGCTGCCTGTTGCAGAGGGTAGGCGCAGGGAGTGGGGGAGTGGAATGGCGAGGGGGTGGGAGTTAAGGTGAGGTGTGAGTGAATGCGTATGGGGAGAAGTGGAGCGTATGGATGAATGAGGAGGCCCAAAAGGGCGTTACATAAAAAAAATTTGAATTTGAATCTGCAGAAGACAGTTGCAGGATTGCTGGACTGGCAGAGCCTGCAATTTGCAGATTGACAGAGCCTGCAGTCTGCAGGAGCTGGAGCTGCAAATGTCAGTGCTATTTAGGGAAAAAAAAAATGCAGAATAACAGTCTAGCAGTTAGGAGCAGCAGAAAACAATTAATAAAATTGACTAAGCAAAGGGGAGGGAGTTACACCACAGGGCAGAAATGCCAAATGTGGGGCTGGCTCTGATACCATGTCAAACCAGGAGGTAACTCCACAAAACTGCAATGTATATTAGCTGAAGAATGTACATGCTCTTATAGATGGGAGGTGAGGCTATTAGGATTCAGCTCCCAATGACTCTTGGCCTTCCTTATTTCCTAATAACAAATAATATACAAAAATACATGTGCACACCCATCCATAGGATTAGGTGTCAACACAGACCATCGTCCTCCGGATCGCCGTCAATCCTTTGGCAAACCAACTCTCACACGGCCTTAGGACGGGCGGGCAGTGTGCAGCCGTCAGTCTGTGGATCGCGGAAAAACAGTACCGCCCTGATAGCGTGCAATGCCTGAGATTCCAACTCTGTGTCTCCCGCGAAAGAGAAGAACCGTGCAAATTTGCGCGCGACTTCCGTCCAAGAACTAGTCCCTCGTTTCCGTTCTTCCTCCAAGTACCATGCGTGGGGGATGGTGTCTAAAGAGTGGACAAACCGATGAACCCACAGCTCTTCCGGGTATCCTATACTTCACCACTGCTCCTCACAGGTCCGCAAGTGGTCCTGTAGATTGGAAGTCCCAGAGTACCGCTGCCTACTTCGAGGGCCTTCATCTTCTTTAAACCGCGCCCGCAACGCGTCCGCCACACTACTCCACCGCGACAAGGTATTGCGGTGATTTTTCCACCATCGGGCTGCTGTAGACTGTAGTGCGACGTCCAAAAGGGGTAGTCTGCTCCCTTCCGGCACCATGTCCTCAACCTTAGCAATAAAGGTATTGACAGCTTGCATGTTTGATAGGGTGGGGTATTCCCTGAACTCAGCACCAATCCAACTGACGCGGCCAACATGAGCACATCTCCGCGTGCTGGTCTCATACCCCCCCTGCTGCCAGTCTTCCCACGCAAGTTCAGATCCCAGCTCCGAGCTCTGGACACTCCGCCAACTGACAGAGCCAGTCGCGGTCGGGTTAATATAGTCTTCCCACTTCCCTGCAGTCATCTGGTAGAGGTGGTCCATCAGCTGAGCATCCTCCCGGTTATCCACTATCTCGGTATACCTCGAGCCTTGATATGGGTCGAGAGGCTGAGTGACCCGGACCTCCCCATATTCAAAGATCATCAACTCCTTTTTGAGGTCGATGATAGCATAATTCTCGAAAGCCCAATCGATACCTAACAAGGCAGGGTAAGGATCCTTGTCTCCCATAATATCAATAACCTCAAAATCAGTGTAAGTCTTTACCCCCGAAATGTCGACCTCGACACCTTGGAGTCGGCCAATCGGAAAAATGCAGTACTGGTTCGCCATTCTGAGTTGGATGGGCAAGTAAGCCAACCGTGGCTTTCCGAGAGCCTCCCACGTCTTGCGCGGCAGGATGTTGACGTCAGACCCTAAATCAAGCATGGTGTCGCTGATTTGGAATCCCCCAACCTGCGTATTGATCCGGAACTCCTTACCCATTTGTCGCTTATTTCGCTTGATGCGCTGCACCGATTGGGGGGCTGTGTCCACCAGTTCCCCCAATCCTGTCCTCCCCTGCAGTGCCCCTTCCAAAGTACACTTGAGATGCTGCCGTAGAGCAGCACTGTCAACAATCTTGAGGAATAGCTGGAGCCATTCTTCAATCAGGGTTCCTGGGGCATGTTGTGGCCCAGGATCTGTCGGTAGGGACGCCTCCAAGCCTCTCGCTCCGCGCAGCTGAGCAAATGCCTCAACTGCCTCCTAAAAATACTTCTTCTGTGCCTCGGGCCTGATTACCCGATGCGGGAATGCTGGCCTAACAACTGGCGCCGACTCCTTTCCGCGAGCGTCCTCCCCCATTTTCTTACCGCCCCTCGTCACAATAGCGATGTTCTGCATGGCCGGAGTCGCAGCCACGCGCAGCTTGGCGTTTACCAAATTCGTGCCCCTCTGCCGTGCACGTTCTTCCCACTTTTTGATGAGCTCCAGACAGTCTTCTGTCGCATGGGTGTTTACGCGGCACTGGGAACACCACGATCGGCGAGGGAGGGGACATTCGCGAGCCACATGGCCCTCCTGGTCATAGTTATAGCATTTCACCGTCCCGCGCCCCCCAGCGCGGCCTCCGCGCACCCCGGCCCCTCTTCCTCTAGGAGCCTCATTCACCCTATAGGAGGGTCGATCCAACCGGTCCGCGAGTGCGTCGAGAGCCCGGCATTGCTCAGTGTTGTGAGTCGTGGAAGTGCAAAACTCACAATATACATTGTTCGGCACGTTGGAATACTTCTGTAGGATTGGGCACATCCGAGGTGGATGTCCCACCGTCCGGCAAATCTCACAATACTCTGTGGCGGCTAGGTTGAGTTGGGAGGGGAACCCCGCATAAGGCTATTGCGGCTGGTATACCCCCTGCGGATTCAGCGTCGCGCCACCCCCCGTGGGTGGCCCCCCTTGAATTTCCATGACCGAGGGTCCCACCCCCGCGCCCCGTAACCGAGGACACTCAGTTGCGACATGGCCTTCGACCAGGCAGTGAGTGCACCAAACGTTTGGCCTGGCTGGTCTGACCAGCTGTATCTCCTTGAGCTTTTCGGTCAAGATAGTTATCTGATGCTGCAATCCCACCAAGGAGGGATCCTGCGGGGCTATCCCTCCCCGATATTCCTGAGGGTAGCCCACCATGGCCTCGATCTTCATGGCCTGCTCCAAAGCGTCCTGCAGATTGTCAATCTTTTGTTGGGTGAGGGGGGTTCGCATCAAGGGAAGCAAAGCCTTGATGAACCAGTCCCTCTGATGGTTCAGATCGATCGGGTAACTGAGTTTCCCGATCACGTCCTTGAATCGCCGCATTAGCTCCCATGCAGTTTCTCCTTCCTTCTGTTTAATTTTCCAGAGCTCGGACAGACCCTATTGGTCCGTCTGGGGAAGCTTAAATTCCCGGACAAAATCCCGCTTCACGTCCGCAATGACGGGATTCAGGTGGGCCTCAGACCACTTAATGAACCATCGCAAAGCCCTCTCTCTGAGCGTGGTTTGGAACTCTATTAGTTTCCCTGCGTCCGGCGTCTGCCGAGCCCTCCAAATGGCTTCGCACAGATACTAGTGTTGCTTGACATCATCATTACCCCGGCCCGAGAACTCGGGATACCGGGTAAAAGACCCAGCCATGTTCACTTGCGGTGGGTTGACCAGGATAAATCCTCCGGGTCCTGGTTGCGTGACTGTTCCACTCGGGAATGCAATACTACTAGTGATGCTGCTACTAACGGGTGTCATCGTCGACACTGAACTACTGTGCAATTGACTCAATGCTTGGAATTTAACGAAAATATTACTCAAAGGTTGATACAGTACCAGGGGAAGGTAGGGATCCTGGCCATGCAGATCGGGGGGAGTATGGCAGCCTGGAGAACTGAATGTCATCCGCTCTTGAAACAACTGCTGCATCACAATGTACCATTCACCATAGGAACTTTCCTCGGGCTGCATACCTTCATCATCTTCGTCAGTCACCGTCTCCCTTGCTCGCTTGGCTGGGCTCCCATGCACCCATCGCACTCCCACAGCGGTCTCTTCTCATCCCTGGGTATCTGCGTCCATAATTCCTACCCTTTGAGGCGCCTCCTTCTGATTCTTCCTCTCGATCTCTCGTCTTTTCAAATCTCGCATCACCCTTCTTCGCCACCTATCAGCAATCTGTGCCTGCCAATGTGCACGTCGCTCCCTCAGCGTCCTTGTGGCCTCAGCATCCATTCCCCACTCCCCGCGTCACATTCTACGTGGCATCGGTCCCTTCAACCCTTCCCCCAGCACCGATGGTTTACGCTTCCATACTCGTCTTGTGGAATTCGATCAACCCTTCATCCACCATCAGAGCTTTAATCCACAGCAGAATCTCCTTAAGCAGCTTCCCTCTTAGCCCGGAACGGAAGATAGCCTCGACCTTGGAGAAGGATTGATAGCACTCAGCGGCAAACTCCACAATGTATCCTTCCAACGTGGTCTCCACCCAAAAATCCACCGCGCGGGTTAACTCGGTGTCCAACCGATGCAGAGCCACCAGATCTCTGTGCGCCCACCTGCGGTTTATCTTCCGCGAGCCATCTCAAGGCACTTTCGTCTGTAACCTCCGCAACCAATTGTAAATGTCGGTAGGGAACTTTCCCCATAAAATCTCGTACGTATCATCAGCTAAATCTAAGAAGAGGATGAGTTCCTTGATCGCTGCCTCCCCTTTCTTAGTCAACTCCTCTTGCTGAGCACTGAAATGGTCTATATGATTATCCCACCAACGCCGTATCTCCCCTTCGAAGATCCGCGATACCATGTTCTAGATCCCCTCATATCATACGGGTCCCGGCAACGGAACCATTGTTGGCGAGTGATCAGGTCTCGCGGGCAAGATCCAGGTTCAGGAGTTGTGGCCAACAAAGGAATCCACTGTAGTCTAGGATCACGCCGGCATTATCACCCTACTCCGGAGAGCAGAAAGTCTCACCCGAGGCGTGCCGCGACCACATGCAGAAGGGGAATAGACCAATGGCAAGGAACGGATCCGCAACTCATCCTTATCAGTGATTAGATCGCATAAATAGAATCACATACGCAACAACATTCAGAGAGCATACAGATATTAAGAAATTAAAATTTTAAAGCATCCCAACCAACACACATGCATGTGAATCACACCAATAGACAGCAACCTGCAATTATATTAAGCTCTCAGCCAAGTCCACAGTTACATAGCTTTGAAATGGGCTTACAAATCCGATACATATGCCTTGCGGAACAGAAATGTACATCCATAGAACCCTAGGAACTACAGAGATGTCCTGGCCGATATCCCTCCTTCGCTCTGCGTTCTGTCTCCTCTTTCCTTATTTTGGCCGGGTGACTTCTATTTTTCCACCCGCTGTCATGACTGTTAGTTCTTCTTATGTCCTTCTTCAGCTGCTTCTGGCTTTTCTCTGATTATATGTGTGTCCCGCTTGTGTTCTTCTGTTGTATCCTCTCCTTATATGTACTTATGCATCTAGTTTCCTCCGCTATGTGCATGTTCCTTCGCAACCTTGGTAGCTCCGTTGTTTGGTGTGGTTGCGACTTGGTTGCGGCTGCCATGTGCCCTTGTTCCACAACCCCAAAATCTGGTCGTTATTTCAAAGTCAAAACGTTCAAAGCAAGGTTTTTCAAAACAAGGGCCCCAACAGAAGTTTTTCATTTTCATATCCATGGTCTCAAAAAATGAGAGAAAAAACCTTTTACATTCAATGTATGTAAAACAAAAATTAGCCATATCTCTAGAATAGATCTAAATAGAAGTTTTTCATTTTCATATCCATGGTCCCAAACAATGAGAGAGAAAAAAACCTTTTATATTCAACATGTAAAACACAAATTATAGCCATAAAAGTTTCCCATTGAAACCAAAGTGATTTGATACAAAACATAGGTTTTAACCTAAGAGTAAATGCCCCTAGAGTCAATCTCTCGAATAGTTTTAAATAGAAGTTTTTCATTTTCATATCCATGGTCTCAAACAATGAGAGAAAAAACCTTTTATATTCAATGTATGTAAAACACAAATTAGCCACATCTCTAGGATATATCTAAATAGAAGTTTTTCATTTTCATATCCATGTTCTCAAATAATAAGAGAGAAAAAAAACCTTTTATATTCAACATGTAAAACACAAATTAGCCATAAAAGTTTCCCATTGAAACCAAAAGTGATTTGATACAAAACATAGGTTTTAACCTAAGAGTAAATGCCCCTACAGTCAATCAATCTCTGGAATAGTTTCAAATATAGAAGTTATCATTTTCATATCCATGGTCTCAAACAATTAGAGAAAAAAACTTTTATATTCAATGTATGTAAAACACAAATTGGCCACATCTCTAGAATAGATCTAAATAGAAGTTTTTCATTTTCATATCCATGGTCTCAAAAAATGAGAGAGAGAAAAAAACCTTTTATATTCAACATGTAAAACACAAATTAACCATAAAAGCTTCCCATTGAAACCATAACTGATTTGATACAAAACATAGGTTTTAACCTAAGAGTAAATGCCCCTACAGTCAATCTCTGGAATAGTTTTAAATAGAAGTTTTTCATTTTCATATCCATGGTCTCAGACAATGAGAGAAAAAACCTTTTATATTCAATGTATGTAAAACACAAATTAACCATATCTCTAGAATAGATCTAAATAGAAGTTTTTCATTTTCATATCCATGGTCTCAAACAATGAGAGAAAAAACATTTTATATTCAATGTATGTAAAACACAAATTAGCCATATCTCTAGAATAGATCTAAATAGAAGTTTTTCATTTTCATATCCATGGTCTCAAACAATGAGAGAGAAAAAAACATTTTATATTCAACATGTAAAACACAAATTAGCCATAAAAGTTTTCCATTGAAACCATAAGTGATTTGATACAAAACATAGGTTTTAACCTAAGAGTAAATGCCCCTAGAGTCAATCTCTGGAATAGTTTTAAATAGAAGTTTTTCATTTTCATATCCATGGTCTCAAACAATGAGAGAAAAAACCTTTTATATTCAATGTATGTAAAACACAAATTAGCCATATCTCTAGAATAGATCTAAATATAAGTTTTTCATTTTCATATCCATGGTCTCAAATAATGAGAGAGAAAAAAACCTTTTATATTCAACATGTAAAACACAAATTAGGCATAAAAGTTTCCCATTGAAACCAGAAGTGATTTGATACAAAACATAGGTTTTAACCTAAGAGTAAATGCCCATACAGTCAATCTCTGGAATAGTTTTAAATATAAGTTTTTCATTTTCATATCCATGGTCTCAAACAATGAGAGAAAAAACCTTTTATATTCAATGTATGTAAAACACAAATTAGAAATATCTCTAGAATAGATCTAAATAGAAGTTTTTCATTTTCATATCCGTGGTCTCAAACAATGAGAGAGAAAAAAACCATTTATATTCAACATGTAAAACACAAATTAGCCATCAAAGTTTCCCATTGAAGCTAAAATTTATTTGATACAAAACATAAGTTTTAACCTAAGAGTAAATGCCCCTACAATCAATCTCTGGAATAGTTTTAAATAGAAGTTTTTCATTTTCATATCCATGGTCTCAAACAATGAGAGAAAAAAACTTTTATATTCAATGTATGTAAAACACAAATTAGCCACATCTCTAGAATAGATCTAAATAGAAGTTTTTCATTTTCATATCAATGGTCTCAAACAATAAGAGAGAAAAAAACTTTTATATTCAACATGTATATAGTATTTAGAAACAAAAAGTAATTTGATACAAAACATAGGTTTTAACCAAGTATATATTTTTTCATTTTCATATCCATGGTCTCAAACAATGAGAGAGAAAAAAACCTTTTATATTCAACATGTAAAACACAAATTAGCCATAAAAATTTTCCATTGAAACCAAAAGTGATTTGATACAAAACATAGGTTTTAACCTAAGAGTAAATGCCCCTACATTCATTCTCTAGAATAGATCTAATTAGAAGTTTTTCATTTTCATATCCATGGTATTTCTATAGGCAGAGTCTGTAAAGGGCCAGGTAGCCTTTGGATCTCATCTTTTATGAAAGGTGACATATCTAGTAAATGCCCCTACAGTCAATCTCTGGAATAGATCTAAATGCCCCTACAGTCAACATGTATATAGTATTTAGAAACAAAAATTAATTTGATACAAAACATAGGTTTTAACTAAGTATATAGTTTTTCATTTTCATATCCATGGTCTCAAACAATGAGAGGGAAAAATCATTTTATATTCAACATGTAAAACACAAATTAGCCATAAAATTTTCCCATTGAAACCAAAAGTGATTTGATATAAAACATAGGTTTTAACCTATAAGAGTAAATGTCCCTACATTCGATCTCTAGAATAGATCTAATTAGAATTTTTTCATTTTCATATCGATGGTTGTTCTATAGGCAGAGTCTGTAAAGGGCCAGGTAGCCTCTGGATCTCATCTTTTATGAAAGGTGACATATCTAGTAAATGCCCCTACAGTCAATCTTTGTAATAGATCTAAATGCCCCTACAGTCAACATGTATATAGTATTTAGAAACAAAAAGTAATTTGGTACAAAACATAGGTTTTAACCAATTATATAGTTTTTTCATTTTCATATCCATGGTCTTAAACAACGAGAGAGAAAAAACCTTTTATATTCAACATGTAAAACACAAATTAGCCATAAAATTTTCCCATTGAAACCAAAAGTGATTTGATACAAAACATAGGTTTTAACCTAAGAGTAAATGCCCCTACATTCAATCTATAGAATAGATCTAATTAGAAGTTTTTCATTTTCATATCCATGGTAGTTCTATAGGTAGAGTCTGTAAAGGGCCAGGTAGCCTCTGGATCTCATCTTTTATGAAAGGTGACATATCTAGTAAATGCCCCTACAATCAATCTCTAGAATAGATCTAAATGCCCCTACAGTCAACATGTATATAGTATTTAGAAACAAAAAGTAATTTGATACAAAACATAGGTTTTAACCAAGTATATAATTTTTCATTTTCATATCCATGGTCTTAAACAATGAGAGAGAGAAAACCTTTTATATTCAATATGTAAAACACAAATAAGCCATAAAAGTTTCCCATTGAAACCAAAAGTGATTTGATACAAAACATAGGTTTTAACCTAGAAGAGTAAATACCCCTACATTCAATCTCTAGAATAGATCTAATTAGAAGTTTTTCATTTTCATATCCATGGTAGTTCTATAGGCAGAATCTGTAAAGGGCCAGGCAGCCTCTAGATGTCATCTTTTATGAAAGGTGACATATCCAGTAAATGCCCCTACAGTAAATCTCTGGAATAGATCTAAATTCCCCTACAGTAAATCTCTGGAATAGATCTAAATGCCCCTACAGTAAATTCCCCTACAGTCAACATGAATATAGTATTTAGAAAAAAGAAAAAAAAATTGATACAAAACATAGGTTTTAACCAATTATATAGTTTTTCATTTTCTTATCCATGGTCTCAAACAATGAGAGAGAAAAAACCTTTTATATTCAACATGTAAAACACAAATTAGCCATAAAAGTTTCCCATTGAAACCAAAATTGATTTGATACAAAACATAGGTTTTAACCTAAGAGTAAATGCCCCTACATTCAATCTCTAGAATAGATCTAATCAGAAGTTTTTCATTTTCATATCCATGGTAGTTCTATAGGCAGAGTCTGTAAAGGGCCAGGTAGCCTCTAGATCTCATCTTTTATGAAAGGTGACATATCTAGTAAATGCCCCTACAGTAAATCTCTGGAATAGATCTAAATTCCCCTACAGTAAATGCCCCTACAGTCAACATGTATATAGTATTTAGAAACAAAAATTAATTTGATACAAAACATAGGTTTTAACCAAGTATATAGTTTTTCATTTTCATATCCATGGTATCAAACAATGAGAGAGAAAAACCTTTTATATTCAACATGTAAAACACAAATTAGCCATAAAAGTTTCCCATTGAAACCAAAAGTGATTTGATACAAAACATAGGTTTTAACCTAGAAGAGTAAATGCCCCTACATTCAATCTCTAGAATAGATCTAATTAGAAGTTTTTCATTTTCATATCCATGGTAGTTCTATAGGCAGAGTCTGTAAAGGGCCAGGTAGCCTCTGGATCTCATCTTTTATGAAAGGTTACATATCTAGTAAATGCCCCTATAGTCAACATGTATATAGTATTTAGAAACAAAAAGTAATTTGATACAAAACATAGGTTTTAACCAAGTATATAGTTTTTCATTTTCATATCCATGGTCTCAGACAATGAGAGAGAAAAAACCTTTTATATTCAACATGTAAAACACAAATTAGCCATAAATGTTTCCCATTGAAACCAAAAGTGATTTGATACAAAACATAGGTTTTAACCTAAGAGTAAATGCCCCTACATTCATTCTCTAGAATAGATCTAATTAGAAGTTTTTCATTTTCATATCCATGGTAGTTCTATAAGCAGAGTCTGTAAAGGGCCAGGTATCTTTTGGATCTCATCTTTTATGAAAGGTGACATATCTAGTAAATGCCCCTACAGTCAATCTCTGGAATAGATCTAAATGCCCCTACAGTCAACATGTATATAATATTTAGAAACAAAAATTAATTTGATACAAAACATAGGTTTTATCCAAGTATATAGTTTTTCATTTTCATATCCATGGTCTCAAACAATGAGAGAGAGAAAACCTTTTATATTCAACATGTAAAACACAAATTAGCCATAAAATTTTCCCATTGAAACCAAAAGTGATTTGATACAAAACATAGGTTTTAACCTAGAAGAGTAAATGCCCCTACATTAAATCTCTAGAATAGATCTAATTAGAAGTTTTTCATTTTCATATCCATGGTAGTTCTATAGGCAGAGTCTGTAAAGGGCTGGGTAGCCTCTGGATCTCATCTTTTATAAAAGGTGACATATCTAGTAAATGCCCCTACAATCAATATCTGGAATAGATCTAAATGCCCCTACAATCAACATGTATATGGTATTTAGAAACAAAAATTAATTTGATACAAAACATAGGTTTTAACCAAGTATATAGTTTTTCATTTTCATATCCATGGTCTCAAACAATGAGAGAGAGAAAAAATTTTATATTCAACATGTAAAACACAAATTAGCCATAAGAGTTTCCCATTGAAACCAAAAGTGATTTGATACAAAAGATAGGCTTTAACCTAAGAGTAATGCCCCTACATTCAATCTCTATAATAGATCTAATTAGAAGTTTTTCATTTTCATATCCATGGTAGTTCTATAGGCAGATTTTTTAAAGTGCCAGGTAGCCTCTGGATCTCATCTTTTATGGAAGGTGACATATCTAGTAAATGCCCCTACTGTCAATCTCTAGAATAGAACTAAATGCCCCTACATTCAACATGTATATAGTATTTAGAAACAAAAAGTAATTTGATACAAAACATAGGTTTTAACCAAGTATATAGTTTTTCATTTTCATATCCATGGTCTCAAACAATGAGAGAGAAAAAACCTTTTTTATTCAACATGTAAAACACAAATTAGCCATACAGGTTTCCCATTGAAACCAAAAGTGATTTGATACAAAACATAGGTTTTAACCTAAGAGTAAATGCACCTACAATCAATCTCTGGAATAGTTTTAAATAGAAGTTTTTCATTTTCATATCCATGGTCTCAAACAATGAGAGAAAAAACCTTTTATATTCAATGTATGTAAAACACAAATTAGAAATATCTCTAGAATAGATCTAAATAGAAGTTTTTCATTTTCATATCCATGGTCTCAAACAATGAGAGAGAAAAAAACCTTTTATATTCAACATGTAAAACACAAATTAGCCATAAAATTTTTCCATTGAAACCATAAGTGTTTTGATACAAAACATAGGTTTTAACCTAAGAGTAAATGCCCCTATATTCAATCTCTAGAATAGATCTAATTAGAAGTTTTTCATTTTCATATCCATGGTAGTTCTATAGGCAAAGTCTGTAAAGGGCCAGGTAGCCTCTAGATCTCATATTTTATGAAAGGTGACATATCTAGTAAATGCCCCTACAATCAATCTCTTGAATAGATCTAAATATAAGTTTTTCATTTCTCCCATGCATTTGCAATAAATGTCAATTTAATATATATATTTTTATTGAATTTTTTTTTTTTAAGGGATAAGAAAACCATTAAATATGGTTGAAAAATGGAAATTATGCATAGAAGTTTCTTGCTATCCAAATCCAGGGAAAACAGTGATTACATATGTTCTTTCCAATATTGCGACTAGCAAAGTCGTCCAAAGGAAAATGAATATACCGGGAAGAACAACAAACAACGAGGAATATTATATTAGATTGATAGAATGCTTGGGAACAGCGATGGAGTATGGATCAAATGGAATTGTAGTTTTCACCAATTCTGAACTTGTGTGCAACCAGATGAATGGTGTGCACCAAGTTTAGAAGGAGAGGCTAAAAGAACTGCATGGAACATAAAACAATATTGTTAGCCAATTTCAATTTTTTAGTGTAAAGCATTGTACAAATGTGAATAAGATGTTTGTTGTTCTATTGCGTGGGGCAATGCAAATTTAGGATTCATCTATCAAAGATGAATTAATATATGAATTAGAATTATATGGATGCAATATTCATCTCTCAAAGATGAATTAGTTTTGAGACACTCTTCTTCAAAAATTCAAGATTCATCTCTCAAAGATGAATTAGTTTTGAGACGCTCTTCTTCAAAAATTCAAGATTCATCTCTCAAAGTTGAATTAGTGTTGAGACGCTCTCCTTCAAAATTTATTGATCGACATTGTAACATATCTTGGATATGTGTGTGTTGTGTACTTATAAATGCATCTTTTTTAATGACCATATGTTTTTTTCAATTATATACCAAGTGTGCTCCCACCACACCATGTAAAGTGCAACTTGGTGAACTTCACATTTGCAACAAGTGGTGAACTTCACATTTTTATGAAATTAAAATGCAGGGACTTCAACAAATTTTTGTTTAAATGGAGTTTCACTTATTTTTTAATGACAGTGTGTTTTTTTCAATTTTAAACCAAGTGTGCTCCCACCATGTAAAACACAATTTGGTGAACTTATCATTTTTATAACTTTTTTTTGCTTAAATTGAGTTTCACACATCAATTAGTGCTTTGAAAGTTGTGTTTTACATAATTTGTTTACACTAAATTACATTAATTTTCTGAAATTTATTTTAAATTTAATTTAAATATGTTATCTAAAAAAATAATTGTAAATGTCCACCGTAGATATATATATATATATATATATATATATATATATATATATATATATATATCATGGAGTTTGAACGACGAAGATCAACAGAATCCCATATCTCTACGAGAGGGGGGGATCAGATAACGAGAGCTGTTCATGGTAAATTTAAATATAATCTTAAATCTCCATACATGTGTGTACATGTGGAATTGATTTTTTATCAAATTTGTGAGTTAAATTAGTTGTTAATAAGTTTCATTTTTTTATTTTTTAGGAGTTAATAAGAAGAGAAGGGTCTCTACTCCATCCATGGATGCCCATGTTTCACCCAGTCGTGGTATGGTTTGAACACAATTTAATCAATCAATATGTACACGTGTATTTATATGTACGCATGTATTTTTCAATTTATTATAAATTCGTATTTGTTTATGAAGCTTTTATCTCCTCTCGAGAGGTTGGTGGTGGTTCAAATCCCCTTAGAGGGCCAACAATAAGTGGTAGTAGGTTGCATGAAGGTGGTGATATTTATTCCCCCAGAGGCCAATCAACGGCTGGTGGTGTTGGTTCTCAGTAGGGTCGTTCTGATTCTCAACAGTTTCAGAGTGGAGAAGATGCTAGCCAACCACGTCGAGGTTGCCATCAATTTCAATATTTTTTTCATTGAATTTGTACAAATTTGTTTACATGTGTTTTTTCTAATATACAAAATTTTATATATATTGATGCAGAGGCTGAAAATGCTTTAAATGTTGGTCAAAATAGACACAGGGCAGAACACTACATTCAAGAAGAAGGTTGTCTACCCACCACAACTTATCTGGCCAACATTTCTGATATACCATGGGAAAGAAACATGGCGCAATGCACCTTCGAAAGGTGTCAACAACTTCATGAAAAATTGCGGAGAGATCTTGTGGCTTTGACTCTACCTACTAAGAGTCGACAAAGCCTCAAAATAGTTACACATTCATTGGGTGAACTAGTAAATGTGTACAAAAATTTTGGGCCAACGACTGATACATTTGTAGAAGTCATGAGAAAGAAAAAGGAAACAGTAATGGGTCTCGAAAAATGGAAGGATGTAAAACAAAGAGTTACAAAATAAATGGTGAAGTCAATGTTTAATTTCAAGGAAGGGCCAAAAATAAAAATATTGAAGGTGCAATATTTCAAGCACCCTGATATAGCTCACTATTTGTATGATAGGCACCTTGCGGCCTATGGAAGACTCCCATAGAATGACGAGGTTCCTGTTTATTTTGCAAAATTGTTTTACGCAGAATATTTTTTGGAAATGAAACCCAATTACAATGACCTTCCGTCAAAAATTTTTGGTCCAGGGAAAGGTCAATTGTGTGACCGTAGGGGTGCTAGGCGAGATGTGAAGTTGCCTTGCCCTGAGCCGCCATTGGTGAGTCGACCTTTTCGGGTCAAAAGTTTGCGATCAGAGATGGATGCAACTTCTCAAATAAGTCGAGAAGCAAGGGATGTCATCATCGACAATGTTCACAGCGGATTGGGTGGAGTCGATGCTTGTCTAAATCGACAAAGAGCACGTGAGAATGCACGTGCCAATTTTGTGTATTGTACAGATGAAGAGATTGACAACATGAGTGTTGAAGATATCAGAATATATGCAAATAATTATCGCAATGGTTGGCAAGACCTAATTCTTCATGAGGAAGAGGGCACGAGAACAGTATGTGTTAATGACCTTATGGTTCAATTATTTTAACACATACATGTGTACAATTTGTAATAAATACATGTGTATGTACATGTATACATTTATTTGTATGTACATTAATCTAACAAAAATGTATCATTATATGTTAAAACACCATTTTCAGTTGTCACGCATGATGAATGACAAAAATTTTAATATCACGTTCGGATCCTCTGGTTCAAACAATGAAGATGGGTCTCACCATCAAGATATGTTGACAAATGTTAGTGTTTTTTAAGTGATATTTTTAAAATAAATAATTATGCGCACATATACATGTACATATATAATAATAAAATGTTTTAACAGATTCTGATTCCGTCCAATGTTTTTGGGATGGCGGTACCTTCTTCTTCCTTGGGAGATGTACCTTCTACTTCTTTAGGAGATGTGCCACATCCACAACAAGTATGGACAATTTTTCACTTTTAAAATTTATGTTTAAGTTATATATATATTCCACCTCAAAAATTTCCATTAAAAATTGAGATATATATATCTATATCTTGAGTTATTTTAAATTTTTTTAATTTTAGGTTTTTAGAGATTTTCTTTTGGAGCCTCTCTTAGGAGATGTCCCAAATTCACCTGTAGAAGTATTCAATTTTTCACTTTTAAATATATATATGTTTTTTTAAAAGTTATAATTTATAAATTGAAGTTTATTTAAGTTTTATTATAAATTGAGATCTTGATCTTGAGTTATTTTATACTTTTAAAATTTTGAATTTTAGGTTTCTATAGAATATTTCTTTAATCCATGGACTCTGGCAACGGAGATAGGAACATCCACACCATTTCAACCATTTGAACAAGTTGTCTAATTTTTTTTTTAATATTATTGAAAATAAGTTTATATATACACGTGCATTTTCATCTGAAATTTTTTAATATATATATATATATATATATATATATATATATTGTACAGTTTACTGTTGGAGATGTTCCCATGGGAGAAGTTGTAGCAGGCGAACAAATGGAGAGGGAACCTCATGAGGTATTGCATTATATATATATATATACATGAAGTTCTATATATTCTCATTCATTTTTAAAACATCAAATTTTAATGTTTGTATGTCCATTGTGTACAGGTTCCCCATGCTTCGCAAGATAGTGCGCAAATTGAGACTCTGCTAGGAAAGACACTACATCCATTTGTATTTGATGGACATGATTTGTAGATTTGATTGAGATTTATAGTCTTAAATTTACATTTTTATATCTTATCTAGATGCATAGTCATATATATATAACTTGATACTTGATACTTGTGAGATCTACAATTTTTGGACATATTTTATTGTGTTAATATAATTTGTTTTGTTCCAAAAAGTTAAGTTTTGGATGGTTTTAGTACTTATGGCATGTGAATGTGAAGTAATGTTGTTATATAATTTGTTTAGTTTTTAAAAGTTTTAAGTTTTGGATAGTTGAACTACTAGTAACGTTGTCATCTATAAATTAAAGTTTTGCTTTTGAACTACATTTGGCATGTTATGAAATGATGTGTTATAATTTGTTTTGTTTTTAAAACTTAAGTTTTGGATGGTTGAAGTACATTTGGCATGTGAAGTAATGTTGTGATCTATAATTTTTTGTTAAATTAAAAGTTAAGTTTTGGATGCTTTCAATCTACATTTGGCATGTGATATAATGTTAAATGTTTTTATTGGATAGTTGAACTATAATTGGCATGGAATGTGAAGTAATGTTGTGATATAATCAAAAAGTTTTTAAAACTCAAGTTTTGGATGGTTTCAATCTACATTTGGCATGTGATATAATGTTAAATGTTTAATGTTTTTATTGGATAGTTGAACTACAATAGGTATGGCATGTGAAGTAATGTTGTGATATAATGAAAAAGTTTTTAAAACTCAAGTTTTGGATTGTTGAAGTACATTTGGCATGTGTAGTAATGTTGTAATCTATAATTTTTTGTTAAATTAAAGGTTAAGTTTTGGATGATTTCAATCTACATTTGGCATGTGATATAATGTTAAATGTTTTTATTGGATAGTTGACCTATAATTGGCATGGCATGTGAAGTAATGTTGTGATATATAATCAAAAAGTTTTTAAAACTTAAGTTTTGGATGGTTTCAATCTACATTTGGCATGTGATATAATGTTAAATGTATTTATTGGATAGTTGAACTACAATTGGCATGGCATGTGAAGTAATTTTATGATATAATCAAAAAAAAATTAAAACTCAAGTTTTGGATGGTTGACGTACATTAGGCATGTGAAGTAATGTTGTGATATAATCAAAAAGTTTTCAAAAATAAGTTTTGGATGGTTTCAATCTACATTTGGCATGTGATATAATGTTAAATGTTTAATGTTTTTATTGGATAGTTGGACTATAATTGGCATGACATGTGAAGTAATTTGTTTTGATATAATCAAAAAGTTTTTAAAATTCAAGTTTTGGATGGTTGAAGTACATTTGGCATATTAAGATTGCTTTTGATCTCTACATACTCTTCTCTTGTTTGAGTGAAAAAATTTCCAATGGGAAGAACATAGCTTTTCAATGCAACTAACCATATCAATTGAGCTCTAATTGAAAAAAGAGTAAATAAAATTTAACATGCCACAAAACATGTCAGCAAAATAACATTCGTGGTTGTCATTTTTGTTGGAATAGCTAAATCATATTTTAAGGATTCTCCATCGAAAAACAATTTCAATGAAGAGAATCCTTAATATGATTTAGTTATTTCAATAAAAATAACAACCAAGGATGTTATTTTGTTGGCTTTTTGGTTTTTTTACTTTTTTTTGAAATAGAGCTCAATTGATATGGTTAGTTGGATTGAAAAGCTATGGTTTTTTCATTGGAAATTTTTTCACTCAAACAATAATATGTAGTATGTAGGGATCAAAAACAATCTTAAGATTACTTTTAAGTACGATCAAGTGTTCTTGAAACATTTTCCCACATGATGACACCTTCATTGACCTATGAACTAAAGTAGTTCATGGGCTATATGTTCTGCATCTTTCCCATATAAATCCCTTTGATTTTGATTGGAAATATAACAAGTAGATATATGTTTGTTGAATTGGGGTCAATGTAATTAATGCACTCAACTAGGTAGCCTTGTTGATTTACAAATTGGTAAATTGATGACATTCAGTTAATTTCATTCTAGAACATATATATTCAGTACGTGAAACATTTTTCATCAATGCACATGGGAAAACTACTTGAACAATTAGTTGCATTCTAGAACATATATATATATATATATCCAATACATGCACAACATTTTTCATCAATGCACATAGAACATATCCAATCATTGGACAGACAAATTTTGTACTAGATTTTCAATCAGGAATAGAGATGTGGGTCAAATCCCACCAAAAGTCGGAGAAGTGCTCTGAGTCTCTTGTCTGAAAGGAATCTTCGTACAAAATTATATTTTGGATGATTTATTTACATTGTGAATACTTTTTACCAAAAAATCCCACAAGAAAAACTAGGTGTGCATTGAGTTCGTGTATATATCCAGTACATGCAACATTTTTCATCAATGCACATGGAAAAACTACTTTCAGTTAATTGCATTCTAGAACATATATATTGAGTACGTGAAACATTTTTCATCAATGCACATAGTAAAACTACTTGAACAGTTAATTGCATTCTAGAACATATATATATATATCCAATACATGCAACATTTTTCCTCAATGCATGTATAGAAAAGCTACATTCAGTTGATACTAGAGTGTGCATGTACCAAAACAATTTTTACATGTGCAAACACCTGCACAGATAACATAACAAGGCAGCTCAATTTTTAATTGAGTATTGGAAGTTCTAGAACATATAATCCAAAGAGAATAAATTGTTGGGCAGTTCAATCAAAAATATTCCAATGGAATGCCATCTTCAATAATCTGTTCATGATCGGATTTTGACATTTTCCATTTCTTAATTTTCATTTTTTTCTTTAATTCAACCTCGATCAACTTTATGCATGTTGCACACACCAAGTGACTATATTGACAACTTATGAAATCAAGTTCATAGTCTTCAAAGTAAACAAAATCCCCACTTTGATTAGTTTGTCTGAAAAAATAACCTTTCAGTATAATAGATCCTCTTTCATATGGAAATCTGTGATCATTATAGTCTTCTAATAATTTCATTTTTCATTCAATGCAACGCATCAAATAATACTTCACATTTTCATCATTGTCAATAGGTGCAACTACAGCAAAAACATCTCCTGCACAATAAAACAAACTTAACAAAATTATACATATTCAAATTTATTTCTAGATCTTTATCATTAGAAAGCAATTCAAATGTTAACTTCTCTAACAAGATCAGAAACTCGATCACCATCGGATGATATTGTAGTCTCCTCTGATTGCATTTCTTCAAACATTGCAACAGACATTTTTCCCTTTGTATTTAGCTCTGTATGTTTCCAATCTTTTACATACATTTTATTTTCACAAATGTCATTAGATTTTGTGTTGTCTATGCAAAAATGACAAAAACAAGAATATTTTCTTTTATCCAATGCAAACACATTTCTGGACGACTTTGTTTTAATAGAATGCAATTTTCGAGTCCCTTTTATTGTTTCAACGTCATTTCCAAT
Source organism: Pinus albicaulis (assembly GCA_034641835.2). Taxonomy (NCBI): domain Eukaryota; kingdom Viridiplantae; phylum Streptophyta; class Pinopsida; order Pinales; family Pinaceae; genus Pinus; species Pinus albicaulis. Next base: position 1,915,643,436 of record CM076578.1, read on the forward strand.
TGATCTATCTACGTCTTCGATCCCAATATGCCAAAAAAACCTTTATATGGAAAATTTAAAGAAGAATGTAAATATGATATCAAAATACAATCAAAGATAATCATTGTGATAAATGTACACTGTTTAAAATTAGATATCCAATAAAAATTAAATTGAATGTACCTTTGCACTTCCCTTGATCGGTTAGTCTCATGGTTTAGAGCAGCGATGCACCATTAAACAACTTCTTTCGCATCCACAAGTCGGCTTGCAGAGGGGTTCATTTGATATCTTCGAAGTGCTCATTTTATGCATGCCCCTGCACCGTCATGTTCTCCTTTTCCATGGCCAGTCTCAAATAAATTCCAACAATGTTTAATGCAAGTTTTCTTATGAAGACAACACAACCAAAAGAATTATCGTGCAGATTTGAATTGACCTGCGCATCCGTCTGACCATATCTAATGTTCATTGAATGTTATTCCATGATTTTTCAAGGAATCATAAATTTTTCCAAAACAATTTTGTACAAAATATGTATCATGTGTACGATCGTCACTGATATAAAAGTGATCTTCTTTAATAATATGTCGATTTTCACTGGTACTTTCTATATGATCGACGTTTTGTTCAGCATGTCTATATAGAATATGGACGAGCATGGAGACTTGGTCAGAATGATAGTATTCACTCTGAATTTATTTTTGTGGAACAAATGTGTAGTTTTCCGCAAAATCAATTACTAACAAAATGGTCCCTAGTGGAAAAACTTCATGAGATTTTTTAAATTGCAAGTCTTGCCATCGAGCTCTATGGGAATGCCTGGTGTATTTGTAAATTTCTACCTCAGACTTTCTCAAAAATTCTATCACAAAAATTTCTTCTTCTCGTAATTTAATTCTTTTAACACTATTTGCACCTTCAATCGATGTATGGATATATTCATATCTCTTCCATTTCACTTTCATGTTGGACAATGATTGATCATTTATATCAGTAAGATATTTGTTTTGAAATTTAGTCAAATTTCCACAATCATCGCATTTTTTACCACCAACACATTTCTTTTCGTAAAATAGTTCATCGCTTTCTCTTTCACATAGAATTTGAGATATGAAATCACGGATAGTGGAAGGAGGAGGTGAATCCTTCCAAAATGTTCTACCAAAATCAAGGAATGTGTCATAATATAACTCAAATTCCACATGATAATGGTAACAAGAAGTTTCGCGTACGGTGATAGGTTTTACATACCATGGTTTTTGTTGAAAAAAAGCACTAATTGAAACATGAATTTCACGATTCTCTTCTTTGAACTTGTTGAACAACTCTATCTGAGTGGTTTCCAAGAAATGTTTTTCATGTTCTTCGTACCGATTTTGTGTTATTCTTCTTCACATCACATGCCTTGCAGTTGGCGAAACACGTGAATTGTTCTTCCAATATTCATATATTATTTTTTTTAAATTTTCTCCAAGTCTATCTTTGTATGGTTGCCTACAAATAGCTCTCCAACAAACGAGTTCATCATTTACATCTATTTGCAACCGAAATTTCTGATGTTTGTGAAAAAAATTTCGCGAGGTTCCTAATGCTTGTGCCATAGATTTTACCAAGCGATTCTCTTTAGTACTTGATGAAACCACTGCCATATGTATTGCTCTACGTACAACTGAAACATTTTTCTATCTAGATCTTCTAATTGAATTTATAACACTATTTATATTTTGTATCACATTTTCCTTCATTTTTTTTATCTTTGGTTGATTTTCGAATACCCAATAAAGTCATAGCTTCTTTTAATTTCCTTAATGATTCGAGACCTTTCAACATTTGGGCTTGAATTGTCACCTTTTCCTTTATGAAATACTTCTAAAAAATGTGGTTAACACGATATCGTATATAATGGTCAGCTTTTTTATCTCCATATGTGTGAGTGTCAACATTTTCTAACATCTCATCATCGACATTGATTTCATCTATACATATTCGAATGAATAGTCCATAATAAGTTTACATATTCAATAGACGTAGTTTACTGATAATTCTTCCTTGAACTTAATAGTTGTGAATGTGGGCGCTGGAGATTAGGTTCTGCAACAGGCTAGGTTTTCTTCTAAAATTTGGAGGAGGGCAGAGCCCTGTGTGCAGATCTTCGTAAGTGGGGGTTGGCCCTGGCCCAGCAAATGCGCTGTGTGCGGGTCCAGGGGGGCCCATATTTCAAACAGATAACAATGGAAAAGGGGAAAGGGCCTCTGGAAGGAGTGCAGATCTCTGGTTCTACCAGTCTGGAGAAAGAGGAGTCAAAAGGAAATAATAAGGCAGGAGGGAATACCAAAGAAACCCAACAGCAGAAATGGACAAACGGAATCAAGATCTCAGAAGGAAAAGACAAAAGGGACACCACTCCCGAGCAAAAAACTCTAGAAATAGTAGGAAAAGACAAGGGTTCTGAGGGTATCGAGGAACAAGCCCACCAGGAGGCAACGTTGGGGGGTTCTACCACCAACGACCGAAAACCGGAAGATCAGGGGCACTACAAGCCCAAAGCCAAAGATAGTCTGAAGGTCATCATCTCTAACCCAGAGCTACAGGACTATCATGACCACATGTCCATCCACGTTGTCATCTGCAAATTTATGGGGTTCTGGCCTATGGAGAAAGCTTTATGCTTTTGGATCCATCAGCAGTCGAAGCCAAAAGGAGATGTTAAGCTACATCTAGGAGCGAAATGTTTTTTCACAAGTTGTGTTTGCAAACCTGGAGGATAGAGACCCCATATTTGATGGTGGTCCTTACTTTTATGCCTCCACTGGTCTCTATATCAGACTATGGAAGCCAAACTTTGCTCCGGAGCTTGAAACCTTCACGCATGTTCCAGTGTGGATTCGCCTCTTTTCTCTTCCTATTGATTACTGGAGGCATGTAGCCTTGGAATAGATTGGAAACACGTTGGGGACCTTCATCCAAGCCTCTGAGGCCACTCTGCAAAAAATGTATACCTCTTGTGCCCGCATTTGTGTTGAAATGGATGTATCTGGTGCGTTACATGATGGGTTATGGTTAGAATTCAGGGATGAGCAGTTTTTTCAGGCCATAGATTATGAAAAAATTCCCTTCCGCTGTCGGAAGTGTCATGAACATGGCCACCTGTTTAGGGAATGCCCTTTGAACAAAATAGCTGAGAAACCCAAAGAAGCCCCAGCGAAGAATCAAGATGGCTTCACTCGTCCCAATGGAAAATAGAGAACCAATAGGAAAGCCCTACCGAAAGTATGCCCATATTTCAGAGCCACGGACAACACCTTTGAGATCCTGACAGAGGAAGTCGCTGCTTCTGATTCCCTACCAACAGCAACAAATTCTGACCAAGCCTGCACAGACTGTCATAGCTCCGCAAATAGAATGTCACAAGGCAAGTGAACAAGGTACCAATATTACCACAGACCTAGAAGGAGACGCAGAAATGATATCCAGTGAGATGGGAACAGAGGATATGGAGCTAAGTGATATAATTGAGAAGGAAGATATGGATTTGAACTCCATGGTGGAACAACGGAAGCAGAAAGGAATGGAACATGTCCTTGAAGAAGAAATAGATAGGATAAACTACCTATTCCTTTCAAGACAGGATGTGGAACTACATGGGTTAAAAAGAAGTCATGGAGCTACCAAGAGTTTGGGAGTCAATGCTCAAGGTTTGCACCTCTCTAGCAACAATGCAAAACATAGGAAAAAAAGAGGATGTAGAACGAATAAGGAAGCACTCTTTGAGCTTGGTCAACTTCTCCTCAACTCGGGTAAGATGAAAACCCTTGAGGCTTTCACGTTCACCTCCTAATTTTTTTTTAATCATGAAGATTCTCTCATGGAATACAAGAGGGCTCAATAGGCAACGGAAACAAAGAGTGTTGAAAAATAAGATTAAAAAGGAAAACCCAGATATGATTTTCTTATAGGAAACCAAATGTTCTAGTTTAAAAATTGAGGGCATCTGCAAAAACATTGGCAAAAGAATGAAATATACGGAAGTTGAAGGTCATGGCGCAATGGGCGGTCTGGCCACCTTCTGGAATCCTCAATCCATACATCTTATCAGTGCTGAAGCCAACAGATCGTACATTTCCTTGGAAGTGCAAATAATTGGGGAAGCCAGCATGTTTATTTGCACAAATGTCTATAGTCCCCAAAAATTGGAAGACAAACTGAAGCTGTTAAACAGTTTATCAGAGTTGCCTCAAATACATCCTTCTTCTGAAGCAATATTTGGCAGCGATTTCAATATGATCACAACGCTGGCTGAAAAGAAGGGGGGCATTATAACTCTGCGCAGGGATGCTGAAGCCTTCAACAATTTCATCCATGAAACCCGCCTAGTCGATATCCTCCCCAATTCTGGGTTGTTCACCTGGAACAACAAGCGAGGGGGTGACAAACAAATAGCCTCCAAACTTGATCATTTCCTCATCGTTGACTCCATCCTAATGGAGGGGGTTACTGTTGAATCGGACATCATCCCTTGTGGGGGCTCTTATCACTGGCCTGTTACTCTTGACGCTGCTGTCCTTGGGACCCCAAATAACAGACCTTTCAGATTCGAAAGATTCTGCTTGACTCACCCAGACTTCTTAAATAATATCAAATCGTGGTGGCAGGAGCCGATTGACACTCGAGGTACCAAAATGTATAGACTGCAGGCTAAGCTTAGGCACATCAAGGCCCGTCTTAAAACCTGGAACCAAGAAGTCTTTGGTAATATCTTCAAAGATAAGAAAGACCTTGAGGATCAATTAATCCTGATCCACACTGATTGGCTTAATGGAAACATACACTAAGAGACTATCAACCAGGAACAAACCCTCATGCAAAAATGGAATCAACGTTGCCAGTAGGAGGATATATTATGGAAGCAGAAATCTCGTAACCAGTGGCTCAAGGAAGGGGAAAAGAACACTCAATTTTTTCATCGCTTTGTAGTGGACTATAGATGTGCAAACAAAATCACCAGCTTAAGGGATGAGCATGGCAACACTCTCTTCTCTCATCTAACAATATCTTCTCTCATGGTCGAACATTTTAGCCATATTTCCACTGAACCTGAGATTGATAGATCGATGGCTAGAAGGAAGGTCCTAAACTCTATTCCCCAGCTCATCACTCAGGATCAAAATATATCTCTAAATCGCCCTGTTACCTTGGCTGAAGTGGAAGAGGTCGTGAAAGATATGCCTAATGGAAAGGCTCCTAGCCCGGACGGCTTCACCATAGATTTTTTCAAAGCTTGTTGGGACATTGTTCAGCTCGAAGTTTGGGAGGTGGTGGAGGATTCACGTAAATCTAAGGCCATCCTAAGATCCCTTAATGCTACTTTTATTTCCCTGATTCCGAAGGAGGAAGCTGCCAAAACCCCTTCTAAATTCAGACCAATTTCTCTTTGTAATGCGCTTTACAAGATTATCTCGAAAGTCATGGCCAATAGATTGAAAACCATTCTTCCTTGCATTATCTCTGAGGAACAGTCTGGTTATGTTGAGGGAAGGAAAATCCTGGACAATGTGTTACTGGCTCAGGAAATGATTCATTCTCTTCAAGCTCAGAAAAAAGCTGGCATGATCATTCAGCTGGATCTATCCAAGCCCTGTGATAAGGTCAGTTGGGATTTTATAGAGGATATTCTGGCAGCTTTTGGTTTTGATCAATGTTGGATCCAATGGATTTTAGCCTTGGTCAAAAATCCTAGTTATTCCATCCTAGTCAATGGGGCACCTTCCTTCCCCTTCAACCCCTCCCGCGATATCCGCCAAGGTGATCCCATTTCCCCCTTTCTGTTTGTCATTGTCATGGAAAGCCTGAGTAGGATTATCAAAATGGCTCAAGCAAGAAATTCTATTAAGGGTCTCCAACCCATGTCTAATTACCCTCCCACAACCCATCAATAGTTTGTTGATGATACCATGCTTCACGGCACCCCCACGGTCAAGGAAGCTCGAGGGTTTAAAGCCATTCTGGATCTGTTCTGTTTAGCCTCGAGTATGGACCTTAACCTTGATAAGTCTTCCATTTTCTTTTTCAATACCCCTCTAGCCGTCCAAAGACATCTCACTACAATTTTGGGGTTTAGCAGGAAATTCCTTCCCCCCAAATACCTTGGTATCCCTCTAACTGATAAACCTTGGCAAAAGCTTCATTGGGAAACACTGCTTTCTAAGCTCGAGGCTCGGTGTAATAGCTCGACCAACAGAGTCCTTAACTTTGTTGGTCATCTAACGATGACCAAGGCTGTTCTGCAAACCATTCCACAATTCATGCTCTTCATACTACCGACACCCAAAGGTGTTCTTCAAAAGATCAGAAATATTCATAGAACCTTCCTTTAGTCAGGCAGAGTAGTTAAACATAAATGGGCTCTTGTTGCTTGGGAGAATCTATGCAAACCCAAAATCCTGGGAGGCCTTGGATTGTGTGACCCGGAAACGGTAAATAAAGCCAGTGGAGCTAAGCTATGGTGGAGGTGGATCAAATTTCCTACTTTTCCATGGGCTAAGCTGTGGAAAGCCAAATATGCTGAGGATGGGAATCAGTAGGAACTCATCAGAATAACGAATATCCAAGCTGGATCCCCCATCTGGAACCTAGCAAGTGCTAATAAACATATTATCTCTGATCAATGCTTTTGGGAAATTAGGAATGGAAAAACTGCCCTTTTCTGGGAGGATGCTTGGAAACAATTGCCCAAGATGGAGTGCCCTGAATTCCTCTCCCTTCAAAGAAAGTACCAAGAACAGGGCTTATTCAAGGTTTGTCACTACTAGACGGTGAATGGGGAGAACCCTCATTGGAGACTTTGGAACCTCAACATTCCCTCTGATTCGGACGAGATGGCCAACCTATCTTTCTCCCTGTTTTCAGCGTTGGAGTCTCGCAAGATCTGACTCTCCTTGCAGGAGGACCAGTTGCGATGGGGAAATTTGGAGGGAGGTACCTATAACCTAAAGGAAGATAAGCTCTACATATAACAGAGGCAACTAGAAGAGAATATGCAAGGGCATCGAAATGTTTGGGACGCTATTATTTGGCCTAAAATTAAAACTTTCTTATGGACTCTGCTACATAGGAAGACCCTTACTTGGGAAAACCTATGCAAAAAGGGCTTCCAGGGTCCCTCCCGCTGTCCTCTTTGTTTTAATGCGGAGGAGACTATGAACCATCTCCTCAATTCCTGTTGCTGGACGGATTATCTTTGGATGGGGTTGCAGGAGATTTTTAGACAGACTGATCGCGACAGGGCTTCCATTCAGAATACTATAATCAATTGGAGGACTAATTTCTCTAAGTGCGACATTATCAACAACCTCTGAAAATTATGTCCAGGGTTTATTGTTTGGTCAACTTGGAAAGAATGAAACAGGAGAATTTTTCAACAAGAAACCAAGAATGAAGCTGATACTAAATTAACCATCATGCAGAATATGAAAGAGATAGTGCTAATCCACTACAATTCTACTCAGACGGAGAAAATTTCGGAAGAAGACAAGCACATCTTACTTATTTTTGGTTTGGGGTCGGCCATGAACGTCAATTCCCCTTCACTGCTGCCTCTACCTCCTCCATCTCAGCAGCCCTGGGTGTGTCCCAGGCCAAGTATTCTCAAGTTGAATTTCGATGACGCCTCTAGGGGAAACCCTGGTTTGGCTGGTTATGGAGGCGTTATCTGCAATGACAAAGGTGACATTTTGCACATTTTATGTATGTCCCTGGGAGAAGCAACGAACAACGAAGCAGAATTTGCTGCTTTGGAACAAGGTCTGTTTATCCTTATTTGTATGGGCAATGGCACTACGGTGGTGGAATGGGACTCCCTGCTGGCTATCTCTGCAGCTAAGAAGATTCAAAATGGCACAAAGCCGGAAAGGGTCTCCAAACATTGGCGACCTGCTATGGTTACAGGTCTCATTGCCCAGCATCTCACTGCTCTCAAAGGTGTCATCTTTCAGGAAATTCAGAGGAAGGCCAATGCTTTGGCAGACGCCTTGGCTAACCATGCGATCGACCATCTGAATGACGTCATTGACACCTGTTGGAAGGATGTTACCTGTCCTAACCTCAGGGATGAATGTATGTGCATTTCGAGAAGTGACCTTTCCGGTGCGTCTACAATGGAGAATAATCTTCAAAGTACTGACATTCAATAATTTATGTGGTTTCTACAAAACAGCAATTCAATGCTCTTTATTATTTGGAGGTGGCAAGTCAGGTTTTTGTACCAAGCCAAGTTTCGAAAAATATGATATGATCAGAGCAATCTCGAAAATTAGAATAAGGGGAAAGGTGGTAAGGACACGTGGACTAGACTCTTGAGGTTTGTGCTGGTTGTCTGGTGCGGCATTAGATTTCATTATTGGACGATCGATGTTCATCTCTGGAGGATCCAGGATGGCAGCCGGCGAGACGGGGCAACGTCCCCTGGCCATTATTACACGATCTGTGCCTCTCCGCCTTATATTATGGTGTTTTCAAACAGTTTTCCTCACAGAGATTTGCAATTCGGTGCTGAAGATAGACTCTGGTGATTTGGTTCCGCTACGAGTTTCACTTTCTCTTCCTCTTGGTGTGTGTTTTCCGCCATGTCTGAGTGTGTCCTTCGAAGCTCTAAGGTGGCCAAGAATCTTAAGTCTGCTAAGGACAGTTTTAAAAACTCAGTCCCTGACAAGGGCAAGATGATTATCCATGATCTCGAATAGGAAACCAGTCAGGCCAGATCCAAATTAAACTGCAAGGACATCAAGGAGGAGATGGATTGGATCCCTGATCCTGGCACCCTGAGCACGAGGGCCACGCAATTTCTGCGCACACAGGAAATGGCTTGGTTCATGAAGACTCTGTTAGCAAAATCCCTCAGTAGCCAGGGCACGGCGGTCAAAGAGGCCTTCCAGGCCAACTCGATGGCCTCAGCAAAGAACACGGCCCGCTTGGATAAGTTGGAAGTTTCTCTCAACTCATTAACTGAAGAGATGAAGATGTTAACTAGACGTCTTGAGGGCTTCATCAAGCTCTTCGAGCTATACCTTTGTCATGTTTTAAATGTGTCCATTGAGCTCCCAACGGACAGTTCCAGAACAACAATCATCCGTCGGTACCATCCGCGCAATGTACCTCACAGCGATGTAGGTTTGAGTCTAAGCACTGGGGGTCCGAATGTTGATGGTCCGGTCGCAGAGTTTCCTAATGCTAACGGTCCAATGACGGCTGGGCCGAGTGGGTCTGAGGGTCTGACTAAAATGTAATGGTCCTGAATTCTCCTTTTGGTTGGCTTCTTTCGGCTAGTAGTTACATGTCTTTGTTTACTTGTTTTCTCATGTTCAGCTTAATGTTCCTTATTGTGGGCATCCCTGCGTGGAAGGCCAGTTTTAACCTTTTAGTCCTTTGGTATGGATGTATTTTTGGGCAAGGCGATCAGCCTCTAGTTTTTTTGTTTGTCTATTTCCGGATCACTATGTCTATGTCTGTCCTTATAAACGATTTGGGTTGTCCAGCTTTCCTACCTTCGGGTACTGGCAACCCTTTTTGTAACTTCATGTACACTATTTTGATCTAATACAACTGCTTACTTACAAAAAAAAAAAAAAAAAAGTTTACATATTCAATAAATAACTAAACTAATAAATATATGTATAATTTCAATAATATGTGCATGTGTTCAACATATATGTGTGTGTGTGTGTGTGTGTACATACCTTGTGATTCAATTTCTTCACTTGAATTTCTTTCAACATTTTCACCATCTTCGATCATTGGTTCAATATCTCTTTCACTTTCTCTTTCAAAATTTTGTATCTCATCATCAATGTCTTGAGGAATATCTCTCTCTGTTTACATTGAAAAATATTTTTCAAATTAATTCATCAAATAAAAATTAAGCTTCACATTTTACACTAGGAAATTTTTAAATATATCAAAATCATATTATTTACATTTTCATACCTGTTTCAGCTTCTAGTTGAGGTTGATTTTCCCCTTCAATATTTGATAGTGATTCTATCTTTCTTTTGCAAGATTGTCTCGTCCCTTCTCTACGTTCCTCAGGATCTCTTTTTCGATCATATTTTCTCGTACAATTCCTTCGATTTCCCATGATAATAGAGTATGAAGTTCAAAACATTTCCTTCAAAAATTTAGACAAAAACTCAATTAAAAAAAACATCACAAAAGATTTAATTAAAAAAAAAAAAAAAAAAAAAAGAAATAAGAAGAAGAAGAAGAAGAAGAACTCATTTTAAAAAATTTGCAAAAAATACATACTCCAATCCAAAACACTTACTTTAAAAAATTCAAGAAAAAAATGACTTATAAAAATGAAACGAAGTTCAAAATATTTCCTTCCAAGTCCTACAAAAAAAATTCATTTAAAAAGTTACACAAAAACTCATTTTAAAAAATCATTATAAAAGATTTATTTCAACCCAAAACCAAAAAATGTCCTTTCAAAATTAAGCCCAAATCCATACTTTAAAAAAAATGAAGCCCAAAAAACATCCAAAAAACTATATCACATACCTCAAAGAAATGTCTTTTGAATGTACCTCCAAGAAAAGTCTTCAAAAATGTTCTTTGAATGTACCTCCAAGAAAATTCTTTAAACCCAAAACAATTCCTTGCAAAATCAGATCAAATGTACGAAAATAATGTGTCTCAAAGAAAAGTCTTTTGAATGTACCTCCAAGAAAAGTCCTTAGACCCAAAAAAATTCTTTGCAAAATCAAATCAAGAATTTTGTAAAATCAGACCAAATGTGCGAAAATATGCGAAAATAATGAATGATTTCGTGGCAATTTATATTGCCGCGAAATGTTTTTTTGGAGGGGCTCGGCGGTACTTTCTGGCCGACGGAAAGTTAGGTAAAAGTTCGGTCGAAATTTTTAGAAATAGTTCGGCCGAACTACTTTGTCGTTTGACTTAACGGGCCGTCAGCGTAAAAAATAGTTCGGCCGAACTTTGTTTAAGAGTTCGGCCGAACTAAAGCGTCACCAATTACGCAGAGCCAAGCCCTGAATATGTTTCTGCAACTTTGGACTAATTAAACTCCATGAAACATTCTGAATTAACTTTCGGAACCAAGGTAATCATTTTCAAAATTGAATCTACTTTCAGGAAATATAACTTTTATGGAATTTCATAAATATTTACTAATTTTAATTAATTTGCTAATAAAATGGATGCAAACATTTCTGAAGGTCATTGTGATTCAGTGAAATCAAAATTTTGTATCTTCCAAAATACATTGTAAAAAAAAATTGAAAAAATTATGATACATTACATTAGTTCGTCGTCTCTAATGGGTAGCTTTTAGATTTTTAGTTTATAACTTATATGTTAAGAAATTTCTTGCGTCGCGAAACATATTCAAAATATGCAGTTTTTCATATTGGACCAGTTCAAAAATTTCTAGTAATTATGATATGCATCCATTGACTTTGTAAATATGACGAAACCGAAGTAGACTCTGTCTAGATTGTTGTAACACATTTTGTTTCTCAAAAACACAAATTTTCAAAGAATACAACATTGCATATTAACATGACTTCTTATGAATCCGTTGATTGTTAAAAAACACACACTCAAAGAAACGTTAATTTGACATATCAAATGTGTATAAAAAAATTCCAAAAAATAAGTAATAGAAAGCTAACAAAATTTCTGACAACTTTTATTTTTATCGCAAAATGAAATTCTAAACAGAAAAATTGTTTTAGCTTGCAGAAAGTTGAAGAACCAAAAAAATGAAAGTTTTTTCTCAAAAAAGGGCAAAAAGTGTAACCCAACTTCACATTTTCACCCGTCATGATCAAATTTTCAAGTTGATGATATTTAATCACATTAGCTTCACCAATTTTTTTTTTCAACTTTTCCCAAATTTCATTTGAGTAATCAATTCATTGAATGTAATAATTTCAAGTAAGGAAAAATGGGCATTCTAATTAATCCATTCTTCTGTTAAGCACGTAAATCCTCTTTGCGGAAAGAGACGATCCCTCTAGCCCTAGAGTGGGTCTAGAAACAAAGAGACATGCTAGAGTGTATGTTCCTAGTTACTAAATGAAAAGAGGACACGGTAGATCGACCTACCTGGAGTCGAATGTTATCTTCGCGGTTGTAGTGGTGGTGGCCTCTTGCTCCTGCCTCGGCAAGTCACAATCCTTCTGCAATCATGCTATGATACCTACACATAGATAAGCAAATGAGAACAGCATACGACATAATAACTTCATTCATAACTACTAGCCAGTCAAAGAGGGCTAAGAATATTGCATTAAACAAATAACATAACACAAAATGGGAACCAAACAACAGTCACGTATATGTATTGATAGAAGGAAGAATTACAACCAAAGCTTTGACGTCGTAGTCTCCTCCAGCGGGGTTCATCTGAAGCGCGTCTCAGAAGCTCATCAGGGGATTCGGATGGGATGAGGGAATGGACTTAAGCTCTCTAAAAGAAGTTCCTTCTTGTTCTATCTCTTCAACATTTCAGCTATAGTATACTCAGTTCTCCATGTTCAGCTAGCTTATGCAAGGAGAGATAGCTTATTTTTATAGAGGAAAAGGAGGAGGTTGGGATCCCTACAAAGGTGAAAGGGAGGCCTATCCTTTAGGAGGTTCCCACAAGAGGTGGAAACCATAAACTAAAGGAGGGATTATGTGGTTATTCAATCTAACCACTCCCAATGACTCATCCTCGAAGTTGTTAGAGTGGAATATCCACCTCTATTTTTAAAAAACATTCCATAAACAGCTCGGTGCGGGTGGCTAATTGGGATAGAGTGCCCACTGGCGCAGGGTCCAGTGTTAATCTTCCTCATTGGCACGAGGGCAGAATAGGCTACTCGCGCCAAGGCAAAAATAGTGGTTTCTGAAGCTCTGCTCAGGGAATTGTCAATAGAAGGGATATTTATCTCATGTAAAGGGATGCAATAATGGTGTTTTCAAGGCATGACACTTCTTATTAGTCACAGAAATGACCCTCCAATGTCAGAGATGAGGATTGCAGGGACAATGAAAAAATGTTGTGTAACAGATGCCCCCTAAAGCATGAGGTCTAAGGGAGAGGGAGGGGCGAAATGATTTATGAGAACGTGTTCGTTCTAAACACCGCTATTGGAAAAGTTGCAATTACAAATACAACTAATATCTCTAATATATGAACATGTGGTATGGGCGCAACCATCCATAATGGAGTACATAAAAACTGAGATTCGAGGTATGGATGTAGCCATCTAGCAGTAAGGATCAACAAATAGACTCAGGTATGGTCGCATCCATCTAATCAAAAGAGTCATGCAATAAGTCATGATAATCCACAAGAACCCGCAGCCTGGATTTTATCAGACAAAACCCAGGGTCTTGCTCTCCATCTCGACCCGAACAAGTACAAATTCAAGCACGCGAATATATGAGCTGAAGTCGAACATGTAGATTGGGATGAAGATTTGGGTAATTAGGATAGAGGGAGAGGATTGGGTTGAAGATTTGGGTAAGACTCATTTTAAATTTTCATGAGTGTTATTATTTTTTTAATTATGTATGATTTTTTAATTTTTACAAAAGCTTGAAACATGTTTGCGGGTCTCTCTGGGCCAACATCTATAGATAGAGGGAGAGAATTTGGATGAAGATTTGGGTAAGACTCATTTTTAACATCTGCAAGCGCATGGGTTTAACGTCAGAACATACATAATTAAAAAAATCATAACACTCATGAAAATTAAAAATGAGTCTTACCCAAATCTTCATCCTAATCCTCTCCCTCTAGGAGTGGGAGGTCCGGATCACTAGTAAAATATGTACCAGAGTAGGTCTAGTCCTCCACGAAAATCCACTGTCGATGGAGCCAATCAAAGAACTCTAGTCTCCAGGACATCTGTTGACCGCCCCCTGCCCTTGGCATAAGAGCTTCCCATCGGGCCATCCGTGGTTCCCTTGCTGGTGGTGTCGGGACTATGACCTCCTAACGTTGAAATATTGGTAGTCGTTCCAGGAAGAACAATACCAAGATAAACCCGTAACCAAATTGCTTCAATTTGGTCTTCTTGTACTTTGTCAGCTGGCATTTCATGTTGCTTGTCATGGCCTCTACCCAGTTGTAGATGGTCGGTGTCAAGCAGTCTATGGCAAGAATTAGTTGTGTCTTTTTTGCTTCATGCAGTGCTTGCGATCCCACAGCTCGTGTTATGGTGTGTAGTACTACTTTTAGTGCCAAGTATAGGATAGTCTGGATATCCACTTTCCCACTTCCTGATCCCTTCCGTGCCCCTGGACATAACCTGTCAATCACCATGGACATCTTCTCCATCCAAGGCCGGGTCCCAGTTAGGATTGGTGTTGCTCCCCTCCGCAATAATCATGTTATGAAGTAGATATCAGAAACATCAATCTCAAGTTCCTGATCTCGAAGGATGAAATTTTCCTAATCCTCATCCCATATGTTGATCAAATACTGTAGCAGCTCCAGTTGAACATGAATACATGGTTTCAAGAAGAAATTTTTCAGTCCACAATCTCTGAGAGCTTCCATGCATCTCTCATTTTCCATCGCAATCTCATCTTCTTCGTTGTGTTCCCGTTCTTTCCATTCGATCACCATTCTGCTGCTTTATACCTGCAAACATGTTCATATGAACGGTATTAGCTAATTTAGAAGCTTGAATTTGTGAAAAAATGGGCCCTTAACTTGCATTTTTAAAAGCTAACATGATCTACGTGGTTGGTGTGACTGTTTCTAAAATATTCGTGCTAATGGGCGTACCCCAGTTCAAAAAAATGGGCAATTGGCACAAGTCCGTGCCCAAAACTCACGCCAACCGACGTGCCCTAAAATTTGCATTTTCTTCCTCAAAAATAAAAATTGAGGGTTGCAAGCAATAAAAGAGGACTTAAATTGAAGGGAAGGATGTCGTCTCTTACCTGGAACTGATGGATTCGATATTGGTCTATCGGATCGTCCACTATCATCACCGCAAAATCACAGTGTAAAATGGGTAACAATTTCTCGACAAGAGGTAAAAAGTGAAAAGTTATTATCTTTACCATTTTTTACATTTTTATAACTTTTCACAACCCTAATTAGGTTTTAAGACATATTTTTTTGATTATTTTATTATATTATTTTGAGAAATGGATTTTACACGTATCTCTTGTGCAGCGAGAGGTTTTCACGTGATAGTGATGAAGTAACGAGTTGTATTTTATACTTTTTCAGACTCGGTAAAAACACGAAAAATTCACTACTGGAGTCATCTTTTAGCTCTTTTAGGACTCTCTAAAATTGAAAATATTGTCGAGATTCTTATCATTTTGAACTCGTTAAATGGTTGCGAAGCGATATCTACCCAGTATATGTTTACCCCTTTTTCGGGCTGGGATGGATTATTTACAAAAAAGGAATACCTTAGCCTATCGCGACTAAGAGGTTCTTTCAGATATTTTTTTCTACCTTTTCGGATCTGAGAGACTATTTACGAAAAGGGCCATGCTGGATTTTTCTTTTCTGCCTCCTTTTAAAACTCTCTAAACATGAAAAGATGTCGAGTTCTCCCTTTGTTAGACTCGTTAAACCCTGATGACATTGGACTTCGTCTCCATGACGTTACTCGAGTTCCTCCTTCCTAGGGCTCGTAAAATGTACTAGGTTGGATTTGTCCGAAGGAAAAACTTACATTACAAGCATATGCTATCCCCTTCAAGTTGTTTTTAAAAAATAATTGGGGTACTCGCCAAAAATTGTGGGTGAAAATTGAACCAGATTTTAGTTGTGTCGGCAGTATGTCGCTCTTGAACATGACACTCGTGTGCATTCATGTTGGGCTGGGGACATCTCATTTCGTCATTCTTGCCTTCATGGGTTTGGGTAATATGTTTTGACCTCTCATCTGCTCTTTTTCACGTCATCATGACCTCAAATCCCTTGATGTCAAATACTGCCAAATCCAGTGTCATGTCGCTGATATGTTCAAGATAAGTTTGCCTCTGAATTTTTCAACCTCCCTTTGATTCTATGTTAGTCATGATTCACTATCTTCATGTTCCTCTGTCTCGTGTCGATGATGTGGGAAACATTATGGTCCTCCTTCGACCAGGTCACTTCCTATCGACTTCAGCTCACTAGCCAAGAATCTGATCTAGGGACTCCCTTCCAGTACCTTGGAGGTTGCATGCCTCAATGGCAGGTTCTTCGCATTCGACGCAAGGTCTACATCATTGGCCTTCGATCGGGTGATTCTGTGGCTGCTCAACGCCAAATATTTGTTCACATTTCGTGGATTTTACCTGTTGTACATTGAGAGCCATTGTCATTATTGGAGGTTTCTCTCATGCCTGTTAACAGCATTCATCATTGGCTGGTAATCAGGTGATTTTCTTGCATGTTCAACTTCAGCTCATATATTCGCATGCTTGAATTTGTACTTGTTAAGGTCTAGATGGGACGCAAGACCCTGGGTTTTGTCTCATAAAATCCATGCTTCGGGTTCTTGTAGATTATCATGACTTATTGCATGACTCTTTTGATTGGATGGTTGTGAAAATACCTGAGTCTATTTTTTGATCCTTACTGCTAGATAGTTGCGTCCATACCTCGGATCTCAATTTTTATGTACTCCATTATGGATGGTTGCGCCCATACCACATGTTCATATGTTAGAGATATTAGCTATATTTGTAATTGTAGGTTTTCTAATAGCGGTGCTTAGTTCGAACGCGTTCTCATAAAGCATTTCGCCCCTCCCTCTCCCTCGGACCTCATGGTTTAGGGGGCATCTGTTACACATCATTTTGCCATTGCCCCTATAATCCTCATCTCGCACATTGGAGGGTCATTTCTGTGACTAATAAGAAGTGTCATGCCTTGCAAAGACCATTATTGCATCCCTTTACATGAGAGCAATATTCCTTCTGTTGACAATTCCCTGAGTAGAGCTTCAGAAACCATTGTTTTTGCCCTGGCGCAAGTAGCCAGTTCTGCCCTCGCGCCAATGAGGAATATTAACACTGGACCCCGTGCCAGTGGGGGCTCTGCCACCCGCGCCAAATTGTTTATGGAATGTTTTTTAAAAATAGAGGCGGAGATTCCACTCTAACAACTTTGAGGATGAGTCATTGGAAGTGGTTGGACTGAATAACCATAGACTCCCTCCTTTAGTTTATGGTTTCTACCTCTTTTGGGAGCCTCCTAAAGGATAGGCCTCCCTTCCACCTTTGTAGGGATCCCAACCTCCTCCTTTTCCTATATAAAAAGAAGTTATCTCTCCTTGCATAAGCTAGCTGAAAATGGAGAACTGAGTATACTATAGCTGAACCATTGAAGAGATAGAACAAGAAGGAACTCGTTGAGAGAGCTTAAGTCCATGCCCTCATCCCATCCGAATCCCCTGATGAGCTTCTGAGACACGCTTCGGTTGAACCCCGCTGGAGGATACTGCGACGTCAAAGCTTTGGTTGTAACTCTTCCTTCTATCAATACATATACATGACTATTGTTTGGTTCCCATTTTGTGTTATGTTATTTGTTTAATGCAATATGCTTACCCCTCTTTGACTGGCTAGTAGTTATGAATGAAGTTATTATGTCGAATGATGTTCTTGTTTTCTTATCTATGTGCAGGTATCTAAGCATGAATGCAGAAGGATTGTGACTTGCCGAGGCAGGAGCAAGGGGCCACCACCACTACATTCGCGACGATAGCATTGGACTCCAGGTAGGTCGATCTACCGTGTCCTCTTTTCATTCAGTAATTAGGAACCTACACTCTAGCATGTCTCTTTGTTTCTAGACCCACTCTAAGGCTAGAGGGATCGTCTTTGTCCGCAGAGAGGACTTACCTGCTTGACAAATTGGCAACTCCGCTGGGGATAGTTGTGTGAGTTTGTCGTTTCAGCTGGTTGGGTTGACTTCGGTCGTTTATTTGCTTATCTATCTTTTTCTGGTTTGCTTTTAGCTCCAGAGTGTCAAGATTGACCTCTGCTCATTGGTTTTTCATTTTTTCCATAGTTATCCAGCATGGCGCGCTTTTCGCTTGAACAGTCGCGCCAATTGGCACAGGTTGCTTTTATTGTAGTCGCGCCAACCCCTGTTTGGCATGGATTACCACCTTACAGTCGCACCGAATCCTGTAGGATTTGGTTTGACCTCCTTGATGAGTATTTTAGTTAATTTTTCTTGAATCTGGGTTGTTTTTTGTGTGTAATTGAGTCTTTGGGACTGTCTTGACTGTTGTAGGCTTGTTTTTCTCAATTTTTTATCTATTTTCTTATCAGTGTAGTTTAAGGACTCGAGGTTTTGAGTGTCTTGGTGCACTGAGCCTTCTGTTTGGAAATCAAGTCTTTTTTATTGTTGTAAGTCTCATTCTTGGGTTGATTGCACTAAGTTTTCTTGATCCTTTTGAGTGTTTGCTTTGGTTGGATGATCATTTCAGTTTTTGTTTGATTCTTCTCCTTGTTGCTCCGAGCATAGATTACATTGCTTTTTTGGGTCACTTTGAAAAATTTCTTTTGGTTTGGAAGATTGCAGCATTAGTTTGAGTGCTTTCTTGTGTTTGTTTTGCGTTGATTGAGTCATTCAATTTCGATTCCTACATTCGCAATACTCAGGCTAATATTTATTTTGTTTTTCACGTAATTAGTGCATTGTGTGCTTCATTTCAATGGAAAAAAAATTTGCATTCTTTCCTTTGCATCGAAAGTCAAACGTTCTTTTGCATAACTAGCATTTGGTAGTCTAGGAAAGAGTTTTTCTTTTTCGTTTGATTGCATTAGATGCATGAATGGATTTCTTTGCATATTCTCATTGTTTGCTATTGTTTGAAAGATCTCTATCCTTCTTGTAATTATCATTCATTGAATGGAAGATGGTGTCTTTTGCATATAGCTTGCATTTAGGAAATTTGAGATCCAAATTCGGTAGGGCCTTGAAACTGAAACATAATCCAATGTCAACTTTAAAATTCATTCAATTAACCTAAGGAAGAATTGGAACCTAACGCAACATCTTTAGTGGTCTAGGCTAGAGACGTGTTCCAACGTCTTAAAACCTAGTAGCTATCGTTCGCCATCTAGCTTTAGAGAGCGCTAGTATGGACTTGTGCTCCCCGTACCGTTGATTATATAAAGCGAGACCCCTCTAGGTTGCAATCCTTTATCCATAGGAAGCTGAGTCTACCGCCTTGTAATCGTGGTACACCGAACACAGCATTCGGGGAGACTACATGCATGTATGTTAAGGCCTTGGTCATTTCTCTTTCATTTGATCACCAAGGTGTATATGGCAGTTCACGGAAACTTGGTACACCCTCTTTATTAGATTACCTAAGTAGTCATTTTGGTCTATTCGTGACTCTCTAAAATTGAAAAGATCATCGATCACTTGTCCTTTCACGCTCGTTCAAACTGAAAGTGACTAGAGTCACCTTTTTCCCTTTTCCTGACTCTTAAAATATGAAAAGGTAGAGTTTTGTTTCAGTGTTTTAAAAAATTAACTGCCCACGTAATATTCTTGGTTAACATTATCTTCCTTAGTATTTTGTTTTAAGGTTGTTTCCAATGGCAAATTTTTCAGGGTTTACCAACCAAGGAATCCCTTCGGAGGGGAATCTTGGTCCTTTTCCTGCTTTTGGGAATGTTGGTGCTCCTTATATGGTGACATTGTCCCTACCTGGGTTAACTGTTGGGTATCATGTTTGGTTGTTTTCGACCTATGTGGTCTCAAATGTTCCGCCCGTTTTAGAGTCATCCCCTCCACCGAAACAACATCATGTTGATTCTAAGGTGGAACTCTCCACTTCTTCACCCATTCCTTCGTCCTCTTCCTCTACTTCGCCTGGTGAAAGTCTGTATTCTAGTAACCAGGTGGCTAAGAAGAAGAAGATGATGATGAAGAAGAAGAAGTTAGCTAAGAGAGAGGCTAGCTCTGTGGCTATTGCACCTCAGACACCTTCCATCCATAAACCATACAACCTTCCTCGCAAATTCAAATTCCCTTGCATGTTGTGCAAAGGTGACCATGTTCTTCCAGACTTCCCTGGCATTCCCAAGGTAATTAAAGCATGGTCTGACGATCGTCCGTCGTTGCCATTGGCTTCTGGAAGTCATATTGGTGGCACATATTTTACTAGCAATGATAAGACTCATAAGCAACAAGGTAAGATCACCAATCCCTGTAATTTTTGTGAAGGGTATCATCCCATTCACCTTTGTCCATACATGGACAAAGCCATGAAAGTGTTGGACAACCCTACTATTTCTGCACCCTGCCTTCTGGCTGGTTACCAAAAAATTTCTTTGAGTCCTCCACTAGTTGATTCAACGATCAACCAAGATTCATCCTTGGTCGATCCCGCTCCCTCAAAAATTCAAATTGAGAACCCGTTCCTGACCAACCATTTGTCGTGGAATCAGTCGACCTGATCCCGCCTATGGTTCATCAGGTTTTTTCCGTCGAGAGTGGATCTCATTCCCCCCACGTTATTCTTGTTTCTTCAGATTCTTCCAACTTGGATAAAGATCTTCCTGTCCCTATGACTCATGAAGTTGCTCCTTGCTCCCATGATGGAGGTCTAGGAGGATGCTCCTCTTGCTCCAGTTACACCAGGGGATGACCATCTCAGTTCAATGGCACCCCCTCCAAGTAGTTTGATCGCTTCCTTCCATTGGAGTCGATTTGCGGGATACCTCCTTCCTTCTTATGTGCCTTATGAGATCACGGTACAGACCTTTGATGTGGCCGTACCCAGCACCATTATAGATGAAGGCGCGTCCATTAGTATTATGTCTTCCACTACTTTGCAAGCTTTTGGTTATCCTCTGCTTGTGCCTATTACGTAGAATCTGTTGCATTTTAACAAAGGAACCAGTCAATCGTTAGGGATCCTTCCGAATTTGCCTATTGCTTTGGGAGGAAAAATTATCTATATAGATGTGATGGTGGTCCAAGGTCCCTTGGATTTCAATTTACTCTTGGGACGTGACTATGCTTATGCCATAGGCGCAGTTGTCACTTCCCTCTTTCATGTGATCTATTTTCCACACAAAGGTTGGATCGTGACCATTGTTCAACTTTCATTCTTTGGTCCTGAAGTGGTAGCTGGCCCACCATCATCTCTGCCAGATTTTTATCCGTCGGTTGTATCTTCCCCGTCGCAGGTTAATTATGTGGCTACCTGCCTCGTGCCTGCATTCAGTGATAGTGCCATTGTGCATCGTGTGCTGGGGGCATTGGGTCCCAGTTTCTGAAATGTTGTTCTCCCATCAGATGTGAACCTCTTGGATGCCATGACCTCTTATTCTTTATGGTAAACTCCATTCGGAGCAGAGTTAGTTTTATTGTGTCAAGCTCCTTAAAAAATGAAACAAGGTCATCGAAGCAGATTTTGTTTTCTTGTGTCAAGCTCCTTCAAAAAAGAAACAAGGTCATCGGAGCATAGTTTGTTTTCTTGTGTCAAGCTCCTTCAAAAATGAAACAAGCTAGTCCAAGGATAGTTCATCTTCTATTTCAACCTCATTTAAAAATGAATTAGGTCATGAGGATAGTTCTTTTACTATGTCAACCTCGTTAAAAAATGAAACACGTTCCCGTTCAATTCGAGTCTTTGATACGATCTTGTAAAATCCCAGTCGATTCTTTCTCTTGATCTCGTAATTTGAACCTTCACTCCCTCTGCCCTTCATATGGACTGAAGCTTGGGGGGCATGTACCTCGAATTGCATCACCAAGCTAGGGGCATGCCCATGCCCATTTTTTCAAGCATAGTTTACCTTTGTTTCAAGATTGTGTAAAAATGAAACCAATTTCAAGCATAGTTTATTTTTGTTTTCGAGCTTGTGTAAAAATGAAACATTTTGGCTTTGTGTGCTTTGTAAAAATTTTCCTTTCTTTTGGGTTGTTACTTATTATGCAGATTATTTAACTGATACAGTGGCTAACATTGTATTGGATAGAAATTTGCGTAATCTGTAAAATCATCATCATATGTAAAATATCCATGTAGGAAAATAGATGTATATATATATATCGAATGTTTGCATCACTGTGCATCATAAATTCAAAAAATATGTGTTTCTGTTACATCCTGAGACATCATGTCTCTCAAAATATGCAGACATAAAAACTAGGTGTCTAATCAGCCTGATGCTCATGGTAGCATGTCATTGCCCGTACCAGCTGCCTCATAAAGCGGTGAATTCGATTTGGCACCCCTACGGCATGTATCTGGTAAGCACAAGAAACATCGTCGAGTCATACATAGTCTGGACTCTGCATGTGATTCCCTCCAAGTTGCGCATGATATCCTCCTCCTCACCTCCCTCGCCATGAGGGTCAAAATCATGAGGGATTTTCCTCGCTATCGGAGACATGCCTGCGGGTCTCTCTAGGCCAACATCTGCAAGCACATGGGTTTAACGTCAGCACATACATAATTAAAAAAATCATAACACTCATGAAAATTAAAATGGGTCTTACCCAAATCTTCATCCCAATCGTCTCCCTCTAGGAGTGGGAGGTCTGAATCACCAATAAAATCTGTACCAGAGTAGGGCTAGTCCTCCACGACAAACAACTCTCAGCGGAGCCAATCAAATAACTTCGGTCTCCAGGACATGTGTTGACCACCCCCTGCCCTTGGCATCAAAGCTGCCCATCGGGCCATCCATGGTTCCCTTGCTAGTGGTGTCGGGACTATGACCTCCTGATGCTGAAATATTGGTAGTCGTTCCAGGAAGAACAATACCATGATAGACCCATAACCAAATTGCTTCAA
Source organism: Pinus albicaulis (assembly GCA_034641835.2). Lineage (NCBI taxonomy): Eukaryota > Viridiplantae > Streptophyta > Pinopsida > Pinales > Pinaceae > Pinus > Pinus albicaulis. Next base: position 1,915,666,217 of record CM076578.1, read on the forward strand.
TTTGGTCTTCTTTCACTTTGTCAGCTAGTTTTTAATGTTGATTGTCCCAGCCTCTGCCCAATTGTAGATGGTTGGTGTCAAGCAGTCTACAGCAAGAAGTAGTTGTGTCTTTGTTGCTTCGTACAGTGCTTGCGATCTCGCAGCTCATGTTATGGTGTGTAGTACTACTTTTAGTGCCAAGTCTAGGATAGTCTGGATATCCACTTTCCCACTTCCTGGTCCCTTCCGTTCCCTTAGACATACCCTGTCAATCACCATGGACATGTTCTCCATGAAATTTCGGGTGTCGGTTAGGATTGGTACTGCTCCCCTCCACGATAGTCCTGTTATGAAGTAGACATCAAAAACATCAATCTCAAGTTCCCGATCTTGAAGGATGAACTTTTCCTTGTCCTCATCCCATATGTTGATCAAATAGTGTAGCAACTCCAGTTGAGCATGGAGACATGGTGTCAAGAAGAACTTTTTCAATCCATAGTCTCTGAAAGCTTCCATGCATCTCTCATTTTCCATGGCAAGCTCATCTTCTTTGTTGTGTTCCCGTTCTTTCCATTCGATCACCATTCTACTGCTTTATACCTGCAAACATGTTCATATGAAAGGTGTTAGATGATTTAGAAGCTTGAATTTGTGAAAAATTGGGCCCTTAACTTGCATTTTCAAAAGCTAACATGGTCTGTGTTTGGTCAATTTAGTGTGTCCTAAATTGCTAACATAAATTATCAACCAGGGATTTGTAAGCTGACGAAGTGTGGCGCACTATATGTGCAAGATAACCCATCTCTTACTTTTTGTCGTTTTTGGATTTTTATGAAATTCTAAAAGACAAGTATGGTTATGGATATTCAAGGCAATGATGTCATTTATAATGATTTACCAACTTGAAACTGAAAAAGGAATTTGAAACATACAATGACAAAACTTGAAAGGAAATGAAAATGTGCTACTGAAATGAAAAAGGTGCTGCTAATCTAATAAATCAAAACAGTGAACTAGTGAGCATGAAACCAAATTATTCTTGCTGCTGTCTAAACACAAAAGAAACTATGCCGAAAGAAATCCAAAAGTTGCAATAAAGTAAATCTAAATCAAATTACATCAACTTGTCTTCTGATCCCTCATCATTAGTCCAGCTATGATTTTCGGAAGTAACCATAAACAATTTGAGTAATTGATATCTAACTTGCAGAAAGTGAACTAATATCAAACTACACATCCATAATTCAATCCCTCACCATCAGTCCAGCTGTGGCTTTCGGAGGCAACTGAAGATGTTATGAGCAATTTAATATATCTAACTTGCAGAAAGGAAACTATTATCAAACTACACATCCATAATTCAATCCCTCACCATCAGTCCAGCTGTGGCTTTCAGAGGCAACTGAAGATGTTATGAGCAATTTAATATATCTAACTTGCAGAAAGGAAACTAATATCAAACTACACATTTCATAATACAATCCCTCACCATCAGTCCAGCTGTGGCTTTCAGAGGCAACTGAAGATGTTATGAGCATTTTAATATATCTAAATTTGCAGAAAGGAAACTAATACTAAACTACACATTTCATAATACAATCCCTCACCATCAGTCTAGCTGTGGCTTTCGGAGGCAACTGAAGATGTTATGAGCAGTTTAATATATCTAAATTTGACTACTGAAGCAAATGTGCAAGACTGAAATAAACAAAGCAATACCGGAATTAAACAAAAAAACTAAGAAAAAATAAATTAACAGCAGAACAATATTGATTCCATGTCATTAGTCAAAAGATATGCAAATGCCCGGGCTGCCATGAAAAATTATGCTAAAAGCTATGATTTCATAAAGCAATCTAAGTAAGGAAATATGACAAAACAAAATTGAAAGCAACTTATCTAGAAAACATGTAAAAGCCTCCTTGGATAGCAGGGGCCCTCTGCTACCAATTTGGTGAAGTCCTTCAGCTCCTTAAAATTGTAATCAAAACAACATCAAAGAACTGAATTTCTCTATTAAAAAGAACTCACAAATCTACATCCCATTCCATCTTGAACTTTGTTACAAAAGACTTCTCTACTACTTTTTCATTACTTCTTCATTACTTATGATAGGAGAAAGCTTCTCCTATTTATACAAAATATGAGGGTCATCTCATTAATGGGAGTCCATGAATCTCTCCCTCCATCTCTAGAGTTACAATCAAAATAGGAAATGATAAGACACTTGTCTTTCTAGAGTTTCAACACAACTAAGAGATGAGACACATATCCTCTTAGAGTTTCAATACAACAAGGAAGTGAGACACATATCCTCTTGATCCTATAATCTTCTCCAACCAAATTCGAATTTGGCCTTAGAGTGCCACATAAGGGTCTTCTAGAAGTCTCCTTTTGACCTACACATGTCACAAAACTCATAACACATATATAGATATATGAAACTATGTTAATTTTCTAGTTTCTAATCATAAATTCACTTAAAATACATAAAATAAATAACTTTGGAAAACAAGGATCCTCCCATATATTTATGAAAATGGTTACTTGATGTAGGGTTTTAGGTCAAATGGCTATGAAATAAGAGCTAAATGGTTGTGACATAATGGAAATATGTTTGAATATGGAGAACATTTTTGAGACTCAACATACCCCCCAACTGAAGTTGTTGCATGTCCTCATGCAACCATTGCAATGATTCATTTGTCCATGAGTTGATCTTTTATGAATTTTGACTCATATAGATTCATTCCAAACTTTGCTTCTTGATTTTTCCTTTTTGGAAAAGTATAATACATTTGATTGCAACTTCTTCTTCTTCTTCTTCTTCTTTTTTTTCATTGGTTGGTTCTTGTGTGACAACCATTTTTTTTTCCTTTTTTTTTTCTTTTTTTTTTTTTTTTTTTAAAGCATTGGTTCTTGTGTAACAATGCTTTATTTTATTTGTTGCATCAAAGTTCATGAAAACATTTAGAATCAATTTCTTCATCAATGAATTGATCATTTGCAAGGCATATAATCTTTTGGATCATGTTGCAACAATAGTTGGTTGGGAAATATATGTGGGTGGAAATGAAATGAAAATGTGTGATAGTGTATGACATGTGGATATGAAATGATGTCCCTTCCCCCCCAACTAAAGATATGACAATGTGGAAAAGGGAGTGAGGAATTTTTTCAAAGTTACAATTTTAGCATTCTAATGAATTACATGACTAAAAATTAGAAAACAACATACGTTCACTTACCTTAAATGTGGATGAGTTGTGTATGTGTGGTGGCTGCAAAATTCTGATCATATTCTTCTTCAAGTGGCTGAACAAGAGGAGTCATGGATAAAGAGATGAGATGACTTTTTATTGCTTCTACTAAAACTTGTTGAATCTGCTCCAAAATGCTAAAAATAATAGTCTTCATGTCTTCAAAACTCATTGGCACAATTCCTACTATGTGAAAAGATGTTCTGATGTCGAACATAGTAGGAAATTGTTGACTTAGTGGCCATTAATGGATGCCACTAGTCAACACGAGAACTCTCACCATTGATGACAATGAGAGTCAAGATGCCTAAACACATATTGCTAGGTACGAATGATTTTGCTGATGTCGAGTCACCTAGAAGATATGACAAACAAGAGACATTAATGTATTCCCATTGTTTGTCAGCATGAGAACTTGCCATTAAGGCATGCAAGCCTCAAGGTGTTTTTACAAAGAACTTAGACTCAAAGGACTATGGACTCAATAGTTTGCATTGAAGCAGGGCTTATTTGCGGAATGAAAATGACAAGAAATGAAAGATGGAAATGGAAGATGAAAATGGAAAGTAGAAATGGAAATGGGCAATAAGCATGTGAATGAGCTTCTTGCTTTTATTTGTGGGTTATGTATGGACAAAAAGAAATGGAAAGTGGATGTGAATGTAAATGGAAATATGAAGTAAAATGAGGTGAATGGTTTATTATGAGGTATGAATGTGATGGAGACAATAGTATCTGAAAGTTTTTCAAGTGTTTGGATCTGATTTTGCATCAGCATATTTCCTCCTCTTTGTTGTTGATCATCCTCTTATGAAACAAATTGGTATCTTAGAGAGACACCATTCTCTTGTAGTCATTTGTCCTTCCTCCTGGAACCTGCAAAAAAAACTAATACTTCTTCTGCAATGGAATGTAAGATTATCAAAGGAGAGAGGTGATCAATCTCTCTAGTTATGATATTTACACACAAAACTAAGAATTTGTATTAATGAAACAAGTTCTCAAAGGAAAAATCAAAGGAATTTATAAATGTTTTGGAATTAGTGCCTCAAGTTGAATGTAGCTTCTTTTCAGCAATTTATTTCATTAATTTCCATTTTAAACTCTAATTATGTATTTCTCATTGTATAGATCTTGTTGAGACCTTTCCAACGATACTTAAATCATCAATATCTGATTTTGTATGAGAAAGTTAGGCTGATTTGAACAATGAGGTTTTTCAGCTGCGGAATTGGACTTCAGCTGCGGAATTGGAGAACAGCTGCGGAATTGGACTTTAGCTGCGGAATGTCGACGGTTTCTGTAGCTAAAAATCTTGAATAAAAAATTAGCCATTCATCCTTCATCATCAGTCCAAAATTAATCAATACCTTCAGAAAAAGTGAGCAAATAACTTATTCATTTCATTGATTCAAAATTATTTTATTTTTTTTTTTATTTTTTTTTTTTAACAACAAAAGAGAAATGCAATTTTTTTTTAAATTTCAACAAATGATGCTAAATAAAGCAAACTCAGATACATTGACCAATCGCGACCTTGCAATGACCATAGAATGGTAAGTGGAGATCACATAAGATGAAAAATAATATACTGGTGAGCATTGAAGAACATAAAAGGCATGATTGCTATTTCAAAATATAATCTTTCATCTCTTCAAAATTTATTTTTGTATCTGTTTGATCATTGAGGACTATCACAATCAGTAACCGTTCAGGACCACCCCCCTCAGTTGGAATTCCAATTGCAGCAGTTGTCATTACAGACACGTTCAATTTCAATTGAGCTTACCTTTATGCTACTAAGGTTCATTGTGCCATCTGCACGACCATGTGCTTGATAATATCCTCCTGTAGTTTGCTCAATTCATCCCCATGCCCTCTTAATGTCTTTCCATAGTGATGTGGCATCCCTTTGAAATAAACATCATAATGGTTGGTGTTTAATAATGTCATTGAAGCACCAAAAATTGCTGGGCAGATGATAAAGGAGATGTGAAATCCAACATTCAGAAAACGAAATTGAATTAAATTCAAAAATGAGTGGAATGTGCATTGAATGTCATGATAAGAGTTTGATTTTGATTAGAATACCTCTTCCTAGAAATCAGGAAACCGAATTATCAATGCAGAGTGCCGTTTTCAAATTCTTCACTCAGAAAAAATCGTTTTCCTCACGCGGCACGCAAAAATGGCCTTCAAAGAACCGAGCATTTCTCCCAGACCGCCACGAATTTCTTAAAACGGTTTTTGGGTTATCTAATTGACCATGTTGGCGAAAAAACCCATGTTTTATTTTTTCTAAATTCATCTCCAATCGATCAGAAAACGTGTTTGAAAATGACATGTCAATAACAGTTTGCGTTTTTCTGGGTTCTGCCTCAGCAACAAAAATTGTTTTCTTCATAACGTGGTTCAAAATTGTGTTTCATGTGCATCTTGTTTTCATCCCTGGACTGTTCAGAATCACAATCTCCCTTTTCATCTACAGGAATGGACAGAGAAATGCTCTGTCATTGCTATTTGACAGCGTATTACAGTGAACAGTATACCAAGAAGGCCGCTCTTTCATTTGTACAATCGCAGGTCTGCTGCTATGATCAGAATCAAAATATTCACCTGGATTGCTGGTTCAAAATTTACAGCAGTGCCATAAGCAGCAGGCATCAAATTGCTCATCTCTGAATGATTGTGACTATAGAACTCACAAGAGCACGATTTCTGCAAAAATTGTTATTCTCAGAAAACTAGATTGTGCATGCATTTGAATTGTTTTGAAATGGGGCGCTAGGTTTGAATTGAATTGTTTTCCATGCATTTGAATTGTCATATCTGATTTGCCTTTTTGAATAGATGGAGTTACGAGCCTGTGCAAAGGTTCTCAACGTGGAGAAACTTTGATGTTTTGTTTTATTGAAAAAAAATGCCATGGCTATTTCATGGATTTTTGTTTATTGATTTGATTCGTTTTTTTTTTTTTTTTTTTTTTAAATAAAACTATATATGTTATATTTCAAGAATTAAAAATATACATATATGTTTTACTAAACAAAATGATTTTATTTTTTTTTTTAAATTGTTTTGTTAATAAAATTACACATGTTAAATTTTGGAAAATTAAAAATATACATATGTAATTTACTAAACAAAAACAATTTATTGAATTTTTTTTAAAAATGATTTGTTATTAAAATTATATATATTTTTTCAAAAATAAAAATATACATATATATCTTAGTAACAAAACAATTTAATTTTTTATTTATTTATTTTTCATTGATTTGTTTAATAAAATTATGTATGTGATATTTTCAAAAATTTAAAAATACATACATATATTCATTAAACAAAACAATTTTATTGAAATCAAAGTTTTTCATGAAAACAATTTTTTTTTTTTTTAAATTGTTGAATCAATTGAAATGATGAAGTTTTATTTTGTCTCCTTTTTTTTTCTTTTTCACATAACAATTCTTTTTCTGATCCTCCAGATCACACAAAGTGCAAGAGGAGAGCATACTCAAGAATTATTAAATTTTTTTACATAACAATCCTTTTTCTGATCCTCCAGATCACACAAAGTGCAGGAGGAGAGCATACTCAAGAATTATTAATTTTTTTTAGATGTAAGAAATAAGGCTACCTAGTTACACTTCCCCGGCAACGGCGCTAAAATGTTTGGTCAATTTAGTGTGTCCTAAATTGCTAACATAAATTATCAACCAGGGATTCGTAAGCTGACGAAGTGTGGCGCACTATATGTGCAAGATAACCTATCTCTTACTTTTTGTCGTTTTTGGATTTTTATGAAATTCTAAAAGACAAGTATGGTTATGGATATTCAAGGCAATGATGTCCTTTATAATGATTTACCAACTTGAAACTCAAAAAGGAATTTGAAACATACAATGACAAAACTTGAAAGGAAATGAAAATGTGCTACTGAAATGAAAAAGGTGCTGCTAATCTAATAAATCAAAACAATGAACTAGTGAGCATGAAACCAAACTATTCTTGTTGTTGTCTAAACACAAAAGAAACTATGCTGAAAGAAATCCAAAAGTTGCAATAAAGTAAATCTAAATCAAATTACATCAACTTGTCTTCTGATCCCTCATCATTAGTCCAGCTATGATTTTCGGAAGTAACCCTAAACAATTTGAGTAACTGATATCTAACTTGCAGAAAGTGAACTAATATCAAACTACACATCCATAATTCAATCCCTCACCATCAGTCCAGCTGTGGCTTTCGGAGGCAACTGAAGATGTTATGAGCAATTTAATATATCTAACTTGCAGAAAGGAAACTAATATCAAACTACACATTTCATAATACAATCCCTCACCATCAGTCCAGCTGTGGCTTTCGGAGGCAACTGAAGATGTTATGAGCAGTTTAATATATCTAAATTTGCAGAAAGGAAACTAATACTAAACTACACATTTCATAATACAACCCCTCACCATCAGTCCAGCTGTGGCTTTCGGAGGCAACTGAAGATGTTATGAGCAGTTTAATATATCTAAATTTGCAGAAAGGAAACTAATATCAAACTACACATTCATACTTCAATCCCTCGCCATCAGTCCAGCTGTGGCTTTCAGAGGTAACTGAAAATGACATGAGCAATTTAATATATCTAAATCTAACTACTGAAACAAATGTGCAAGAATGAAATAAACAAAGCAGTGCTGGAATTAAACAAAAAACTAAGAAAAATAAATTAACAGCAGAACAATATTGATTCCATGTCATTAGTCAAAAGATATGCAAATGCCCGGGCTGCCATGAAAAATTATGTTAAAAGCTATGATTTCAGAAAGCAATCTAAGTAAGGAAATATGACAAAACAGAATTGAAAGCAACTTATCTAGAAAACATGTAAAAGCCTCCTTGGATAGCAGGGGCCCTCTGCTACCAATTTGGTGAAGTCCTTCAGCTCCTTAAAATTGTAATCAAAATACCATCAAAGAACTGAATTTCTCTATTAAAAAGAACTCACAAATCTACATCCCATTCCATCTTGAACTTAGTTACAAATCTACTTCCTCATTACTTTCTCATTACTTCTTCATTACCTATGATAGGAGAAAGCTTCTCCTATTTATACAAAATATGAGGAGACATCTCATTAATGGGAGTCCATGAATCTCCCCCTCCATCTCTAGAGTTACAATCAAAATAGGAAATGATAAGACACATGTCTTTCTAGAGTTTTAACACAACTTGAGGAATGAGACACATATCCTCTTAGAGTTTCAATACAACAAGGAAGTGAGACACATATCCTTTTGATCCCATAATCTTCTCCAACCAAATTCGAATTTGGCTTTAGAGTGCCACATAAGGGTCTTCTAGAAGTCTCCTTTTGACCTACACATGTCACAAAACTCATAACACATATATAGATATATGAAAATATGTTAATTTTCTAGTTTCTAATCATAAATTCACTTAAAATACATAAAATAAATAACTCTAGAAAACAAGGATCCTAACCCATATATTTATGAAAATGGTTACTTGATGTAGGGTTTTAGGTCAAATGGCTATGAAATAAGAGCTAAATGGTTATGACATAATGGAAATATGTATAAATATGGAGAACATTTTCTAGACTCAACAGTCTGCACAGTTGGCGCGACTGTTTCTAAAACAGTCGCACCAATGGACGCGCCCCAAGTCAGAAAAATGGGCAATTGGCATGAGTCCATGCCGAAACTCGCGCTAACTGCCATGCCCTAAAATTTGCATTTTCTTCCTCAAAAATAAAAATTAAGGGTTGCAAGCAATAAAAGAGGACTTAAATTGAAGGGAAGGATGTTGGCTCTTACCTAGAACTGAAGGATTCGAGATTGGTCTGCCAGATCGTGCGCTATCGTCGCCACAAAATCACAGTGTAAAATGGGTAACAATTGCTCCACAAGAGGTAGAAAGTGAAAATTAATTATGTTTACCATTTTTGGCATTTTTATAATTTTCCACAACCCTAATTAGGTTTTAAGACGTATTTGTTCGATTATTTTATTATATTATTTCGAGAAATGGGTTTTACACATATCTCTTGTGCAGCGACAAGTTTTCACGCAATAATGATGAAGTAACTAGTTGTATTTTATACTTTTTCGGACTCGGTAAAAACAAGAAAAATTCACTACTGGAGTCATCTTTCAACTCTTTTCTGACTCTCTAAAATTGAAAAGATTCGAGAGATTCTTGTTGTTTTGAACTCGTTAAATGGCTGCGAAGCGATATCTACCCAGTATACATTTACCCCTTTTTCAGGCTAGGATGGATTATTTATGAAAAAGGAATACCTTAGCCTATCGCAACTAAGAGGTTCTTTCAGATATTGTTTTCTACCTTTTCGGATTTGAGAGATTATTTACAAAAAGGGCCATGCTATATTTTTCTTTTCCGCCTTCTTTTCAAACTCTCTAAACATGAAAAGATGTCGACTCGTTAAACCCTGATGAAATCAGACTTCGTCTCCATGACGTTACTCGAGTTCCTCCTTCCTAGGGCTCGTAAAATGTACTAGGCTGGATTTTTCCGAAGGAGAAACTTACATTACAAGCATATGCTATCCCCTTCAAGCTTGTTTTTAAAAAATAATTGGGGTACTCACCAAAAATGGTGGAGGAAAATTGAACCAAATTTTAGTTGTGTCGGCAGTATGTCGCTCTTGAACATGACACTCATTTGCATTCGTGTCGGGTTGGGGACATCTCATTTCGTCATTCTTGCCTTCATGGGTTTGGGTAATCTGTTTTGACCTCTCATCTGCTCTTTGTCACGTCATCATGACCTCAGATCCCTTGATGTTAAATATTGCCAAATCCAGTGTCGTGTTGCTGATATATTCAAGAGAAGTTTGCCTCTGAATTTTTCAACCTCCCTCTGATTCTCTTTTGGTCCTAATTCACTATCATCATGTTCCTCTGTCTCGTGTCGATGATGTGGGAAACATTATGGCCCTCCTTCGACAAGGTCACTTCCTATCAACTTCAACTCACTATCCAGGAATCTAATATAGAGACTCCCTTCCAGTACCTTGGAGCCTACATGCCTCAATGGCAGGTTCTTCGCATTCGACGCAAGGTCTACATCATTGGCCTTCGATCGGGTGATTCTGCAGGTGTTTGACGCCAGATCACTGTTCACATTCCGTGGATTTTACCTGTTGTACCTTGAGAGCCATTTTCATTATTGGTGGTTTCTCTCGTGCCTGTTAATAGCTTTCATCATTAACTATTAATCAGGTGATTTTCTTGCATGTTTGACTTCAGCTCATATATTCGCATGCTTGAATTTGTACTTGTTCGGGTTGAGATGGAGCGCAAGACCCTGGGTTTTGTCTGATAAAATCCAGGCTGCGGGTTCTTGTGGATTATCAGGACTTATTGCATGACTCTTTCGAATGGATGGCTATGACCATACCTGAGTCTATTTGTTGATCCTTAATGCTGGATGGTTGCGTCCATACCTCGGATCTCAGTTTTTATGTACTCCATTATGGATGGTTGCGCCCATACCACATGTTCATATATCAAAGATATTAGTTGTATTTGTAATTTCAGGTTTTCTAATAGTGGTGCTTAGTTCGAATGCGTTCTCATAAATCATTTCGCCCCTCCCTCTCCCTCGGACCTCATGCTTTAGGGGGAATTTGTTCAACAGCATTTTGTCACTATCCCTGCAATCCTCATCTCGCACATTGGAGGGTCATTTCTGTGACTAATAAGAAGTGTCATGTCTTGCAAACACCATTATTGCATCCCTTTACATGAGAGTAATATTCCTTTTTGTTGACAATTCCCTGAGCAGAGCTTCAGAAACCATTGTTTTCCTTGGCGCGAGTAGCCAGTTCTGCCCTCATGCCAATGAGGAAGATTAACACTGGACCCCACGTCAATGGGTGCTCTATCCCAGTTAGCTACCCAGGTGTTACACAGCAATTTGTCACCATCCCTACAATTCCTCATCCCGCACATTGGAGAGCTCTTTCCGTGACCTGTGAGCAGTGACATAACTTGAAAACACTTTCATGGCATTCCCCTAGACATGAAAACACTTTCATGGCATTCCCCTATACATGTAATTTTATTGCCCTAAAGACAACTCCTTGTGAAAAACCCTAAAAATAGCCTTTTCATCCTTGGCGTGACTAGCCTATGTTATACCGGCGCCAATGGGGGAAATTCTTCAAAGAGGGTGCGCCAATTGGCGCTCTGTCTCAGAGTCGCACTCGCGCTAGGCTTAATAAATGGTGTTTTTTAAAAATAAATGGCGGAAGATTGACTTTAACCAACTCCTGAACTAGTCTCTAAATTGAGTTGGGACGTTTGGCTCCAGATTTCCATGTAGAGGAAGTAGTTTGCCACCTCCCATGGAAGTTTCCTTGAGGATAGGGCCAATCCCATGATTGTAGGGATCCCAACTCCCCTTCCACCATATATATAAGCTTGCCATTTCTCTTTGCAAGCTAATCTCCAAGAACCTTCATAGCCTAAAGAATGCTGCAAGAGCTTTGATAGTCCTCACAGTGCCAAATCCATAGCAAGGAGATTGACCATCGAAGAGAGAGGCTTGTCCCTATTCCCGACAAGCTTTACCGAGACGTATTCCACTGACGACTCGCCGAAGGAGGATTTTAGCGTCAGAGCCAGGTTGTATCATCCTTTGTTTCATTAATATAAGCGACTATGATTATAGTTCCACTCGTATTGTCCATGCTTGTTTATGAGTTGTTTCCTCTCTGACTGACACATAATTGCAATTATATGGTTTTACGCTCGTATGTTCGTCGTGTTTCTTGTACGTGCAGGTGTTCGATCGCGTCAAGTGGTGGAATTGTGACCTGTCAGAGCAAGGGATCGAGAGCACTATCCTCTCTGCAATGACAACATTGTTGGACCTGAGGTAGGCCTTCTATCGTGCTTTGATTTTTGCGATTAGGAGCTTGCGTTGTAGTGTGTTTGATTGTTGCTAGACCCAATCAGGGCTAGTAGGGATCGCCTTTGTCCACAGAGGGGATTTACCTCTACAACAAATTGGCGACTCCACTGGGGAGTCAGCTTGTTGTTTGCTTTATAAACTACAAGCAGAGCCTGAAGTTGGCCAGATAGCTTTTGAAACGCTCTTGCTCTGCATTAGCGAAGTAGATCAATGATGCTTCAGTCAATCTCCGGTTTAGTTTATGAACTGAACACTTGGAGTATTCTCTTGTCTTTCGGTCGATTCTTGACTTTGCTTGCTTGATCAGCTCTTTTGGCTGGCTCTTTTTGTGAGTTTGGATTTTGGTTTAAGCTCCACCATCACTGGTCTGCTTCTTGGATTGCTTATTTTTTATTTTTCCTTAGTAAACTCGGCTAGCGCGCTTTTCAGTGTGACAGTCGCGCCCACTGGCGCATGTTGTCAGTGTATTACTCACGCCATTTCTATTATGGCGCTAGTTTCAGCCTTACAGTTGCGCCAATCCTGTAAGGTGCTAGGGTTTACTGGGTTTTGAGCCTTCTGAGATTGATTTGGGTGTTTGGTCTTGTTTTTTCGATTGCTTGAGTGTTCTGGGGCCTTTTTTGACTGACTGTGACCTTCTTCCTTTGGTTGTTTGCCAATTTCTATCGATTTTACGTTTTAGCCCTAGGGCATCTAGGTGTTATTGTGCGTCGAGCCTCCCTTGGGAGCTTTTGGTTTTTTTTCTGTTGAGTCAGCTTTGTGATAGCTTCTCTGCACTCGTTTGGTGGTTTTCTATCGTCTTATTGCGTTATTTGAGTGCTTGGCTTCTTCTTCATTCGAATTTTGCTTTGTCTTGTTTTGGGCCTAGATTACATGGTTCAATTGAGTCTTTGGGTGTCTTTTGATTTGAGGGACTTTTTATCGATTTGAAATCTAATTGTAGGCTTGCATTGAGTGAAATTTGATTGTTTTTCTCTTTTGCTTTTGCTTCTCAATTGTTTGTCTCATTAGTTTTCATCTTGTTTAGTGCTTTTGCTCTTAAACACTGAAAATAAAAAATCTCTTTTGCGTTGAATTAGTTGGTGTGAATTAGATCTTTTCGGTGTTATTAGCGATTAGTAACTTTGAACGAAAAGTTTTTAGTTTCCATTAGCTCCATTGGAGATATCATTGGTTGTTGCCTAATCATTTTGTTGTTGTGGGAAAAGCTCTTAACTCTCCTGTAACTAGCTTTCATCGAATGAAATGATATACTGTGGCATGTAGTGTGCATTTAGGAGATTTTGAGACATTACATTCGCTAGGGCCTGAAAACTAAAACATAATTGAAGATAAACATTAAAATTTATTCAATTTACACTAAGGCAGCATTGAAACATTAACGAACATTTAGAGGTCTAGGCTAGAGACGTGTTCCGACGTCTTTAAAACCTAGTAGCTGTCGTTCGCCTCTTGGCTTTAGACAGTGCTAGTACGGACTTGTGCTCCCCGTACCGTCGCGTATATAAAGGGAGACCCCACTAGGTTTCTATCCTTTATCCATAGGAAGCTGAGTTTGCTGCCCTATACCCGTGATACACTGGACACAGCATTCGGGGAGATTGTCTGCACGTACGTCAAGTCCTTGGTTGATTTCTCTTTCATTTTGAAACCAAGGTGTATATTGCAGTTCACGGTTATTTGGTACACCCTTTGCCTAGTATTCCTGAGAAATCATTTTGATCTTATCTGACTCTTTAAATTCGAAAAGATCACCAAGCACTTGTCCTTTCACGTCTGCGTCAAAACTGAAAGAGATAAAGTCATCTTTCATCCATTTCTCAACTCTTAAAACATGAAACGGTGAAGTTTCTAAGTTTCAATGTCGTAAAATAAATCACCCGCGATCACACTCCCTGTTAGATTTTGCTTGTTAGCTGTTTGATTGTGTGCCTTGGTTCTTTTTCAGCCCGTGTGTGTGTTTGATCTTTTTCTCTTGTCATTACTACCACAGTGGCGGAACCCTCAGTTTCGTCTACTGGTAGTCCATATACGGACGATTCATCAGAGGTTTCTCAATCCTCTGCTGAACCTCAGCAGCCCATCGTTTCTGAGTTTCCCGACAGGGGACCGGTTTTGTCTGAGCTTCCCTTTGGAGGACTAGTTGAATTCAATTTTCCCTTATCCGACCCTTGGTCTAGATTTTGAGTAGGGGAACATTTCCCTCCTCTTACATCGGGTTCGCCCTTTTTAGCTACTGTTATTCCTCCTAGTCCTCGCCGTCTATTACGAGATCTAGCGGCAGGTTCAAATATGAGTGAATCCAGTCATTCTGCTAGTGAGGAAATCCCCACGTCTGGTGAAGATTACCAGCTATTCCCAGAAGTAACTCGGAAATTATTCCCAGAAGACAATGTCGAATCATCTGTTATGTCTTCGCCTGGTCCCTCACTACCAGCAGCGTATAGATCCTTAGGTCAGATTATTGCCGCCGCTGCCTCTATGGGGGTATCATCTCCTTCTACGAGGCCGGTTGTTCCTTCATTGGGGATGTCTCCACAGACACCTATCACGTCATCCCCTCGGGCCACTTCTATACCCGTCAGGCCCACTGTTTGTGTGGCTGCATCTACGCTTGCTGTTACCACTCAGTCTGTAAGGACCACATCGCTTCCCGAAGACGTCTACATAGCTTCTACTATGCTAGAGAACATCTCTCCTGAGGAGTATCGATTGTCCTTACAACAATCCAACCCTGAGGTCGGACAACCCTCTCAAGATCCCAACCGCTTGTATTTTTCGCATTATGCACAAGATGGTACACCCATGTACATTTTTCCATATCAGTACGATGAGCACGGGAATCCTCTACGTTTACCCGCTCCTGAGGCTCAACTTCATGCTCAGGGTTTACCGTATAACCAGGCTGGGCAGCCTTATAACCCGAAAGGACAACCTTTTCAAGGCCAACCTTCGGGCCAGCCTGGCTATCCTTATGACCCACAAGGTTACTCTGCGGGCCAGCAAGGGCCGCTATACGGTCCGCAAGGACAGTATTACAACCCTTCAGGTCAACTTGTGCAGCCTCTTCCTGGAGTCCAATTGGGGCAACCTCAAGGGCTCACAGGTCAACCGGGGTACCAACGTGGGCAGGTATACGGTCCTGGGAGGCAAGTCCAACCGTCGCAACCCATGCAACCTCAGTATCCTGTTGCTCCAAATGTTTCACATCAACCAGGACCATCTTATGGTCTTGCTGCAGGTCAAACTGGTTACCAGCCACCACCTGGCTCCATTCCTCCACCAGGCCAACCGCTTCATCCAGCACAACTCGGTGTTCCACCACTAGGCCAACCGGCCCATCCAGTACAACCTGGTGCTCCTCAACAGCCAAGTCAACCTGTACAACCGGCACAACCTGTTTATCCGGGTCAACCTGTTCAACTAGGGCAGCCCGTTTAGCCAGGTCAGCATGTCCAACCAGGCCAGCCTGCACACTCTATCAACCCTGCCCAACAGCGGATTTATTCGATGCCACAACCGAATCAACCGGTGCACCCTAATTATCAGGCTCAGCAGGGTCCCACCTATCAGCAGCCCGCTCAACCTCAAGGCGGTTATTACCATCACGGTCAATCTCGACCGACTTATAACCCGCCCCAAGGTTCCCATTATTACACTCAACAACCCGGCTACACCTATACTCAGCAGCCAAATCCACAGGCTGCCCAAACAGGGCCAACACACAATCAGGCTCCATACTCTGGTTATCAAGCCTCGTTCACTGGTTACCAGCAACTGAATCAGGCTGGTTATACAACCTATACCCCCTACGGTCAGAATCCTGCCGAACAGAACCCATGGGGGCAAGGATATTCTCAACCAGCGTGGAGTAAAGGTACCGATCCTTATCGAAGACCTGGCATGTCGTTCAATCCACAATTGTCGTTCTTGGCTACCTTGGAATTACCGGACGTTTCTAAATTAACCAATGATCCGATTCTTCATAATCCTTATTGGCCTCCGGTTCCGACCAAGGTACCCGGCGACTGCCCAAAGTTTGAAGGTAAAGCTGGTGAAGACCCCCAAGCTCATGTAATGACTTACCATTTGTGGTGTTCGTCTAATTCTTGGGTCGATAATTTAATTCGTCTACGTCTCTTCCAGCGCACTCTTATCAGTGCTTCCGCTAAGTGGTATATTGAACTACCCCGTGGCATCTTTCAATATTTCAATACTTTAGCAATGGCTTTTCTGACTCACTTTCAATTATCAGTTCGCTATGAAGCCGGGACGCATCTCCTGACTTCGTTGAAGCAAGATAAAGCCACCCACATATCTGATCATATTCATGAGTGGCGACGTCATCATAGGCTGATCAAGTTTGATATACCTGATCAACTACTAACTCATTGGTTCACCACATCCTTCATTAAAAAAATCGCGCAAGATATTGTTATGGGGGCATGTGTGAATGAATAACAGGCTATTGTGTGTGCCCAGTATCTTGATCTGGTATACTCTCAGTCTGGCACGCTGTATGATATTTTGACTGGTGCTCCACGCCCAGGAACCTCTAAAGCCCCACCTACCCCAGCGGTGGATGGTGTTATTGGTTCCGTGTCTCAAAATTCTCAAAAATCTTCGAATGGGAAGCAAAAGTCCAATTTGTCCAATAATTCTGCTCTTCCCGCCCCTCCAGATTCTGGCAAAACTACGGAGGTTAACGCCGTTCAGGCTAATCCTACGGAAAAATCCTCCAAAGAAAAAAAGAAGGGAAAAGGAAAATCCAAACCCGACACCCCAAAGCCAGACTCTTCTAAACCTCATACTAATAACGGTGCTCAACGTAAACTAAAGTACCCCTGCCTTATTTGTGAAGGAGATCATTATACCAAGGATTGTCCATGACGATCTGAAATTAGTCAACTTCTCAAAGGCCCCAAAGGGACTCCGGCAGTTCTTAAAGAATCGTTCCCATCTCAGCAGACCCAGATGGTTGAGCAGCCTTCAACATCTGCACCATTTGGGTCCCAGGTCTTTATAATGAATGGTACTGCACCTGTCTCCGTCGCTACGTGTTCGAAGGATTATACTGGATCGCGTCAGGAAGCTAGAAAGGAAGTTGTGGATGGCCCACCTCCTCCACCTGTCTCCTGTTCTTTATAAATTGAGAAGCCTACGGCTGAACCTGTTTTGAGGCCACCTTCTAAAGGTGTTCTACGAAGGTCTTCCTACAATCCAAATGCCCGTGCCGCTCAACACTACAGTATTGTTGAGGATTTGGCACAGGCACCTTTTTCTATGTCCGCATTGGAGGTCCTTCAAAGTTTCCCTTCGCAACGGAAAGCTTTGTTGTCTGCAATCGGTGGAATCGATCCCACTGATTCTAACCTTCTCACCTTTGACTTAGAAAATTTTACCCCCCCCGGCTTCCACATCAAATCTCTCTTGTTATTCAAGTCGGGATCAACGGTCTTAACATCCATCGGGCCATTGTGGATGAAGGTGCTTCTACCTGTGTCATGTCGTCCGCCTGCTGGAAGGCCATTGGCTCTCCGGCCCTGTCATCATCTCCCAATGCCTTAGAGCCATTCGATGGTCGGGAATTTAAACCCCTGGGTGTTCTCGAGAGTTTGTCGATTACGTTACGGGGGAAGGCAGTCAACATAGAAGTGGAAGTGGTTGACGCCAAGCTTAACTACAACTTTCTTCTTGGCCGCAGTTGGACTCACGCTATGCTATGCGTGACATCCACCCTCTTTCGACTTCTTAAGTTCCCTCATGAGGGAAATTTTTTTACTGTGGATCAGTTGTCTTTCTTCACCTCTACCTCTGAGAACAACGTTCCTTACGTGGATAAGATCCCCAATCCTCCTGACAGTGTAGGACCCGGTCTCTTCAAGGACCCTGTCCTCATGGGTATTTTTCCCACACCACCACCACACACCGTTCAAGTTAATATGATCTCTAGGTCTGACAACCCAAGGATCATCCCTTCGCCTGAACAGGTGACTGATTTTGGAGAAGCGATGCCCTTAACTCCAGTAGAGATTAATTACTACGAAATCGTTGTCACATCTGATCCTCCCCCTCCTCAACATGCTCCCTTGAGCATGGCTTTAGATATCTATTATCAATCCCCCTAGCTCGGTGAGGCCGACTCAACTGATCCTCTTAAAGAGACTTTTCCTTCTGACAAAGCCATTGTTGAAACAATGTCTCTTAAGGAGCTGCCTTGGAGCGATACACGTCATCGTTCCTCTTTTATGCCTAGCCTGGGGGCAATGTCAGATTGTCTAGAGCGTTTTGCATCTTAGGTTTCCACTCCACCTCTCCAGACGCCCATATTGACACATGAGGTCTTCTCAGAGGGAAACCTGAGTAACATTACTCAAACCACTCCGATCGACATCTCCGTTAAACCGGGGATAGTTGAGACAATACATGTGGGAGTAACTTATTCTCTTGATGAGATACGAGTTTATACTGATCTTTTCCGAGAATTCAGAAACGTGTTCACCTGGTCCTATGAGGAAATGCCTGGGATTGATCCCAACATAGTAGTGCACGAGATTCCTACCTATCTCGGTGCAAAACCCGTGCGCCAACGCTTATGCCCAGTGCATCCTTGCAAAGCCGCTGTCATTAAAGCAGAAGTTGAAAAAATTTTGAACGCAAGCTTCATTTACCCGATCCCCCTCACAGAATGGGTCTCAAATATTGTCCCTGTAGATAAAAAACAGGGTACTATAAGGGTTTGCATTGATTACCGTGATATTAATCGCGCATGTCCTAAGGAAAACTATCCTACTCCCTTCATAGATCAAATCATTGAGGAATGTGTTGGGAGTGAGATTTATTCCATGATGGACGGCTTTTCCAGGTATAATCAGATAAATATTTTACCTGTCGATCAACACAAGACTGTATTCATCTGTCTGTGGGGTACCTTTGCTTATAAAAAGCTCCTGTTTGGCTTGAAGAACGCTGGAGCTACTTTCTAGCGTGCGATGTCTTACGCATTCCATGACATACGCCATATCGTTCAGCCTTATCTGGATGATCTTCCAGCTCACTTGGCTCGGCGAGAGGACCACCCAGAACACCTCCGCCAGATTTTCCTTCGCTGTCGACGCTATAATATCCGGCTTAACCCTCATAAATGCGTCTTTTGTGTGGATTCTAGTCATCTTTTGGGGTTCATATTCTCCAAGTACGGAATTCGCCTTGACCCTCTAAAATTCGAGGCTATTGTCAATCTCCCATCACCCTCCTCGTTATATCAATTATAGAGTCTGCAGGGAAAAGCTAACTTCCTTCAACGCTTCATCCCGAACTACGAGGAAGTTGCCAAAGGTTTCGCGTGTCTTTTAAAGCAAAACGTTCCCTTTCGTTGGGACGAGATTGCTCAACAATATTTTGAGAAGCTTAAGACGTTACTTTTTAATGCTCCGTTGCTTCGTCCCCCAAACTATCACCGTGATTTCACTTTATATTTGGCCGCCGCGTTTAGCACCATAGCTATGGTCCTGGTGCAGGATGACGATGATGGCAATGAACATGTTGTCTATTATCTATCACGAAACCTTCTTGACACAGAGACACATTACGCTCATGTCAATAAGCTAGCATTAGCCGCAGTGCAAGCTGTGCAGCGTTTTCGCCACTATATCCTGCTGCGTACAACAACTGTGATTTCGAATTGCAACCCCATGAAATATATTCTATCTCGACAATTACTGGGGGAAAATACTCCAAATGGATCGTTATCCTTCAGGAGTTCGACTTAGATTTTACCACTGCCAATTCGACCAAATCACTGGTTTTTGCGGATCTCATTTGCTCCCTCCCGACAGACTCTACCCCATCTCATTCCGAGGATCATATCCCGGACGAAACACTCTTCCTTATCAGCACTCATGACCCATGGTACGGCGACATTATTGTCTATCTTCAAACATCAACGTTTTGGTCTGAGTTGACCAAAGATGCCCGACGTCGGATTCAGCATCAGTCTCAGCCCTACCGCATTGTAGGAGATACGTTATACTGGGTTGGGGTAGATTCGGTGCTCCGCCGGTGCTTGACCCTGGAAGAGGCTGAAAGAGTCTTGAATGACTGTCATAGTGGTGCCTGTGGCGGTCACATGTCCGGATATGCTACTGCCCAGAATATTCTGCGTGCAGGTTACTTCTGGCCATCGATATTCAAATACTGTATTGTTGTAGTCCGAAAATGTCATGTGTGCCAGGTTTTTCAGCGCAAGATGCACGCGCCACCTCTCCCTCTGCATCCTGTCATTACTGTCGGCCCTTTTGCAAAATGGGGCATAGATTTTATGACATGTAACCCTCCTTTGGCCGGGGGGCATGCATATATAATCGTCGTTGTCGACTACTTTACTAAGTGGGCCGAAGCGATGCCTACACTAGCCGCCGATGGTAAGACAACTGCCCAATTTATTTTCAACCACATTATTGCATGTTTCGAGGTCCCTCAGGCCATTGTAACCTATCATGGCACTCACTTTCGAGATTACATGATGGCTGAGCTGACATCAAGATTGGGCTTACGACACGATAGCTCAACGCCATATTACTCCCAGGAAAATGGCCAGATTAAGGCTGTGAACAAAGTTCTGGTCACCATGCTTCAACGAAAAGTTGGGATTCATAAGTCCAATTGGCACCTCCAAATTTTCTCAGCTCTATGGGCCTACCAGACGTCAGCAAAGAGTGCAACTAGATTCACACCATTCCAGTTGGTGTATGGTCTGGAAGCAACTCTTCCGGTTGAGTGCGAAATCCCTTCCTTAAAGTTGGTTGTGGAACTTTTGCCCAATACTTCTCCTGAAGAAGAGCGTCTCTTGTATTTGGAATGGTTGGATGAAACCCGTCGCTTGGATGCTTTAATCATTGAGGCACAAAAGAAGCGGGGCAAAGCTCACTTTGATCAATCAATCTCTCCACTTTCCTTTGTCGAAGAGGATCTTGTCCTCCTATACGAGCAAGCGCACGACAAACTTGGAGCAGGAAAGTTCCAACCCATGTGGCATGGGCCCTATATAGTAAAATGAGTATTGAAAAATGAGGCTTATGAGCTCATTGATTATGAAGGAGTTCCGTTGGCGCAGCCTAGAAATGGGTTGTACCTTAAAAAATACTACGCTTGAAGTTATTTTTGGTGTGGTGTGTGTACATAGGTGTGTATATTCATTTGTGTGCATGTGTGGTGTGGTGTGCAATGTAAGCATCTTTCTGCTGATCGGGTCTTCCTGATTGTGTAGATGTCTATTACTCCGTTTGTGGGTTTCGCGGATGGTGCCTCCCGCAGTACCAGGAATCTGTCCTCGGCAGCCTGAGTAATCTATGATCCTGCTGGTGAGTTGGTTGACCTGCAAGGTGTGTGTCTGGGTCCTGCTACAAATAATATCGCGGAATATAGTGCCGTGTTGGAATTATTAACCGAGGCTGTGGACCTCGGCATTCGTGAATTACTTGTGTATCTAGACTCGCAACTTGTAGTATTACAGCTTAATCGTCACTATTCGGTTAGAAACCCATCCATTTTACGTCTGTACCTGCGTATTCGTCTACTGGAGAGAAATTTTGACTATATCACATATCAACATATACCCAGGCACATGAATACATTAACAGATGCAGTAGCTAATTTGGTTTTAGATAGACATTTGCGCAATTTATAAAACAAAAACATCATCACATGTAAAGAGATCCATCCAGAAATAGGTATATATATGTGTGTGTGTGTGTGTGTGTGTGTGTGTGTGTGTCGAAATGTTTACATAATGTGCATCACATAAGATCAAAAAATATACATGTTCATCTTAATACAGTTGGAGACGACATGTCTCTCAAAAAATATGCAGGAGAAGCCCTAGATGTCTAATCTGCATGGTGCTCGTGGTAACAAGCCACTGCATGCACTAAGCGTCTCAGTAGTCGGTGGAGGTGACTGGGCACCCCCACAGTGTGTCGCTAGTATGCTAGCGGAACATCTGCTAGCCGTGCATAGTCCGGGATCCCCCAGGACATGCCCTCCAGGTTCTGAATCAGTTCACCTCCCTCGCCACCCTCAGCCTGAGGGTCATGTTCGGCATGGGTTCTCCGCGCAATGGGCGACATGCCCACAGGTCTCTCTGGGTCGACGTCTGCATACACATAAAACTGTTATTATAATGAACATGTATTACCAAAAAAATCATAAATACATAAAAATAAAAAAGAGTATCATACCCAAATCCTCATCCCAATCCTCCCCCTCCAGTAGCGGAAGGTCGGGATCTCCGGTGAAATCGGTCCTAGCATAGGGCCAATCTTCGACCACGATCAGTTGTCGTCACAACCACCCAAAAAACTCAGGCCTCCAAGACATCTATTGGCCTCCTCCTGACCTGGGCATAAGTGCTGCCCAGCGAGCCATCCTCGGCTCCCTTGGTACCGGCACAGCAACTATGGCCCCTTGGCCCTGGAAAATGGGTAGTCGTTCCAGGATGAACGACACCAAAATGGAACCATAGCCAAAATGCTTTAGTTTGACTTGCTTGCATCTTTTCAGCTGCCTCTTGATATTGATTGTCACTGCAGTAACCCAATCGAACAATGTGAGGCTCATACACACGGAGGCTACTATGAGTTGGGCTTTGGTCGCCTCATGCGGTGCCTGCAATCCCGCAGCCCACGTAATGGTGTGTAGCACCACTCTGAGTGCTAGATCGTGGACTGTGTGGATGTCCACCTTTCCGCTTCCCGATCTGGTTCAAGCCCCTAGGCACACCCTCGCCATTACTGTTGGGAAAAATATTGAGAGGGGGGGGGGTGAATCAGTATTTAGGGCATACTCAAGACTTTTTACTTTTTCTTACATGAAAACACATACGCGACTTTTATGTAGCCAACTCGCGTATACACGTGGATATACTTAATAAAACATGTGTATGTCTAGCAATCTTATTATGCAGATAATTCTTCACTTATATCATTCCATCATTCATTCATTAGATGTTCAATAAACAGTAAGCATGAGCAGTAATAAAAGAATAAACCATCACACATAAGCAACACACATGAACACCAGGATTTTAGGTGGAAACCCAAGTCGGGAGAAAACCACCGCTGCCGTTGTCTCAGCCTTCAATATTTTATTATAGAGAAAACATCTTACAACCATGTACTGGCGCAGACTCATACCAGCACGCAAGCACCCACCTGCAGAAGGCTACAACCTTCTCTCGTTTACCAGCCTCTCCTGGAAGGGAGCTACAACCCCTACTCTCGTTTACCAGCCTCACCTGGAAGGGAGCTACAACCCCCTGACTGAAGGCTACAACCCTCTAACTGAAGGCTACAACCCTCAGCACCACCATGGACCACGTTTCATAAATTTTCACATTGGATCCAACAGCTTCCATACAACATATCTTGTAGGCCACTTTTCATCAAATTTTCAAACTGGACCCACTCCACACATTTAAGCTCATCATTCATAAAACTAAAACTTATCACCCCATCAATTCATTCATTGAATCATCAACCAATCAAGCAACAACTTGATCTTCAATTAACATAGTTAGCAGCATATTCATCATTCAAACAACCAAGTTCTGTATGAATACATCATTGACAGATAGCAGTAAAATAGCAGAACAGATCAGATATTTCATACCACATACTTCATCAAAACCCTAGATTCCATACGCGCTTTTACTTCACTGAACTTGCGTATGTACGCGCATTCATATAGACCAACCCGCATATACTTCAGTGCATTCTTCAAAAAATTCTTTCTGCCCATACGCGCTTTTCCTTAATCAGACCCGCGTATACACGCGCTTTTGCTGAAGCGAAATTGCGTATACATCTGTAACTTTTCAGGATTGTGCAGCTCTTCAGATCAGATAAACAACTCACATTTCATCCCTTACTTCAGAGAGTATTTCGCCTCATCTCAAATCTAAACAATCCATAATCAGATCTAGAAAATACATATACATTTCAGATCTAGAGATCCCTCTTCATCATTTTCTTCATAGGTGCATCATAGATTCAGATCTATCAAACAAGAACAGAGTTCATCCATGCAAATATTCCTTAGAGAGATTTATTCATTCACAACCCTTACTCATTCACCTCCTTGCACTATGGTTTTCTTCTCCTTAAATAGATTTGGTCTTTATCAATACCATGAGCCAAAACCACACAACTTCTGATGGTATTCCTGGATGGGATCAAATAGATAATCCAACACTCAATACAATGGGTCAATACCATGGTAATGCCCCTAGGTATCATAGTTTTTAGAGCGCAAAAAGGCATACGCGACTTTGAGCGTGCGTATTCGCGTGTATACGCAACTTTGCTTCATAAAAACTGTGTATATGCTAACCCTGAATGTATACGCGGGTTCCCTTCACAAAAGTAGAGTATATACGTGGGTTGCCTTCACAAAAGTAGCGTATACATTGTGACATATTATATTTATCATTTTCCTGGCACTTACTAGAAATGTTTTCTCTGTCACATCTGAACTGATCTGTAGATACATCATTCTTACATCTTTAGCACATAGGTTGCTTATCATAGGCAACTCATCAAGTAGGTTTCCATCAAGGACAACTTCATTAAGCATATTTCCATTATCTTCATCAAGTGGGTTCCCATCAAGGACAACACTCTGCATCATATTGCCAACAATCTCCCCCTTTGGACTTGATGGCAACCACGATGGTGTTTGATCACAACAGATAGATACATTAAGCATAATGATATTCTCCCCTTATTCAAACACCATGTCACTCTCCACCTTTGACATCAAGGGCAAAGGGCGGATAAAAAACCAACACAAGGTTTTTCTGCTCATGTAGAAAGAAGAGCGTTGTAGATCTGATGTGCACTAAAGTTACCATGCTCCCCCATGAGTTCATGCTGAATGTTCAAACATATTTTTCAATGAAGTACATGACTCTATGACCTTTCCTATCACCAAGGACTCATACTTACATCAATGATCCAACCAAGTGGATTTACATAAGAGACTCAAGTACCCAACCAAGTGGGTTTACACATTTTGACTCAACTTCCCAATCAAGTGGGTTTACAAAATGAACAAGTCCTTACATGACTGAATATGACAATTTTACATCATAGATCTCATCATGACCTTTTCATCAAATTACAAATATGACCTTTTATGACCACTACCAAGAAGACCTCAAAAGAGATCATGTTTCATAACCATCATAATGCCAACAATGCATTATACTCAGCAAGTCTAATGCTCCCCCTGAAAAATGTACATCCAAGCATCTTTTCCATATGACCAAGGCTCCTCCTTAGCTTGTGCATCCTGAGCACTTTCAACAGCAAGTCATCAGCAACAATCTTTGCATGATCTGTCCTTATCTTTGAATCATAAGACTTCTATCTCATCCATGTGTGAAAGCAAGGAATACTCTTCAGCCAAAAGCAAACAGGGCTCATTCATATTCTCATCATAAGAAACCATGTATCATTTCATCATCATTTAGAACTGAATAATAAGTAGATACGATTACCCCGATAATACAATCATTAATAGTCGGACTTGTTAGCGCTCAAATCTACCTTAGGCTGAAATCAGGTAAAACTCAAGGCTACATCAAACCACGCTCAGCCTCGTAGCTAGCCCTACGAGGACAGGAGAGGGCTCTCTCTGGGTCTATCTCGGCAAAAGGTCTTCAAAGGGGCTGAGATGACTTATAATGAATACTGATTTTAGGCTAGTAAATAGATAGGAAGGTTTGATTTTTTATTTTTTGGGTTTTTGTTGAAAAAATGGGAAAACAATTTTGGGTCCGGGGATAAGGCCAGATCTTTGCATAATTCGAGTTGGAGAAAGGTAGGCAGTAGTCTTGATGCTTTTGAGCAGGTGTATGGATGGATCAGAACGACAAGGAGCTGAAGAGGGCAAGGGAGAACATGGATCCTCTCCAAACTGGCGAAAACATGTAAAACTAAACAAATTTAAAGGCAGAGCACTGGAAACAATGGATTCAACCTCATTTACTCATTCATTTAGTTTCAGAAGCATAAGAAGGGAATGGAATACATTAAACATGAAATAACTTACAATAAACTGAGAGAAAACACCATCAAGAACTGAAAGCCACAAGAATCCCAACAGGTGTTGCAAAACCTCTGATCTTTCCTTAGCCAAAATATGAAAAATATGTACAATAGTGTGCCAAACTTTTCCCAAGAGTCCAACCTGTCCCACCTGTCCAACCTCTGATAGTGTTTTAGAAAATACATAATATAGACCATCCTAACCCCTTCCCACACCTCTAGGGGTCGAATTTCTCCTTCTAGGAGCAGTTTCAACCAATTCTAAACAAGGAGCTAAAATCTAGGTAGCCAAACAACTTGCCTCTAAAAGGAAGGAAATTGATTCTTACACTTGATTTTTACTTTTTTAGGAGTGAATCTTCTAGAATAGGTAAAAGTGAGTCCAAGTTACATGCCAACCACAAAATTACATCAAGATAACTCAAAAATTACATCCACAATCAAAACTGGTCCAACTGGCCGAAATTTTGAGCTGGAAGGTGAAAAATTGACCAAAAATCTCTATGCGTCGCGCGCCTGAGCTCTATGCGTCGCGCGCCTTTGGACCTGTTTTTGGGGCACTTCCTGGAGTCCAAATTGAGCTCATGATAGCTCGTTGGAAAGCCCTGGATGTTGGCTATCCAACCCAAGTGGAATTTTTTAATTGGGATCTCATTTTCCTCTCCAAAACTTCATTCTCCCAGAAGTACTTTCTGCTGGTGCAAAAGGTGGCAGAAAGGTGGTTTTCATGGTGTTTTTGGGCCTTTTGATCATCCAGAACTTGATGAAATGCTTCGGCCATACTGGAGCATGCATAACTTACCATGAAAAATCCAAAAATATAAATTTTTCCTCCAGCAAGTGTCCCAATCATAAGCGCGCGCGTCGACGCGCTACGCGTTGGGCTGAAAAATCTGTGTTAAGGCATAAAAAATCACAATTGAAAAAAATTTCTCCAAATTTGCTGAAATTTGGACTGAGGGTACATCATCAAGTATCATGCTCATTGAAAGAAGTTTCGGCCAAGATTATTCCTTTTCACGCCTCCTCAATGCCTTCTTCGTCTATGTTGCCCGAGGTGAATATGAAGAGTTTAGTGTCTTGGTCTCAATGCCAAAATATGCTAAGTAGGAAGGGAGTGTGGGAAATAAGGAAATGGGAACAATGGACTGTACTCAAGTGAGATTTAAAGTGCAAGGACACTCACTTTATTGTTTTGGAACTTGGGGTTTGAGGACTTTACAAATGAGATGGGGAAATGGGAATGATATGGAATGAAGTGACTTGGGGATAGGAAAAAGGGGTTTAGGAATAAGTCACTTAGGATGTAATGGGATGTAAGGGGATAAGGAAAATAGACTATAATAATGAGATCATGGGAGATGTAAAAACAAGGTGGGAAGTGACACCAAAACTGTTTTAAAACACTAATTCAAAAACCATGGAGAGGCATTTCTTCAACAAGATAGAGTTGGTTTTTGACATTCAAATCTCATATCCGATTTTCAAACTACACCAAACCTTGAAAAATAGAAATTAAAACACACATAAACTTATTTGGAACAAAGGGGACTGAGTCAATTTGATCTTTGGTGAAGAAATGACAAAAATTTTGAGTTCTGGCCCAATGCGCCGCGCGCTCTTTGTATGCGTCGCGCGCCACATAATGCATTTTGCAGGAGGCTTTTGGAAGCATTCCCAGTGTCCAAATTGGGCGTGTGATAGCTCGTTGGAAATATTTTCGAGTCTAATTTCCAACACAAGTGGAATTTCTCAATTTGGAGTTCATTTACACTGTCAAAAATCAAATCTCCCAACACTACTTCCTGCAGGTGCATCAATTCTCCTGAGGCAACGGTATTCTTGACATTTCTCCAAAACCATTACACATGTGTAAAAAGTGAAGGAGGTTTTTCTTCCTTGGAATGTTTTGTACAAAAACCTCTCTCAGTTTTCCAAAATTCATCTTTTATTGCTCTGAAACCTATCCCGATGTGTGAAACAAGGGATTTTGTCGAAATGAAGCGAAATGAAGGGGATAAGGGGCTTCTAAATTCTTGGGGAAATTTTGGGAAGTAGAGAGGGATGTTAGGAAGCAGGGGAAAGTGGAATCTCAGAGGTTGAGTGAGCGGAAGGGGTTAAAAATGGAAAAACACAGGCCTAGCCTAGAAAATTGCCAAGTTGTGGCAAGAAACTAGGGTTTGTGCAAAAATGAGGAATTTGGGGGATCTCAATGATGGGAAGTGTTTAATAAGGTACATTAATGATAGGAAAAGGTGTATGAACATCAGGATACAATTTTTTCTAACGATTTGACCATCCAAGAGAAATTACCTCAAAAACCCTAGGAGAGGGAAATGGACCTTACTTAGGCACAACTGAAGCATGAACAAGCTGTAAAATGACCCAATGGTTGTTGACATGATGATGACAACCCTATGAATGATGGTACACTCAGCTCAATGGTGACGTGGACTGACATTTGGACAACTTTGAAAAGAGTGAAAATAAACCCTAGACCTAATGCCTAGTGACCAAATCTTGCTTGAAGACTCATTGAAATGACAAAATTTGACCTTGACACCTTAAAATCACTTGGTAAGAGAATTTTTGATCACTAGAGGAAGGCTACAAATACTGACACTAACAAGACTGATGCTCCCCCTAAACCTGTGGTCATGATCTTCAGTTTTCATACAAATTTTCTTGTCATAAGTGCATACGCGACTGTCTCCACTGTAACTCGCGTGTATACGCAGATTTAGTTCACTGAACTCGCGTATGGTAAGTGAAACATTGAAAGCTTCTAATTCCTTCATCTCCCCCTGAAGTTGTACCACCTGTACCTGTCTTCTTCACATCAGATGCTCTGTCAGAAATAAATATAACCAGAATAATGGGAATCATCACAAATTGCTCCCCCTGTGATGATACATTACTAATCTCTATAATGTATCTCACATCATTCATGCACTCATTATGAGAAATAAGCTTTAGAAGCAGATGACTGCAGTAGGGTCAATATTCCCTACGTTTCTGACCGGTCTTCCTTCCTTTTCCAGCTTTGCTTGAAGTTTCTTATTGTGTGCTGGAAATTGTTCAATTTCTCAGCTCTGTTCATCTTGCATTCTTTTGCTACATGTCCATACTTGTTACAGGAATAACATCTTGCATGACCAGAAAAGTAAGCATATGGAGCATAATGTGTTTTTCTATACTTTCTTCTATTGCAATCAGCTGCTTTATGACCATACTTGTTGCATGAAAAACAATATCCCTTAAAGAACCCAGAGTACCTTTCTGTATAGAATCTGTTTGTTTGTGACCGAAACAATATGCTTCTACAATTTGCTGCAACATGCCCATAATTATGACATTTAAAGCATTCAACATTATTGATCAAAGGAGGGAATGATTTCTTTTGAGAGTTCATGATTGTCGGTTGACCTTTTGCTTCTTTCAACACTTCAGGCTTTGCATTGATATCCTTTGAATCTTTAGCACTTCCTTGTGAACTAGATTCTCCTTTAACAATTTCATGAAAACCAAGACCAAGTTTAACAGAAGGAGACCTTTGACTACTAAGAATATTGTCTAGAATCTTAGTACTATCTTGAAACCTCAAGAGTTTATCATTTTCTTCTAATTTACCTTTGAGAATGTTTACCTCAACCTCCAATTTTTGGCATTGCTTCATCATGCTTTCTTCAACCCTTTTTCCTTCTTCTACTTGATCATTCAAATTTAAGATCTCTTCTTTAAACCCATTTTCTTGCTCTTCAAAGATTTGTAAAAGTTCTTCATTCTTCTTATTTGATTTTTCCAGATCTGTTTTGAGCGAGATGATTTCTGCTTCACGTCCTTCCTTTTCAAATGATTGTAGAAGTTCTTCATTCTTCTTATTTGATGCTTCAAGGTATTCTTTCAGAGAGATGATTTCTGCTTCAAGTCCTTCACTATGATTGGTTACTTTTTCCTGCAGTCTTTGATACATTTCTATCTGTCCCTTCATTGTTTCTATCTGTTCATTCAATCTAGAGATCACATCCTTGAGGATAGATTCCCTCCTTTTCAATTGATCCCAAAAATTACTTTCATCATTGATCTTGAGATTTGCTTCTAGACTTATACTGTTACTTTCACTATCTTCATCATTGCATGCACAAGTGAGTGGATTACAAGAACAACAATCAATACCTGTTTCCTCTTCTTCATTTTTTGCAGCACATGTTTTCTGAGATATCTTCTTTTCTTGAGTAGCCTTCTTCTTTTGCTTCTTTGCCATGAGCACTAGCAGATCTTGGTCAGAATCTTCTTCATCTTCACTTGACATTTCATTATTATCTTCATTTGCATAATAACTCTTTCCCTTTTCAAATTGTTTATAAGGACATTTAGTAGCATAATGACCCACTCTTCCACGATCAAAACATTTGAAGGGAATCTTACCTCTGAATCTTCCAGTACCTGGTTGGAGTCTTCTCACAAAATTTGCTTCTTCTTCTTCTGATATATAACTTGATTCCTTGACAACTTCCTTTTCTTTTCCTTTTGCAGATGCCTTAAAGGCAGCTTCTTTGATTTGAGAGGGACCTCCTTGTCTCATTTCATAAGCAGTCAGAATACCATGTAGTTGAACAATAGTAAGAGTTTACAGATCTTGCCTTTCTTCAATAGCTGATACTTTTGACTCAAATTTTGAAGTTAAAGATCTTAAGACTTTTTCCACCAGAGTAGTATCGGTTATGGTTTCACCCAAAATTCTCATACGATTTACAATATCATCTAGACGTAAAAAGAAACTGGCAATACTCTCATCACTATGCATCCTGAAATTTTCATATTCAATTCTGAGAGTTTGGAGTTTTGCACTTTTTACCTTCGTATCTCCTTCATAGCTCAGAATGATTTTGTCCCATATTTCTTTTGCTCAATTTAGCTGCATCACTTTAGCAAATTCTGGTTCAGACAGGCTTCCTAATAGGACATTGAAGGCTTTAGCATTGATTTCATATTTCTTACTTTCTGCTGCATCAGTAGGAATACTTGCCGGATACTGATAACCTCCTTCCACGATTGCCCATACTTCTGCACCAAGACTTTGCAGATATGCTTTTGTTCGTATCTTCCAGAATAACAGATTATTTCCACTGAATAGAGGTGGCCTTATATACATTAACCCTTCATGACTTCCCATTTCGACGGATCTCCTTCAAGCGATCAAGCTTCTGCAGAAGGACTTTTCTTCGATACCAATTGTTGGGAAAAATACTGAGAGGGGGGGGTGAATCAGTATTTAGGGCATACTCAAGACTTTTTACTTTTTCTTACATGAAAACACATACGCGACATTTATGTAGCCAACTCGCGTATACACGTGGATATACTTAATAAAACATGCGTATGTCCAGCAATCTTATTATGCAGATAATTCTTCACTTATATCATTCCATCATTCATTCATTAGATGTTCAATAAACAGTAAGCATGTGCAGTAATAACAGAATAAACCATCACACATAATCAACACACATGAACACCAGGATTTCAGGTGGAAACCAAAGTCGGGAGAAAACCACCGTTGCCGTTGTCTCAGCCTTCAATATTTTATTATAGAGAAAACATCTTACAACCTTGTACTGGCGCAGACTCATACCAGCACGCAGGCACCCACCTGCAGAAGGCTACAACCTTCTCTCGTTTACCAGCCTCTCCTGGAAGGGAGCTACAACCCCTTGCTCTCGTTTACCAGCCTCACCTGGAAGGGAGCTACAACCCCCTGAATGAAGGCTACAACCATCAGCACCACCATGGACCACGTTTCATCAATTTTCACACTGGATCCAACAGCTTCCATACAACATATCTTGTAGGCCACTTTTCATCAGATTTTCAGACTGGACCCACTCCACACATTTAAGCTCAACATTCATCAAACTAAAACTTATAACCCCATCAATTCATTCATTGAATCATCAACCAATCAACCAACAACTTGATCTTCAATTAACATAATCAGCAGCATATTCATCATTCAAACAACCCAGTTCTGTATGAATACATCATTGACAGATAGCAGTAAAACAGCAGAACAGATCAGATATTTCATACCACATACTTTAGTAAAACCCTAGATTCCATACGCGCTTTTACTTCACTAAACCTGTGTATGTACGCGCTTTCATATAGACCAACCCGCGTATACTTCAGTGCATTCTTCAGAAAATCCTTTCTGCCCATACGCGCTTTTCTTTAAGCAGACCCGCGTATACACGCGCTTTTGCTGAAGCGAACCTGTGTATACATCTGTAAATTTTTAGGACTGTGTAGCTCTTCATATCAAATAAAAAACTCAGATTTCATCCCTTGCTTCAGAAATTATTTCGCCTCATCTCAGATCTAAACAATCCATAATCAGATCTAGAAAATACATATACATTTTAGATCTAGAGATCCCTCTTCATCATTTTCTTCATAGGTGCATCATAGATTTAGATCTATCAATCAAGAACAGAGTTTATCCATGCAGATATTCCTTAGAGAGATTTATTCATTCACAACCCTTACTCATGCACCCTCTTTCACTATGGTTTTCTTCTCCTTAAATATATTTGGCCTTTATCAATACCATGAGCCAAAACCACACAACTTCCGATGGTATTCCTGGACGGGATCAAATAGATAATCCAACGCTCAATACAATGGGTCAATACCATGGTAATGCCCCTAGGTATCATATTTTTTAGAGCACAAAAGGCATACACGACTTGGAGCATGCGTATTCGCGTGTATACGCAAATTTGCCTCATAAAAATTGCGTATATGCTAACCTTGAATGTATACACGGGTTCCCTTCACAAAAGTAGAGTATATACACGGGTTTCCTTCACAAAAGTAGCATATACATTGTGACATATTATATTTATCATTTTTCTGGCACTTACTGGAAATTTTTTCTCTGTCACATCTGAACTGATCTGTAGATACATCATTCTTACATCTTTAGCACATAGGTTGCTTATCATAGGCAACTCATCAAGTAGGTTTCCATCAAGGACAACTTCATTAAGCAGATTGCCATTATCTTCATCAAGTGGGTTCCCATCAAGGAATACACTCTGCATCATATTGCCAACAATCTCCCCCTTTGGACTTGATGGCAACCACGATGGTGTTTGATCACAAAAGATAGATACATTAAGCATAATTATATTCTCCCCCTATTCAAACACCATGTCACTCTCCCCCTTTGACATCAAGGGCAAAGGGCGGATCAAAAACCAACACAAGGTTTTTCTGCTCATGTAGAAAGAAGAGCGTCGTAGATCTGATGTGCACTGAAGTTACTATGCTCCCCCTTTCAAACATATTTTTCAATGAAGTACATGACTCTATGACCTTTCCTATCACCAAGGACTCATACTTACATCAATGATCCAACCAAGTGGATTTACATAAGAGACTCAAGTACCCAACCAAGTGGGTTTACACATTTTGACTCAACTTCCCAACCAAGTGGGTTTACACATTTTGACTCAACCACCCAACCAAGTGGGTTTACAAAATGAACAAGTCCTTACATGACTGTATATGACAATTTTACATCATAGATCTCATCATGACCTTTTCATCAATTAAAAATATGACCTTTTATGACCACTACCAAGAAGACCTCAAAATAGATCATGTTTCAGAACCATCATAATGCCAACAATGCATTATACTCAGCAAGTCTAATGCTCCCCCTGAAAAATGTACATCCAAGCATCTTTTCCATATGACCAAGGCTCCTCCTTAGCTTGTGCATCCTGAGCACTTTCAACAGCAAGTCATCAGCAACAATCTCTGCATGATCTGTCCTTATCTCTGAATCATAAGACTTCTATCTCATCCATGTGTGAAAGCAAGGAATACTCTTCAGCCAAAAGCAAACAGGGCTCATTCATATTCTCATCATAAGAAACCATGTATCATTTAATCATCATTTAGAACTGAATAATAAGTAGATACAGTGCCAATAATACAATCATTAATAGTCAGACTGATGCTCCCCCTGAACCTGTGCTCCTGATCTTCGGCTGTCATACAAATTTTCTTGTCACAAGTGCATACGCGATTGTCTCCACTGTAACTCGCGTGTATACGTGGATTTAGTTCATTGAACCCGCGTATGGTAAGTGAAACATTGAAAGCTTCACATTCCTTCATCTCCCCCTGAAGTTGTACCACCTGTACCTGTCTTCTTCACATCAGATGCTCTGTCAGAAATAAATATAACCAGAATAATGAGAATCATCATACATTTCTCCCCCTGTGATGATACATTACTAATCTCTATAATGTATCTCACATCATTCATGCAGTCATTATGAGAAATAAGCTTTAGAAGTGGATGACTGCAGTAGGGTCAATATTCCCTACGTTTCTGACCGGTCTTCCTTCCTTTTCCAGCTTTGCTTGAAGTTTCTTATTGTGTGCTGGAAATTGTTCAATTTCTCAGATCTGTTCATCCTACATTCTTTTTCTACATGTCCATACTTGTTACAGGCATAACATATTGCATGACCAGAAAAGTAAGCATATGGATCATAATGTGTTTTTCTATACTTTCTTCTATTGCAATCAGCTGCTTTATGACCATACTTGTTGCATGAAAAACAATATCCCTTAAAGAACCCATAGTACCTTTCTGTATAGAATCTGTTTGTTTGTGACTGAAACAATCTGCTTCTGCAATTTGTTGCAACATGCCCATAATTATGACATTTAAAGCATTTAACATTATTGATCAAAGGAGGGAATTATTTCTTTTGAGAGTTCATGATTGTTGGTTGACCTTTTGCTTCTTTCAACACTTCTGGCTTTGCATTGATATCCTTTGAATCTTTAGCACTTCCTTGTGAACTAGATTCTCCTTTAACAGTTTCATGAAAACCAAGACCAAGTTTAACAGAAGGAGACCTTTGACTACTAAGAATATTGTCTAGAATCTTAGTACTATCTCGAAACCTCAAGAGTTTATCCTTTTCTTCTAATTTACCTTTGAGAATGTTTACCTCAACCTCCAATTTTTGGCATTGCTTCATCATGCTTTCTTCAACCCTTTTTCCTTCTTCTACTTGATCATTCAAATTTAAGATCTCTTCTTTAAACCCATTTTCTTGCTCTTCAAATATTTGTAAAAGTTATTCATTCTTCTTATTTGATTTTTCCACATTTGTTTTGAGCGAGATGATTTCTGCTTCACGTCCTTCCTTTTCAAATGATTGTAGAAGTTCTTCATTCTTCTTATTTGATGCTTCAAGGTCTACTTTCAGAGAGATGATTTCTGCTACAAGTCCTTCACTGTGATTGGTTACTTTGTCCTGCAGTCTTTGATACATTTCTATCTGTCCCTTCATTGTTTCTATCTGTTCATTCAATCTAGAGATCACATCCTTGAGAATAGATTCCCTCCTTTTAAATTGATCCCAAAAATTACTTTCATCATTGATCTTGAGATTTTCTTCTAGAATTATACTGTTACTTTCACTATCTTCATCATTGCATGCACAAGTGAGTGGATTACAAGAACAACAATCAATACCTGTTTCCTCTTCTTCATTTTCTGCTGCACATGTTTTCTGAGATATCTTCTTTTCTTGAGTAGCCTTCTTCTTTTGCTTCTTTGCCATGAGCACTAGTAGATCTTGGTCAGAATATTCTTCATCTTCACTTGAAATTTCATTATTATCTTCATTTGCATAATAACTCTTTCCCTTTTCAAATTGTTTATAAGGACATTTAGCAGCATAATGACCCACTCTTCCACAATCAAAACATTTGAAGGGTAGCTTACCTTTGAATCTTCTTGTACCTGGTTAGAGTCTTCTCACAAAATTTTCTTCTTCTTCTTCTGATATATAATTTGATTCCTTGACAACTTCCTTTTCTTTTCCTTTTTCACATGCCTTAAAAGAAACTTCTTTGATTTGAGAGGGACCTCCTTGTCTCATTTCATAAGTAGTCAGAATACGATGTAGTTGAACAATAGTAAGAGTTTGCAGATCTTGCCTTTCTTCAATAGCTGATACTTTTGACTCAAATTTTGAAGTCAAAGATCTTAAAACTTTTTCCACCAGAGTAGTATCGGTTATGGTTTCACCCAAACTTCTCATATGATTTACAATATCATATAGATGTAAAATGAAATTGGCAATACTCTCATCACTATGAATCCTTAAATTTTCATATTCAATTCTGAGAGTTTGGAGTTTTGCACTTTTTACCTGTGTATCTCCTTCATAGCTCAGAATGATTTTGTCCCATATTTCTTTTGCTGAATTTAGCTGCATCACTTTAGCAAATTCTGGTTCAGACATGCTTCCTAACAAGACATTGACAACTTTGTCATTGATTTCATATTTCTTCCTTTCTGCTGCATCAGTAGGAATACTTGCCGGATACTGATAACCTCCTTCCACAATTGCCCACACTGCTGCACCAAGACTTTGCAGATATGATTTTGTTCGTATCTTCCAGAATAACAGATTATTTCCATTGAATAGAGGTGGCCTTATAGACATTAACCCTTCATGACTTCCCATTTCGACGGATCTCCTTCAAGCGATCAAGCTTCTGCAGAAGGACTTTGCTCCGATACCAATTGTTGGGAAAAATACTGAGAGGGGGGGGGGGGGTGAATCAGTATTTAGGGCATACTCAAGACTTTTTACTTTTTCTTACATGAAAACACATACGCGACTTTTATGTAGCCAACTCGCGTATACACGCGGATATACTTAATAAAACATGCGTATGTCCATCAATCTTATTATGCAGATAATTCTTCACTTATATCATTCCATCATTAATTCATTAGATGTTCAATAAACAGTAAGCATGAGCAGTAATAACAAAATAAACCATCACATATAAGCAACACACATGAACACCAGGATTTTAGGTGGAAACCCAAGTCGGGAGAAAACCACCGTTGCCGTTGTCTCAGCCTTCAATATTTTATTATAGAGAAAACATCTTACAACCATGTACTGGCGCAGACTCATACCAGCACGCAAGCACCCACCTGTGGAAGGCTACAACCTTCTCTCATTTACCAGCCTCTCCTGGAAGGGAGCTACAACCCCCTGCTCTCGTTTACCAGCCTCACTTGGAAGGGAGCTACAACACCCTGACTGAAGGCTACAACACTCTGACTGAAGGCTACAACCCTCAGCACCACCATGGACCACGTTTCATCAATTTTCACACTCGATCCAACAGCTTCCATACAACATATCTTGTAGGCCACTTTTCATCATATTTTCAGACTAGACCCACTCCACAGATTTAAGCTCAACATTCATCAAACTGAAACTTATAACCCCATCAATTCATTCATTGAATCATCAACCAATCAACCAACAACTTGATCTTCAATTAACACAATCATCAGCATATTCATCATTCAAACAACCCAGTTCTGTATGAATACATCATTGACAGATAGCTGTAAAACAGTAGAACAGATCAGATATTTCATACCACATACTTCAGTAAAACCCTAGATTCCATACGCACTTTTACTTCACTGAACCTGCGTATGTACGCGCTTTCATATAGACCAACCCGTGTATACTTCAGTGCATTCTTCAGAAAATCCTTTCTGCCAATACGCGTTTTTCCTTAAGCAGACCCGCGTATACACGCGCTCTTGCTGAAGCGAACCTGCGTATACATCTGTAACTTTTCAGGACTGTGCAGCTCTTCAGATCAGATAAACAACTCAGATTTCATCCCTTACTTCAGAAAGTATTTCGCCTCATCTCAGATCTAAACAATCCATAATCAGATCTAGAAAATACATATACATTTCATATCTAGAGATCCCTCTTCATCATTTTCTTCATAGGTGCATCATAGATTCAGATCTATTAATCAATAACAGAGTTCAACCATGAAGATATTCCTTAGAGAGATTTATTCATTCACAACCCTTACTCATGCACACTCTTGCACTATGGTTTTCTTCTCCTTAAATAGATTTGGCCTTTATCAATACCATGAGCCAAAACCACACAACTTCCGATGGTATTCCTGGACGGGATCAAATAGATAATCCAATGCTCAATACAATGGGTCAATACCATGGTAATGCCCCTAGGTATCATAGTTTTTAGAGCGCAAAAGGCATACGCGACTTTGAGCATGCGTATTCGCGTGTATACGCAACTTTGCCTCATAAAAACTGCGTATATGCTAACCCTGAATGTATACGCGGGTTTCCTTCA
Organism: Pinus albicaulis; assembly: GCA_034641835.2. Classification (NCBI taxonomy): domain Eukaryota; kingdom Viridiplantae; phylum Streptophyta; class Pinopsida; order Pinales; family Pinaceae; genus Pinus; species Pinus albicaulis. The sequence goes on from CM076578.1 coordinate 1,915,704,770, forward strand.
CAAAAGTAGAGTATATACGCGGGTTGCCTTCACAAAAGTAGCGTATACATTATGACATATTATATTTATCATTTTTCTGGCACTTACTGGAAATGTTTTCTCTGTCACATCTGAACTGATCTGTAGATACATCATTCTTACATCTTTAGCACATAGGTTGCTTATCATAGGCAACTCATCAAGTAGGTTTCCATCAAGGACAAATTCATTAATCAAATGCCATTATCTTCATCAAGTGGGTTCCCATCAAGGACAACACTCTTCATCATATTTCCAACAATCTCCCCCTTTGGACTTGATGGAAACCACGATGGTGTTTGATCACAACAGATAGATACATTAAGCATAATGATATTCTCCCCCTATTCAAACACCATGTCACTCTCCCCCTTTGACATCAAGGGAAAAGGGTGGATCAAAAACCAACACAAGGTTTTTCTGCTCATGTAGAAAGAAGAGCGTTGTAGATCTGATGTGCACTGAAGTTACCATGCTCCCCCCTGAGTTCATGCTGAATGTTCAAACATATTTTTCAATGAAGTACATGACTCTATGACCTTTCCTATCACCAAGGACTCATACTTACATCAATGATCCAACCAAGTGGATTTACATAAGAGACTCAAGTACCCAACCAAGTGGGTTTACACATTTTGACTCAACTTCCCAACCAAGTGGGTTTACACATTTTGACTTAGCTACCCAACCAAATGGGTTTACAAAATGAACAAGTCCTTACATGAATGAATATTACAATTTTACATCATACATCTCATCATGACCTTTTCATCAAATTACAAATATGAACTTTTATGACCACTACCAAGAAGACCTCAAAAGAGATCATGTTTCAGAACCATCATAATGCCAACAATGCATTATACTTAGCAAGTCTAATGCTCCCCCTGAAAAATTTACATCCAAGCATCTTTTCCATATGACCAAGGCTCCTCCTTAGCTTGTGCATCCTGAACACTTTCAACAGTGAGTCATTAGCAACAATCTCTGCATGATCTGTCCTTATCTCTGAATCATAAGACTTTTATCTCATCCATGTGTGAAAGCAAGGAATACTCTTCAGCAAAAAGCAAACGGGGCTCATTCATATTCTCATCATAAGAAACCATGTATCATTTCATCATCATTTAGAATTGAATAATAAGTAGATACAGTGCCAATAATACAATCATTAATAGTCAGACTGATGCTCCCCCTAAACCTGTGCTCGTGATCTTCAGCTGTCATACAAATTTTCTTGTCACACGTGCATACGCGACTGTCTCCACTGTAACTCGCGTGTATACGCGGATTTAGTTCATTGAACCCACGTATGGTAAGTGAAACATTGAAAGCTTCACATTCCTTCATCTCCCCCTGAAGTTGTACCACCTGTACCTGTCTTCTTCACATCAGATGCTCTGTCAGAAATAAATATAACCAGAATAATGAGAATAATCATACATTGCTCCCCCTATGATGATACATTACTAATCTCTATAATGTATCTCACATCATTCATGCAGTCATTATGAGAAATAAGCTTTAGAAGCAGATGACTGCAGTAGGGTCAATATTCCCTACGTTTCTGACCGGTCTTCCTTCCTTTTCCAACTTTGCTTGAATTTTCTTATTGTGTGCTGGAAATTGTTCAATTTCTCAGATCTATTCATCCTGCATTCTTTTTCTACATGTCCATACTTGTTACAGGCATAACATCTTGGATGACCAAAAAAGTAAGCATATGGATCATAATGTGTTTTTCTATACTTTCTTCTATTGCAATCAGCTGCTTTATGACCATACTTGTTGCATGAAAGACAATATCCCTTAAAGAACCCAGAGTACCTTTCTATATAGAATCTATATTTTTGTGACTGAAACAATCTGCTTCTACAATTTGCTGCAACATGCCCATAATTATGACATTTAAAGCATTCAACATTATTGATCAAAGGAGGGAATGATTTCTTTTGAGATTTCATGATTTTCGGTTGACCTTTTGCTTCTTTCAACACTTCAGACTTTGCATTGATATCCTTTGAAGCTTTAGCACTTCCTTGTGAACTATATTCTCCTTTAATAGTTTCATGAAAACCAAAACCAAGTTTAACAGAAGGAGACCTTTGACTACTAAGAATATTGTCTAGAATCTTAGTACTATCTTGAAACCTCAAGAGTTTATCCTTTTCTTCTAATTTACCTTTGAGAATGTTTACCTCAACCTCCAATTTTTGGCATTGATTCATCATGCTTTCTTCAACCCTTTTTCCTTCTTCTACTTGATCATTCAAATTTAAGATCTCTTCTTTCAACCCATTTTCTTGCTCTTCAAAGATTTGTAAAAGTTCTTCATTCTTCTTATTTGATTTTTCCAGATCTGTTTTGAGAGAGATGATTTCTGCTTCAAGTCCTTCACTGTGATTGGTTACTTTGTCTTGCAGTCTTTGATACATTTCTATCTGTCTCTTCATTGTTTCTATCTGTTCATTCAAGCTAGAGATCAAATCCTTGAGGATATATTCCCTCCTTTTAAATTGATCCAAAAAATTACATTCATCATTGATCTTGAGATTTGCTTCTAGACTTATACTGTTACTTTCACTATCTTCATCATTGCATGCACAAGTGAGTGGATTACAAGAACAACAATCAATACCTATTTCTTCTTCTTCATTTTCTGCTGCACATGTTTTCTGAGATATCTTCTTTTCTTGAGTAGCCTTCTTCTTTTGCTTCTTTGCCATGAGCACTAGCAGATCTTGGTCAGAATATTCTTCATCTTCACTTGAAATTTCATTATTATCTTCATTTGCATAATAACTCTTTCCCTTTTCAAATTGTTTATAAGGAAATTTAGTAGCATAATGACCCACTCTTCCACAATCAAAACATTTGAGGGGAAGCTTACCTCTGAATCTTCCAGTACCTGGTTGGAGTCTTCTCACAAAGTTTTCTTCTACTTCTTCTTCTGATATATAACTTGATTCCTTGAAAACTTCCTTTTCTTTTCCTTTTGCACACGCCTTAAAGGTAGATTCTTTGATTTGAGAGGGACCTCCTTGTCTCATTTCATAAGCAGTCAGAATACCATGTAGTTGAACAATAGTAAGAGTTTGCAGATCTTGCCTTTCTTCAATAGCTGATACTTTTGACTCAAATTTTGAAGTTAAAGATCTTAAGACTTTTTTCACCAGAGTAGTATCGGTTATGGTTTCACCCAAACTTCTCATACGATTTACAATATCATCTAGACGTAAAAAGAAACTGGCAATACTCTCATCACTATGCATCCTGAAATTTTCATATTCAATTCTGAGAGTTTGGAGTTTTGCACTTTTTACCTTTGTATCTCCTTCATAGCTCAGAATGATTTTGTCCCATATTTCTTTTGCTCAATTTAGCTGCATCACTTTAGCAAATTCTGGTTCAGACAGGCTTCCTAATAGGACATTGATGGCTTTGGCATTGATTTCATATTTCTTACTTTCTGCTGCATCAGTAGGAATACTTGTCGGATACTGATAACCTCCTTCCACGATTACCCATACTTTTGCACCAAGACTTTGCAGATATGCTTTTGTCCGTATCTTCCAGAATAACAGATTATTTCCATTGAATAGAGGTGGCCTTATAGACATTAACCCTTCATGACTTCCCATTTCGACGGATCTCCTTCAAGCGATCAAGCTTCTGCAGAAGGACCTCCTCTGATACCAATTGTTGGGAAAAATACTGAGAGGGGGGGGTGAATCAGTATTTTGGGCATACTCAAGAATTTTTACTTTTTCTTACTTGAAAACACATACGTGACTTTCATGTAGCCAACTCGCGTATACACGCGGATATACTTAATAAAACATGCATATGTCCAGCAATATTATTATGCAAATAATTCTTCACTTATATCATTCCATCATTCATTCATTAGATGTTGAATAAATAGTAATCATGAGCAGTAATAACAGAATAAACCATCACACATAAGCAACATACATGAACACCAGGATTTTAGGTGGAAACCCAAGTCGGGAGAAAACCACCGTTGCCATTGTCTCAGCCTTCAATATTTTATTATAGAGAAAACATCTTACAACCATGTACTGGCGCAGACTCATACCAGCACGCAGGCACCCACCTGCAGAAGGCTACAACCTTCTCTCGTTTACCAGCCTCTCCTGGAAGGGAGCTACAACCCCCTGCTCTCGTTTACCAGCCTCACCTGGAAGGGAGCTACAACCCCCTGACTGAAGGCTACAACCCTCTGACTGAAGGCTACAACCCTCAGCACCACCATGGACCACGTTTCATCAATTTTCACACTGGATCCAACAGCTTCCATACAACATATCTTGTAGGCCACTTTTCATCAGATTTTCAGACTGGACCCACTCCACACATTTAAGCTCATCATTCATCAAACTAAAACTTATCACCCCATCAATTCATTCATTGAATCATCAACCAATCAAGCAACAACTTGATCTTCAATTAACTTAATCAGCAGCATATTCATCATTCAAACAACCCAGTTCTGTATGAATACATCATTGACAGATAGCAGTAAAACAGCAGAACAGATCATATATTTCATACCACATACTTCAATAAAACCCTAGATTCCATACGCGCTTTTACTTCACTGAACCTGCGTATGTACGCGCATTCATATAGACCAACCCGCATATACTTCAGTGCATTCTTCAGAAAATCCTTTCTGCCCATACGCGCTTTTCCTTAATCAGACCCGCGTATACACGCGCTTTTGCTTAAGCGAAACTGCGTATACATCTGTAACTTTTCAGGACTGTGCAGCTCTTCAGATCAAATAGACAACTCAAATTTCATCCCTTACTTCAGAGAGTATTTCGCCTCATCTCAAATCTAAACAATCCATAATCAGATCTAGAAAATGCATATACATTTCAGATCTAGAGATCCCTCTTCATCATTTTCTTCATAGGTGCATCATAGATTCAGATCTATCAATCAAGAACAGAGTTCATCCATGCAGATATTCCTTAGAGATTTTTATTCATTCACAACCCTTACTCATGCACTCACTTGCACTATGGTTTTCTTCTCCTTAAATACATTTGGTCTTTATCAATACCATGAGCCAAAACCACACAACTTCCGATGGTATTCATGGACGGGATGAAATAGATAATCCAACACTCAATACAATGGGTCAATACCATGGTAATGCCCCTAGGCATCATAGTTTTTAAACCGCAAAAGGCATACGCGACTTTGAGCGTGCGAATTCGCGTGTATACGCAACTTTGGCTCATAAAAACAGCGTATATGCTAACCCTGAATGTATACACGGGTTCCCTTCACAAAATTAGAGTATATACGTGGGTTGCCTTCACAAAATTAGCGTATACATTGTGACATATTATATTTATCATTTTTCTAGAACTTACTGGAAATGTTTTCTCTGTCACATCTGAACTGATCTGTAGATACATCATTCTTACATCTTTAGCACATAGGTTGCTTATCATAGGCAACTCATCAAGTAGGTTATCAAGGACAACTTCATTAAGTAGATTTCCATTAGCTTCATCAAGTGGGTTGCCATCATGGACAACACTCTGCATCATATTGCCAACAATTACTTGTTCCATCTTTTCTCCAGAAGGTCTACTGCCTGTCAGAATGGGTACTGGGCCTCTCCGCGACAGCCCGGTGATGAAATATATGTCGCAAACCTCAAGTTCCAACACTTGGTCCCGAAGTTTAAATACTTCTTCATTTTCATCCCATATGCTGACCAAGTATTGTAGCAGCTCAGGTTGAGCTCATAAACATGGAGTAATAAAGAATTTTTTGAGTCCACAATTCTTTAGTGCATTCATACAAGCTTCATTCTCCATAGCCATTTCATCTTCCTCCCCATGTTCCCTCTCCTTCCATTCAATAACCATTATGATTGGTTACCTGCATCAACATGATCAAAAAACCCTTGTTAGATCTTTATCATGATTAAAAATCCATATGGATGGCTCACTGTTTAAAAACTTAAAGCGGAAAATTATGTCGCGCCATTAGCGCGACCCCTTTGTGAGCAAAAGTTCATTGGCGCGAGTCCGTGCCCGATACCCGCGCCACTAGCGGAGCCCTAAAATTTTAAAAATGTCTCCTCTAGAGATCAACTGTGCAATGGAAACTCATAAAAAATGGATTAAAATGGATTTTAAGGGAACGCCTTTTACCTGGAACAAACGAGGAGCTGAATGACGTCCTTGATGAGTCACAATCACTGCCGCAAGTTTGCACACAAACATACCATCGTTGCTCTCCAAGTAAGGTAAAAAGTAAAAGTAAATTTGTTTTACCATTTGAAGCCTATTTATAACTTTTTAAGTCAAAAATTAGGTTTTAAATGTCATTTTTCCCAATATTTTAATATATTTTTTCAAAAATGGATTTTACACTTGCTTCTATGTGCAGCGACAAGTTTTTACGTGACTTGGACTGTGATACGAGTTGTATTTTATACTTTTTTCGGACGCAGTAAAAACATGAAAAAGTCATTTTGGAGTCATCTTTCAGCTCTTTTCTAACTCTCTAAACATGAAAAGATTGCCGAGTCCCTTGTCGTTTTTGATCTCGTTAAAGTGGACACGAAACGACATCTACCCAGTATACGTTTACCCCTTTTTCGGGCTGAGATAGATTACTTACGAAAGAGGAATACCCTAGCCTATCGCGGCTAGGAGATTTTCTCAGATATTGTTTTCTACCTTTTTGAGTCTGAGGAACTATTTACGAAAAGGGACCATTGGAGTTTACTTTTCCGCTATCTTTTCAAACTCTCTAAACATGAAAAGACGTCGAGTTCTTCCTTTTTCAGACTCGTTAAACCCTGATGACATTGGATTCAGTCGAAATGACGATATTCGAGTTCCTCCTTCCTAGGGCTCGTTAAATGTACTAGGATGGACTTATATAACAAGCATATGGTATCCTCTTCAAGCTTGTGTAAAAATAAAGAGGTACTTGCTAGAAATGGTGGGGAAAAATGGAACCAATATCATTGTCGTGTCGGCAGTATGTCGCTCTTGAACATGGCACTTGTCTGCATTTGTGTCGGGTTGGGGACATCTCATCTCGTTTTCCACTTGCCTCCGTGGGTTTGGGTGATCCGTTTTGACCTCTCATCTGCTCTTTTCCTCGTCATCATGACCTCTGATCGGTTGATGTCAAATACTGCCAAACTCACTATCGTGCCGCCATATGTTCAAGAGAAGTTGTACCTTCAAAGAATGCAACTATCTATCCATTCATTCGTTATATTATCCGTAAAGCCGATTCAAACTTTCTGCATTCGAGCTCGTACGTTCAATGGCAGGTTCTTCACGTTCGACGTGAGGTTTTTATCATTGGCCTCTGATCGAGTGATTCTATGGGTGTTCGACACCAGCTCACTGATTCACATGCCGTAGATTGTACCTGTAGTACCTTGAGGGCCATTGTCATTATTGGTGGTACCTCTCGCATCTGTTAACAGCTTTCATTATTGGTTGGTAATCAGACGATGTTCTTGCATGTTCGACTTCAGCTCACATATTCACATGCTTGAACTTGTACTTTGTTCGAGTCGGGACGGAGCGTAAGACCCTGGATTTTTGTCTATTGGAATCCAGGTTGCGATTTTTTGGATTATTATGATTGATTACATGACTCATTCACTGGATGGCTGCAACCATACCTGATTCTATTTATCGATCCCTTCTAGATGGCTGCGTCCATACCTTGGATCTGGATTATTGTATACTCTGTTATGGATGGTTGCGCCCATACCACATACATTTCATGTATCTGAGATATCAGTTGTACTTCTCTACGCAGGTTTTCCAATGGCGGTGTTTTCAGTTGGACACGTTTTCATAAAGAATTTCACTCCTCTCTCTCTTTCGGGCCTCATGCTTTAGGGGGCATCTGTTACACAGCAATTTGTCACCGTCCCTGCAATTCCCCATCCCGCACATTGGAGGGCTCTTTCCGTGACCTATGAGTAGTGACATAACTTGAAAAAACTTTCATGGCATTCCCCTAGACATGTAGTTTTATTGCCCTGAAGACAACTCCTTGTGAAAAACCCTAAAAATAGCCTTTTCATCCTTGGCGCGACTAGCCTGTGTTATACCCGCGCCAATGGGGGAAATTCTTCAAAGAGGGCGCGCCAATTGGTGCTTTGTCTCAGAGTTGCACTCGCGCCAGGCTTAATAAAGGGTGTTTTTTAAAAATAAATGGCGGAAGATTGACTTTACCCAACTCCTGAACTGGCCTCTAAATTGAGTTGGGACGTTTGGCTCCGGATTTCCATGTAGAGGAAGTAGTTTGCCACCTCCCATGGAAGCTTCCTTAAGGATAGGGCCAATCCCATGATTGTAGGGATCCCAACTCCCCTTCCACCATCTATATAAGCTTGCCATTTCTCTTTGCAAGCTAATCTCCAAGAGCCTTCATAGCCTAAAGAATGTTGCAAGAGCTTTGATAGTCCTCATAGTGCCAAATCCATAGCAAGGAGATTGACGATCGAAGAGAGAGGCTTGTCCCTATTCTCGACAAGATTTACCGAGACGTATTCCACTGACGACCCGCTGAAGGAGGATTTCAGCGTCAAAGCCAGGTTGTATCATCCTTTGTTTCATTAATATAAGCGACTACAATTATAGTTCCACTCGTATTGTTCATGCTTGTTTATGAGTTGTGTCCTCTTTGACTGACACATAATTGCAATTATATGGTTTTACACTCGTATGTTCGTCGTGTTTCTTGAACGTGCAGGTGTTCGATCGCGTCAAGTGGTGGAATTGTGACCTGTCGGAGCAAGGGATCGAGAGCACTATCCTCTCCGCAACGACAACAGCGTTGGACCTGAGGTAGGCCTTATATCGCGCTTTGATTTTTGCGATTAGGAGCTTGCGTTGTAGCATGTTTGATTGTTGCTAGACCCGATCTGGGCTAGTAGGGATCGCCTCTGTCCACAGAGGGGATTTACCTCTACAACACCGGGTCGAGCTGTTTATGGAATGTTTTTTAAGAATAGAGGCGGAGATTCCACTCTAACAACTTCGAGGATGAGTCATTGGGAGTGGTTGGACTGATAACCACAGACTCCCTCCTTTAGTTTATGGTTTCCACCTCTTGTGGGAACCTCCTAAAGGATAGGCATCCCTTCCACCTTTGTAGGGATCCCAACCTTCTTCTTTTCCTCTATAAAAAGAAGCTATCTCTCCTTACATAAGCTAGTTAAACATGGAGAACTGAGTATACAATAGTTGAACCATTGAAGAGATAGAACAAGAAGGAACTTCTTTGAGAGAGCTTAAATCCATGCCCTCATCCCGTCTGAATCCCTTGATGAGCTTCTGAGACACGTTTCGGCTTAACCCCACTGGAGGAGGCTGCGACGTCAAAGATTTGGTTGTAACTCTTCCTTCTATCAATATATATACGTGACTATTGTTTGGTTTCCATTTTGTGTTATGTTATTTGTTTAATACAAAATGCTTAGCCCTCTTTGGCTGGCTAGTAGTTATGAATGAAGTTATTATGTCGTATGTTGTTCTTGTTGGTTGATCTATGTGCAGGTATCCGAGCATGACTGCAGAAGGATTGTGACTTGCTGAGGCAGGAGCAAGAGGCCACCACCACTACAGCCGCGACGATAGCATTGGAATCCAGGTAGGTCGATCTACCGTGTCCTATTTTCATTCAGTAATTAGGAACCTACACTCTAGCATGTCTCTTTGTTTCTAGACCCACTCTAGGGCTAGAGGGAACGTCTCTGTCTGCAGAGAGGATTTACCTGCTTAACAGCTTCGTCGTTCCTATTGTCCCGTATGGTTCTCTAATCAGCATGAGTAGAGGGATTTTCTTTTCCCATGGTAATTCAATATGATACTTTACTTCTTAGTACATCCTCCATGTGAGGTTTCCATTAGAATTAGTTGGTACCAAAAAGAAAAATTTCACATGGAGTGGTCATATTAAAATATGTATATAATGGATTCAAAAGCTAAAACTAAATGTCTACATGGAAAGCTCTTGAAAAAATAGGATGTTAAAAAAAAAAAAACAGTATTGAAAACTGACTTTGGATGTGAAAGTTGTGCCCTTTATAAAAAATGCATTAATAGTAACAAAGATTCACATGGCAGGTGTTATCCCTCCCCCCTACTTCCCAGGGTTGTGAATGGATCTAAAGGAAGGTAACCACAAAGGGCCAAGCTTTAGGTCAGGTAGCTAGCCCTACCAGGACCAGAGAGGGCTCTCTCATTGTCACTTTACAGTCAAAGGAATGACTGAGTATCTAATGATCTTAGGCTAGGTATGTAAGATCAGTAAATAGGATTTTGTTTGATGTTTTAAGTGCTAGATAGAAAATTCAGTGAGAAGGTTGGGTGTAGGGTTTTTAGGTATGAATTCGAAGGTAAATTTGCAGAGAATGTGTGAGGCTAGATAGGTAGTTTGAAAGAATGTTTAGTTTGTCATTGAGTATAGGATGAAGTTAAAGAGAGTTTGAATGAGCATTGAGTTGAATTCATTCATTTAGAAGTGAATAGACATATCAAGTAAACCTTGCCTAAAACAGAGCATGAACATACATGATTTCTGCTTATAAAATTACAAGATAAACATATGGAAAGATGTATATGAAAGAAGAATATAAATCATTTAGCATGAATAGATAAAAATAAATAATAATAACAAATGCTCCAATGCATACCACAATATTCTCAACACAAGTTCTACAAATTTGTCTCTAATTTCACTCCAAAATGTTGATTACAAAAGCTCCACTGCAAAATAAGACTATCCCACCCAACAAAAGACTAAATAGAGTCTACTTATAGAAAATATGGACTATGACACCTCATCAGGTCGAAATACCATCCAAAATGGATCATAAATACATAATATGAGTCATTTCCTAGATTCTGTGGAGGTTAGAAACCATTCCATGAATTTCAGCTATGAACTATGATTGTTTGTCCCTTACATTAAATTACATATTTCCTCATGATAGGAGGCAAAAACCAACTCAATAACTCTAATTCCAACTCATAGGACAGCAAAAACTTGAATTTGTGACATTTTCTAAGCTTGAAAAGTGTCCCAAGGAATCCAATGTTGATTTGTAACATTTCTCACAGAAGGGTAACAAAAATTTGCAGAAGCATAACAGAACTTTGCAGGCACTTTTAGGAGTCCAAATCCACTTCTGAAAGAACAGTCAACTAGATTTGTACATCTAGTTTCCATAACATCTTTAATTTTTCAAAATGACCCATGATAAGGCCTTCAAAAATCCATTCTCCCAATGTTACTCCAAAAATGTAATAGAGGCTCCAAAAAGGTGGAAAAAACATGAAAAATGAGTGGTTTTTTAGCATTTTCTTCAAAATTAAAGCTTTTCATGCAAAGGGGGTTCCTAATCTGTAATTTACTCATCAAAATTCATCCATCCATGTAAATAAATCATCATTTTGATGCCTCCAAAATAAGCGTAACAAAATTTTGTTACTCTTCTATGAGGCGGAATTTCCATAATTGTGCAAAAATCACAAAAAATACCAAAATTCTTCAAAAATTCTCAAAATTGGTTTTGTAGCACCTGAGTGATTGGCTAAACCGCCAAGGAAGCTTCAACCAAAAATCTAAGCTATCCTTCTCTTTAAGCTTCATTTGAGCTTCTCACAGAACCTCAAACATCCAATCCTCTCAAAACATCTTTTGGCGAAGGGTGAAGCATTGATTTCATGCATGGTGAAGGGTTCTAACCTGAGGTGGAACCCTCCATTGAAGTTCTTCTTCTCACTCTCCATCTTGTTTATTATTGAAAGGATAAAACCCTAGTGTGTTTGATGGGATGGGTATGTATAGTAAAATTTGGGAAAAAACAGAGTGTAGGGATGGGGTAGGTTTACAGGGTGAGATGGAAGGTTATGGAGCTAGGGAAAATTATACAAAAAATTCAGTAGATAGGGTGGCATGTTAGCTCCATGTTGTGGGTGGAATGAAGGGAAATGGATGTTAGGAGGGTGATGAACTCAAGAAAACACAGGAAATTCCCAAATTTTAATTGTGAAAATTAACTAGAATTTAGGGTTTGATGAAAATGACATGTTAGGGATGATATGGATGGTGGGAGATGAGAGTGTTGTTGAGAATTTAGAGGTTTGGGGTTTAATTCAAATTCTCTTATTTATAATTACTTGTGAGCTTACTTGAGTTACTTGTCTTCTCTTCATTATCTTATTTAGTCTTTCATCAAGTCAATTATCAAAATACACAGGACACAAAATTAGGCTCCTAGAGACAGGGCAAAACCTCTCCCTCTTGGAGAGGAAAACCTGCAAAGAATTATTATTATAGATCTTCAAATGACAAGTACCATGACCAAGACTCAGACCTTTGACCTAGATATTCTTCCAAGACCTTGTCACTTCTTCTATGTTTTTCTCCAACGCTGATCTTTCTTTCTTTATCAATGTGTACTGATCAACATAAAGAACTCAATATCTAATCCTTCATATATAATGGAAATGTAGAAGCTTTGAGTAAGAAGGTAAATCATAGATTTACCTTCCTCCTTTTTACATACTGCTTTATAACATAATCAACTTCATTCACATCTTCATAATGCTTCACAACAAATATGCTTGAACTAGACCTTTTATTACATTGTGCTTATCTTGTACTTATTCGAATTTATGTCATTATTGTATATTACATCAATGTATCAACATATACATATATATATTATAGATATATCTTTTAACCTAATTTGAATACATAAATACCAGATATGTTCTATTCGCAGAGAACACTAGACTTCTCTCCCATCCATATTAGCCACAGAAAAATTCGTGTTTTCTTCAAAGTAATCCATACGTTCAGCTGTGATTTATCCGCAAGAGAAACCATGTTCTTGTCCGCATCTCTGGCACATAGTAATTCACATCCAGTTCAAACCAATCCACATTGAAAAACCTTGAACCAGTCTCCCAAAAATCTGCACTGTATTTTCTGTCTTAAGTCCACACTTCTAGTCAGAGAAATTTGCATTTATGTCTCTCACTGAAATTTGAAATACTATCCAGAGCCATCCAAAAGTTTATCCCTTTAAATCATCCACATTGTTTTTGTCATTAACCTGCACCGTTATCTCGACACTTGTCTTTAGAATATCCGCAATTGATTAGAGTTGAATCCACGATTCTTGCTTACCGTAAATAATATGTAGCTTCTATGTATATATATGGAGAACATTCACTTAATTTAGGCTGACCTATCATGTTGTAGGGAGGCCGACTTGATACAATTTATATAACATTTCTTCCATCGTAAATGAGAGCGACTCTTCCAAAGGTTCTGGACTTGGTCTTGGAGCATTTCTAGATCCTTCATATATGACACTAATTACATTTTTATCTAGAATACAAAAACCATAGATAGACATCAAGAAGAAGTCTATTCAACCTATAATAAAATCTTGCTCATAAAACCCATGAGGCAAGTAGAAAATATATTTTATTATCTTTTACTTCTTCTTTACATAAAAATACATAATTACATAGTCAATATGAAGACCGATCTAGTTACACTTTCCAACACTCCCTCTTAACTAGGGAGGTATTCATACAGGTACATGGTTACTTTCAAACTGAAGATCTCATAAGAATAATCAGATTGGTAATCGCATTTGTATAGCATCATATCAACTAGCATTGTCCAAGTGCAAGGCCTTTACTAACAGCCCCATCTCTCAACGAGACAATGGGCTACAATGTTGGTGAGACAAATGACTTATAGACACCATCGTCATTGTCTCTCCAAGGTACATACTCCACCCGGGTGTTCCCAAAGTATGAACTTCTTAGACTATTCTTCTCTTGGGTAGCTAGCCCTCCAAGAAATTCGATCCCAGAATACTCTTATCTTGATTGCCCTAATACATTCTCAAAGAGTATCGAATTCCATATGATTAACCAATCCTCCATTCTGTCTTCCCAAGTGAAGACCAGAATGATGTGTCTATCTCTCCCTCTCAACCAGGGAGGACCTATTCCAGAAGGTAATGTACTCATTCTTATACAAGGAATGTACGTAATCTCATTCTTAGGAATTACCAAGTTTCTTCCAAGTAAGAAACTTATCATCATTCTCCCTCTTAACCAGGGACCTCATTTGGCAATGGTGAGACACCCAACTGCTCATGAAGAATTCTTGTCCTCGATGTCATGGATTTCGATATTGAGGAATCTTCAACTTTTAGCTTCATAGGGCACAGATCATTCATCACTTTCATCCTAAGTCATGTCAGCTGTCAGAAAGTGATTCATTAGACTTCCTTATCTGGTCCACTATTGTGCCATGTTTCTTTCCTTCGAATCATCTCCCAGGATCATACATCCTTTCTCATGATTAGCAGCCCTGCACAAATAAACATTTACATATGAACTTTTAAAACAAAATTTACCTCAGTGATGATTTTTCAGCATGACATCTTCCTGTAAGCATTGAAATCCTTCATACAAATTGACACATCTCCTAATGATATGTTTTTCCAAGGGTCTTCTTCTTTACCAGACTTCTGTCAGAGTCTACATATCTTTCTAGGAGATCTCCTAGTCACATATTCTTGGCCTCCAGATGATAAATGCTTCTTGACATGGTTTCATTTCATGATCTCTTCCTCTCTGCATATTCTTGATTCCCAGGAACTTATACATTTTCCAGTTCCTCGTTCATATACATCCACCTCATATTTCATGAGGACATATTATGTTGATTTCATTTGTCCATGCATCGAGAGATACTCCTCCATAGATCATACTTCTAAATTAAGAAGTCCATTACTTGCAACAATATGACATGACTTCACAGCATCCAATGTCAACATATAAATATATACATACCTCATACCTTGAGTCATCCTATAGAAATTTATCAAGAATGAAGAGCTTCACTCCCTTGGCCTGCTTCATCAATATGTCATCACATCCCAGAAATATGTTTCCATGATGACCCTTGCTCTTGATGACTGCTTTCCATTAGCAATGTTTGTCAGAGAGGTTTTCCCATAGTTGATTCACTAGGAGCTCCTACCATGCTTTGATTAGGATTCTACATTGCCTCCCATCATACAATCAACAAAAATCACTTAAAGGAGAAGATGATCTCAATCATAGTGGATATCCCTTGCTTCTTCTTTCTTAGATTTCTTTGTATTAGGCTCTTTTTCATATACATGGGCTTCTTTCCTATTTCTCTTGTCCTTTTTCAAATTAATGACAATTTCTATTATAATACCCACGTTCATCTCATCCAAAGCATCATGCTTTTTTCATACTATTATGAGGATCAATATTACTGAATCTTCCTTTCTTTCTCGACGTGATTGCAAAGGCTTGATTCCATTCACTTGCTCCTGTAATACCTTCGGCTTTTCAATCTTGTTTCCTCTATTTTACAGAGAGACCCTAAATCATGGAATGGTGTGGCTTCCTTCTTCCTATTTAATTTTGAAGTGAAGCTTCCCCCTTCATCTGGTAGATGATTCTCCCTCTTCCTGCAAATGATCTCAGAGATATTACTTCTCCTACAGTACTCTCAAAGAATAGCTCCACCAGTTTCTCATATATTCCTTTTGATGATTCTAGATTTGATACATCGGAGATGAGAGTCTTTTATGGATTCTATAAGAATCTTTTGGGCTCTTATATCTCCCTTCATGTATGACTGAATTTTCCTTGTCTTCCATGCAAGAAAGTTTTGAAACCCTAACCAGTCTGTTTCTTTCTTTTGCAAAGAAGACATTTTGATAGATTTAGATAAAGTCATAGATACTTACTTGATAGAGTGACTTTTTCCTTCAGTATCTTCCTTGATGATGGAGTATATCTTCAGAAATTGAAGTCCTCCTTCTAAAAATGTCTTGAATGTGAATCTTTGATAACAGAAGATTACTTTTTTGATTGAGTTGATCATTTGAATGAGATAGGAGATCTTGAAGTAGTTAGAAAGTCTTCCTTTTCAAACTAATTTGATTTTCCAACCCAAACTTTTGATCTTCGCTTCCTAGAGTGTCTCCTTGGTCTAGCAGCCCTTGAGTTTAGCACCTTAGCTCTAATACCATGTTGAGAATTTAGAGGGCTGGGGTTTAATTCAAATTCTCTTCTTGATATTTACTTGTGAGCTTACTTGAGTTGCTTGTCTTCTCTTCGTTATCTTATTTAGTCTTTCATCAAGTTAATTATCAAAATACACAAGACACAAAATTAGGCTCCTAGAGCCAAGGCAAAACCTCGCCCTCTCAGAGAGGAAAACCCACAAAGAATTATTCTTATAGATCTTCAAATTACAAGTACCATGACCAAGACTCAGACCTTTGACCTAGGTATGCTTCCAAGACCTTTTCACTTCTTCTATGTATTTCTCCAACTCTAAACTTTCTTTCTTCATCAATGTGTAATGATCAACATAGAGAACTCGGTCTCTAATCCTTCGTATATAATGGAGATGTAGAAGCTTTGAGTAGGAAGGTTAATCATAGATTTACCTTCCTCCTTTTTCCATACTGATTTATAACATAATCAACTTCATTCAAAGCTTCATAATGCTTCACGACAAATATGCTTGAACCAATCCATTTATTACCTTGTGCTTATCTTGTACTTATTCAAATTTATTTCACTACTGTATATAACATCAATGTATCAACATATACGTATATATATTATAGATATATATTTTACCCTGATTCGAATACATAAATACCAGATATGTTCTATTCGCAGAGAATACTAGACTTCTTTGCCATCCATATTAGCCACAGAAGAATTCACATTTTCTTCAAAGTAATCTGTATGTTCAACTGTGATTTATCCGCACGAGAAACCCTGTTCTTGTCCGCATCTCTGGCACATAGTAATTCACATCCAGTTCATACCAATCAGCATTGAAAAACCTTGAACCGGTCTCCCAAAAATATGCATTGTATTTTCTATCTTAAGTCCATACTTCTAGTCAGAGAAATTCGCATTTTTGTCTCTCACTGAAATTTGCAATACTATCCAGAGCCATCCATATGCTTATCCCTTTAAATCAACCACGTTGTTTTTGTCATTAACCCGCACTGTTATCTCAACACTTGTCTTTAGAATATCCGCAATTTATTAGAGCTAAATCCACGATTCTTGCTTACCGTAAATGATCTGTAGCTTCTATGTATATATATGGAGAATGTTCACTTAATTTAGAATGACCTATCATGTTGTAGGGAGGCCAACTTGATACACTTTATATAACATTTCTTCCATCGTAAATGAGAGCTACTCTTCCATAGGTTCTGGAATTGGTCTTGGAGCATTTCTAGATCCTTCATATATGACACTAATTACATTTTTATCTAGAATACAAAAACCCTAGATAGACATCAAGAAGAAGTCTATTCAGCCTATAATAAAATATTTCTCATTAAACACATGAGGCAAGTACAAGATATATTTTATTATCTTTGCCTTCTTCTTTACATAAAAATACATAATTACATAGTCAATATGAAGACCGACCTAGTTACACTTTTCAACAAGTGTGAGGTACATGAGAGGTGTAGGATAGTTTTTAGGTAGTTGGGTTAGGGTTTATTAAGCTATAGTATGTTGTGCTTTATCAAACGAAGTATTTATATGTCATGGATAAGTGATGATATGGAGAAATATAGAGTAAGCATGAAAATGAATTGAAAACTCAATAACTTGACAAAGGGAGGGTATGAGAGTAATGACTTATTGTTTGTGAGGGGTCCAAAGAGTAATGGTCACAAGC
Organism: Pinus albicaulis; assembly: GCA_034641835.2. Classification (NCBI taxonomy): domain Eukaryota; kingdom Viridiplantae; phylum Streptophyta; class Pinopsida; order Pinales; family Pinaceae; genus Pinus; species Pinus albicaulis. Next base: position 1,915,722,620 of record CM076578.1, read on the forward strand.
CTTAAGCTTGTTTTAAGAGGTTTGAAGCCAAAAACCTAATTATGGACCCTTTCTGGAGGTGAAAAACCAAGTTACAAAAGTGTAACAACTAGCTCATAAACATAAGAAAGGAATTGCCAAAAATCTGCAAACATAGGGCTTAAAGATGGAATAATATATCTCTAACCATAATGTTTTTTGCAGACCTGAGAGAGGTTTTTGTTATCTAGTATGTTATTAACAAAAAAATCCTCCATTTTTCCAAAATACTTTCCCATTTTCTCAGAATCCAAGTTTGAAGTTGATCACTCAACATTTATAGAAGCGTAGCGCACTCTGAGCAGAAGCATAACGCCTAATTTTAGAGGGATTTTGGAGGGCTTCCCAGAGGATTTTGGAACTGAAATTTGTATGGTTGGAAATATTATGATGTATTCTATAGAATGGATTCATAAAGCACTAAAAAATGTTGCTCCAAACCCCTGATAATTGATTTGAAGACAACCTTTCCAAAAGTGCATAAAATTACCTGGAGCAACTGAATTTTGAGAATTTCTCTAAAACCATAACACCTGTGCATAAACTGAAGGATTTATTTTTTATTTGGCCTATTATTGACAAAAACCTCTTTCAATTTTGTAAAATTCGTCTCCATTACTTCAGAAACTGATTTTGAATCCAAATTATCCCTGTGTGCAATGTAAACCCTAGCTTGATCATGAAGATCTAAAAATGATGCCATGGGTCTGAGATGGCTCAAAATTATAATTATGAACTCCCTTATGGACCTTATTTTCACCCTTCATGATTTTTTTCAACAATGAAAGCCCTATCTTGATGTAGTGGATAAGGAAGGTGGAAAATTAGGAAAAGAGGGGATTGTGGTAGAGTGGTTTTAGGGACAGAAATGAAGTGGAAGGAAGTTAGTGAAAAATCCCTAAAAATTTTGGGAGGTAGGGTGATGAGTTGGATACAATATAAAAGTGGAATTTTTGGGAATGGGCATGTGAAAGGTACCCAAAAGGTTAAAACATGGGGTTTCACTAGCTTTTGGCTAAAATGTAGTGAAAATTAGGGTTTTAATGAAATTGATGGAAAAGAGGGTTGTGAGTGATAGGAGATGTTACGGTATGGTGTATGAAGGTTATATGAAGGTTTTAGATGGTTATATTATGTTTTTATCAATTGAAACAAACAAAAGATGAAAAACACCAAAAACGTAGTGGTGGTAACCTAATGAAGGAAACCACTCATTTGCTGATGAATTTTGACTTGAGAGAGGTATGGAGGGTGTCCACTTATTGTTTAGGAATTGTACGAACCTTTTTGTAGTGTTTTTAAACCTTGGAGAACTGATTTGGAGCTCAAACACCAAAAGTGCAGCACCTGCGCAACACACCCAAAAGCGTAACACAGGTAGTGTTGGCACAAATTTGTTTATTTTTCTTCAAACCATGGTAGCTATGGAGTATGATGGTGAGAAGAGAGGAGATATTTACTTATTTCCCTATCTTTGCTAACTTCCTATGCAAATGACTTGTATGGTGAAAATGAGATTTTGTTTGCTTTCTTTTATGACATAATTGACTCTTATGTGGTGAAACAAATGAGACCTGGGATCTGGCCTAAATGAAGGTGTGGTGAATGACCTCAGACCCTAGATGATTGATGGATTACATGACCTCTGAAGTGATGATGACCATGAATGGATTGAAGGGAGTAGTATTTCAAACCTAAATATATTCAGTGAACAAAATTTTATTTGAAAATTGACTTGAAACATGAAATTTTGACCTAGGACCACTAAAAAGTAAACTGAAAGAGCATATTTGATCACTGAACATATTGACACTAACAGGAGGTATAACTTGAACCACATGGTGATGGATATTTCTGAAAAAAAAAAAAAATAAAAAAAAAAAAAATAAAAAAAAAAATAAAAAAAAATAAAATAAAATAAAATTCCCTTACTAGGTTTGCCTATAAGTTCACTTTTATAGATAAATTACTTTATGAAGTAACTTACTTTTATAAAAACAAGTGAAAATCACTTTTACAATAAAGTTTCTTTATAAATGAGAGTTGCATACAACATTAAAATGACTAAAAAGAAAATATTAATGTTATTTGATAATGATTCACTTCTATAATACAAGAAAAATACACTTTAAAATAAGTTAACTTTGCATGGAATTTTTTTTAAATGTAACTTAAAAAGAGAAGAGCTCTTATTAGATAAAGTGACTTTCAACTAAGCGAGATAGTGCATAACACATAACAATAGTAATGGAATATGGGGATGGTGGTGGTGGCAATGGTGTATCTTTTCTTTGAAGTGTATGCTTACCAAAAAAAATTCTCATTAAAAAACAAGCAATATCTTGATTCTTTTTTCTTCCAAAATTCAACAACAAGGGGGTTATATCTTCACTAGTTTACTCAAACGCAATCAAACATTTTGTTTAAGGAAAAAATTACATAAATATTAAATCTCAAAACAACCACATGGGCTCAAAATCCCTATCAACAACAAGAGTAGCTCTTCCAACGAGCTCATATGCCATGTTCAAGAAAACAAGGTATTCCATATAGGATGAACACCTTCAGTAACCGCTCAGACAACCATATCAAAGATCATAGTGCCAATATTTTTATGTGGTTAAACCCCTTTAAGAGGGAAACAATCCAACACCCCTAGCCAATGTGACCACTTAAGGCAATTTTATTAATGCAAAAGAAACAAACTTACGTAAGAGAGTTCTCCAATTGGTCATCAACCATGACCCTCCATGCTCTTTAAATAGAGATCACAACCAATCACAGTTAATCCATCGATCAATATTTGTTAATATTGAGGAGAATATGGGCCATTGGATCACTCTATGTCTAAAGCATATCATGATCGTTGAACTACAATGAAACTAATACATACTAAAGAAGCACACTTTATCTAATAGAAACATTAAACCAAGTAGAACTTAACCAACTCCTAAGTGTATAAATATCCTAACGTAAAAAAATAAGAAAAAAATAGAAAATGTTTAGAACAATGAAGGGAACCATACCAAATATAGCAATCCTAAAAATAGGCACTACTCAAAATAGAAAGTTGTTTGCATGCCCACAATATCATACTCATAAGACTCATATTTCCATGGGGAGCCAAATATGTTGTTAAACACAATGTAAAGAATGCTAAAAATAAAAATATCACACATTTCAACTAAACACCCTCATTAGATTCATTTTCCACTGTGAAGTTTGAATGCATAACCAAATTGGACATGCAACCACTACTAAAAAATGAAATGTCTCACATTTCCCTGAGACCATGCTCATTGAATTTGTCTTCTGGAAATAAGTTTGAATTTGTGATCAAATCGACATGCAAGTACTGCAAAAAATAGAAAATTCTTCCATGTCAGTTGTAAGTAGCTCATTGAAGTGAGAATCTATAACAACCCTGGTCAAAAAAATCCATGTAATTAAGTTAATAAAGGAAAAACAATAACCATGGTCACAAGACAAATATTCCAAGCTGAATCTTGGGCAAAACATCCTAGTGTGGGTGTTCATTTGGTTTAGTATGGCTATGGAAATTGGCAAAGGCAATGGCTAAGGCTTCAGAAATGCACGAGGCATTAATTGGAATTTTATTTATGAAAATAATGGAATTAGGAGAAAAGGAAGGTGAAAGATCACATGTTGCATGTGAGGAGGTAAATGAAGGAAAATAATGGAAAATTGAAGAAATTATAGGCCTCATTAATAAATAGGCTTCTGAAGATCAGTTGGTAACTTTTGTCATTTCAGCTTTTGGTCAGTTTAGTTTTTGGAGCTCTCATTCTCTCTCTCTCATACTCTTGGACACAAATTTTTCTTGGAGCACTCTTAGAGGATTATGGCATACTTGGGATTTGGAGCAAGAAGGCAAAGGAAGAGCAGAAAATCATAAGAGGACATCAATATTAGCAGCTACAATAGGTTTTTCTTGCAGGTACCGAGTTGCATGTATGATTCCTTACTAATTTTGGCATGCATGACACATGAATGTGGTTTCTTGGTCATGATTTTTCATTGGCATGGATTATTTTCTAGATTCACAGAGGTTTTGCCTAACCTTGCCATTTCCTGGATAGCCATGGTGTTGTGGGAGTCTTTCCCTTGTGTTTTCTGGTTGGTTCTCGTGTTCCTTTGGTTGTGGGTTGAGTTATTAGTTCTTGGACCCTTGGTTAGAAAAACGCTCTGGAGCCCTGTAACAGCTTGTGTTGAGTTACTAGTCCTTGAGCCTTGGTTGGAAAAATGCTCTAGAGCTCTTGGTGGGTTGAGTTACTAGTCATGGAGCCTTATGATTTGGAGCCTAGCAACCCTAATTTATAACAACAATTATTTAATTGATGGTAGGATGTGTTTGGAATATATTTCAGCATCTCCATGACTTAGCTATAGTTCTAACTCGCAACCTCATTTAATTGGAAGCCCTACATTATTGAATACATTTATGGGGAGTCTAATTGATAAGTTTTTTAGATAGTATTTAGCTTGGAATTCCTTGGGTTACTTAATGTCCAAGGCTTGTTGATGAAGCCTCCATTGTGGTGATAATATCAACCATAAAAAATAGGAGAAAAACCACTAAGGTGGTAATGATGGTTGATCTCATTGTTTCCCTAGACTTAGAGTGTGTAGTGAGGCTTTGCACAAGGTTGCTAGATTTTTTGGTAACAAGGGAAAATATAGGGGTTAACAATGGCAACTCAAGGGGACATGATTCCCTTAAGGAATGTCGAGAACCTAATAACCTTTGTAAACTATATCCGTGAATAACTATCAATATTGTGGACTATCAATTGTGCCTATATATTGGAGATCATGATCTAAAGAATGACCCAGTCCAATGTGCCTATCTAATGGGAAATGGAGTCAACAAGTATGGAGTCACAACTAATTGGCTAAAAGTAGGTCTCATATGCACACATGCCCATCCAGGGCCACAAATTTCCACCACATAATGTGTACATGAATTTAATACATGGGAGGAAACCACTTGGTTAATTGTCAATGATAAAAATACCTGCCAGGCATGAAGGGACCCACCAATGAGGCTAATGGTTCTTATAATATATGCACAACTCGCTAACAATGAAAGACATGTTGGAGTTTAAATATTAGAAAATATCATCTAATAAAGGACCAATGTTAATTGACCTTGTTAGATGCAAAGTGATTACCAATGAGGCTAATGACCACCAAGGTTCTCTACTTCTAGATCACCCCCCCCCCCACCAAATAATGTGTCAGGGTCAATGAGGGGAAATATGCTAAAAGAAAGGTGATAACAAGTTCATTTCCCTTAGTGTAAAGTGACTTGAGACTCATCCTATTATCTCTCAAATATTACCCACCTATCGGACACATTACACAATGATAAGCAATGAACAATCCTCATCAAGGCTCATTCTAAGCATAAGCTAACGAAAATATTAGGTGAATAGATGACATAGAACACAAAGAAAACCCAACCTCATAAGAGAATTTTATTACACGATTACACAAGACTTATAAAGAGGAAAAAATAAACACATTATTAACTAGGACCAAATAATGGCTAAAGTAAAGGGAAAATATGCAAATGAAAGACCCTATTTGTTGTCCTAAAACTGAAAAATAAATAATGCAAAAATCTAAAAAATTACACTCCAAAAATCAGCAATAAAACTACTACTTGAAACCTTAAATTTTGCCTCAATGTTATTCTTTTTAGTTTTGCTACTAAAAATATTATTTCAAACGTTGTCCATTAATGTGCAACCTTTCATGATCACCATCCAAATTGGTCAAATTAAAGATGTTAGGACCCATATTTTCATCAATGTCATATGGACCCAACCATAAATTGTCAAATTTACTGTGATATCCTAGTTTCTCATTTATTTTGTCCCACAGTAGCACTACATCTCCAATCCAAAGCACCTTCCTTTTGATTTTATGTCAAACACCCTCTTAACTTGAGCTTGATATTATGTGAATTGGGTGTATGTTATCCATTGACCCTCCTCTAGCTGAACCAATCTATTAATATAAAACTATGGAGCCTCTCGGTTGGAGGTGAAGTGTTTGAAGAGTTTATATACTGACAATATCAAATTCATGAGCAGAACCACATCCAATGTGTAGACTAGCTCAAGATTAGTCTTTCTAGTTGTGAACTTCTTTGTAATCATGTCATCACGAACTGTGTATTTGAGACAAGTGTCCCAAGCTTGTCTTTTATCACCGATGATCTTCTTGATAATTCAAGTTATTTTCTTGTTGGTTGACTCTGCTAAATTGTTCCCCTAAGGATAAAAATTGGCTTTATGTACCAAAGTGATGCTACTCCAAGAGAAAAAGGATACCAACCCCACTAACCTAAATACACTAGCATTATCTATGGTTATCTTGCTTGGTACACCAAACCTAGTAATGATGTTCTCCTATAGAAACTTGATAATAATAATAGTGGAGTAATTCTTAAGTGGAACTGCCTCCACCCACATAGTGAAATAGTCTGTGGCCACTAAAATCCAACTTTTACCACCACTAGAAACCTATGAAATTTTCCGAATAAATTCCAACCCCCTCTACTGAAAAGGGGCCTCTACTTTAACTGGATCTAGGGGCAACACTGGGAGTTTTTGTCTACCATCATCTCTCACAAAATTGGCAAGCTTGGATGAAAGTATGTGTGTCTATAAAAAGTGTGTTTTAGTGGTATTAAACACACATGACTTTGTGTGTGGTGGTACTATTTGAAAAAACCCCCTCACACACTCCTAGATTTAGAGCCTACAAAAGATCTTTGGACTCCTCATAATCCACACATTATAATATCACACCATCACTTCTCCATCCAAGGCCACCCTGCACAAAACAATATCTTGCACCACAATGCTATAAATATCACTTATGAGTCTTATTAAAATTAAGCATACATGAAAATATAAATATATATATATATATATATATATATATATATATATATATCAAAATTCTCCAAAGCAAGGGATAACAAATTCACATGTTTTTATACCTATATGTTACAATTTCCAAATAGAAGTTACCAAATGTACGAGTTTATATCTAAAATTTTTACCAAAACAATATGTAATAGATTCATGAGTACATATATTGCATTTTATGAGTTAATTCAAAAGAACATATAACTAAGAACTATTCTAAATAAATTTACATGATGATGATGATGGTTAACGTCCACTGATACCAATATTTAGTCTATCGGACCTAAAGAAAAGAGTTATTTAGTTTGATTTAAGTTTTTATTCCTATGCTCAAAAAGCTTGGAGAGAAGCCTCCCGAGCTCACTATAATTTTGACATCTTAAAAGGCTAGGAAGGTCAGTATTGCAACAAATATTATGAAATTGAGCTCTAATGTGGTTGTACGAAGGGCACTCTAAGAGGAAGTGATTTTCATCCTCGATTTTCATATTCTCACAGAGATCGTAGATTCTTTCCGTCCATGGTGTTTTAGGAACTGTCCAACGATCTGTTTCACTATGGAGCTCATGAGAGTTCATTCTAATCTTGGCTATATTAATTTACTTCTTTGAGCTAGTTAAAACAGGGAGATACAAAAACTAACATAGTCTCTAATAAGATATTAGATTCTTCATTAGAACATGAAATTACAAAAATAGCTAAAACACTAGGATTAAATACTTGCTCTTACAACAACACAATATCAACTCCCTACCTAGCATATAGTACCAAGATAATGCACCCTTCCCACCTTTTATACACTAAGAAGACTGGAAAAATTACTATAAGTAATTTAAGGTTTCTAAGTGGTGCATTAAATTTGACCATTTCAAAATGAACAAATTCCCCATTATGAGAGAGGATGACCCATTTCATAAGTTTTCCCCACTATTGTTCATTAATGAGAGGAATCACTCCTTCACTAATTTATTTAGTCACTAGGATATAACGACCATCATAAACGTGTCATGCTCATAAAGCAATGTACCCAATATCAAGTGTAACCATCAACTTTAAATCACTCCACTACTTTAGCATTAAAGCACCCATCTATACAAGCTTCACCCCCATCATGGAAGAGAATAATCCTGAAAAAACATAAATGATAGATACGCTTCATCAAAAAAACTACCCTTGTGAGGATCACCCTTGCAAGTGCACCCTGTGTTGAATTTCTAAGATCTTGGGTCCAAGATAAAATCTTAAAATCTTTGGCACTACCAAAAAAATAATCTCAACATAACTACTTTGCACAATGGAATATAAACAACAGTAAATCGCACATGCATAAAATATAGACAACTTTTTACATGTTTCAACCCAACATCATTATATTAAACAACATATAATACAACAGTCTATGGCTCCCGTACTAGGGTTAATGGCCCTCAATCATCCACTAGTATAAGATACAAATTGGGGCTTGGTGTCGGTCCGCCGACAACCAATCTATTCTCAACAAGATACTTTAACCATCTGGTTGATGCAGTTGACTCTCTCATGTCCTCTCAATCGTACCTTGTACTTTCCTGGTCATTCAACTCCTAATCTACAGCTTCTACCTCTATCAATGCTCCAAGTCCATCTGGCCACTGAACCTCAGTCGTAAATCTAATCTCTGCTTGTTCCTTCGTCCATCAAGGGCACAACACATGGAGATTCATGTCAATTTGTTCACAGCTCCACTTGTGAACAAATCAATCTGCCTACTACTGCTCCTCAGCTACTCAGGGATTTCAGCCCACTATGGTCTTCCTATGTTGCATCGATGAAGACCAACATAGGGCACGAAGGGCTTCCACCTATCACTGCAAGATGTCCATCTCTCATAATGAACACGGGCTAGGAGAACTTCCCATCACTGTTGTAAAAAATTTTCTCCACACACAAGTCTCGGTGTTTTACAGAAATCAAACCTACAGATAGATAAGTTTCCCTAAGTGTGGTGGACGCACCTAGAACAAAAAATGAAAGACACTTAACCTTTTCCTTAAGATAAATAGATAAGAGAAGAACACTTACTTGTGATCCTTCGTTATTCTTCGTCTCCCTTTTGTGGCTCCCATCGCTCCCAATCAAACTGAACTCGTTTGATTGATACCTGCAATTACTAACAAAAGATAGAAAATGACATAAAGGCATATGATCTATTCATATTAATCAAAATGAATCGATTGCATTTGAAAATACATATATAAAAGCATGAACACGTGTATTTGGAAAAGAACAAATCTCTTTTTTGACGTTGAAAATTGTAATTTTCTATGTTTTTTCAACTTCAACTCCACTAAACTCATATTTCAATGCAAATTACGCTTTGACATAAAAACAAGATTTGTAAAGAATTGTCTTACCTCCATACTCATATATTTTTTTTTTTAATATTGACATATAGAGGGGTAAATTTGTTGTTTACTAACTGCATATACTTGAAATTTTCAGGCAAACATAAATAGTCACTTTTTGAACCCTAACTTTTTTTAGGGAAGGTTATTCATTTTTGGAAATAAACCATATCATCATAATCTACATAGATTGCACTAGTGCACTAACTATTTTTCGGTAATTTTCAGATTAAATCACTATTTTTATTATTTTTTGAAATGGACGAAGACAAAAAATGGTGATGTTTCAGTACATTTTATGAGCCTTAGATTTTCTTTTCAATGTGATTGTCAATAAGAAAAATGAGAATACCCTTTTGAAGAAGACAGGGAGAGGAATTGCGATATGATTTTTTTGATTTTTTTGGTGTTGCCATTTTAAAGTTATTGAATTTTCATTTGGTGCAATTTTGAGAACAATGAAATTCCACAGTGACACAGTTTACTATAAAAGTAATAACAAATTGAAATTTTTAATGAAACTCCACAAATATTACATCATTAGAAACTAGATTCAGAGATGAATCTAATGGTACCAGGTTCGAAAGATAACATTTTGTTTTTGTAGGTGTTCCGCCCCTCCAAAGTTGCAGGTTCCTGAAAACTGCAGAATTTTCAGGGTTTTTCGTTGACCAGAAACTCTCGACCGAGATAATTTATCAGGCGAGACATTTATTAAACTCTCGGCCGAGAAATTTCAAACTCTCGACCGAGAGTTTAAACCACCACAGGTTACATTTAACCGTGCGGCTAAACTCTTCACCGAAATTTTTACAAATTCTCGGCCGAGAGTTTGCGCCCGAGAGTTTACCCAAGGCCGACTCTCAGACAAGAGTTTTATAACTCTAGGAAGAGAATTTCATAAACTCTGGGATGAGATTTTTATATAAAAATATCGTCCGAGAGTTTAATAAACTATCAAGATTTAGTTATTTCTCCAAAATTCTACCTTTGATCGTTTACATATTACACATCCCCTTGTAATCTATATTTTGTTTTCTCAATATTTTGAAAGTTTCAACATGTGGTATGGAAAACATTCTTATACACTATTTTGTAAGCCATTTCCCTTTACTTGGAAGTTGCTATTTTAATTTATTTTGGAAACATTTTTATGACTCTTTTCAAGTATCATGAATTTTCTTATTCATAATTGTATTTCTAAATAGTATAATATATAAATCTAACATGAATAATGTATGTTATTACTTGTAATAATGGTTTCCACATAAATCATCATGGAAGTATCAAATAGTTTAAATATTTTTTCTCTATTATTATTATAATCCAACCTCATGGGCATGGGTGGATTAAACTAGAAATTGTTCTCTTCCATGTGTTGTACAACTTGTCATTGTCATCCTTAAAACTCTTTTTTATTGAGATATAACCACACCATATAAAAAAAAATTCATTAGTGGGTTGTTTTATGTTGATCATGGTTCTCAATATAACAATTTTAAGTTATGTGGAGGTTCTTGCACTTCCAATGGATTTCTCAAATCTTGATTGTAACCTTAACAATTTTTGCCTTCATAATTACCATTTGTAAATCGGTTTTTAGAAATATAAACAACAACCAATTAAAAAGAAATTTGTTTCTGATCCTTTTCAAGTGTCATGAATTTTTCTATGCAATATAGTATTTTAAAATAGTGTAACCTATGGATCTAACACCAAGCATGCTACTACTCATAATAATGGATTTTCAAGATCATCATCAACCATCATGTAAATCTAAAAAAGTTTTACCCTTCTTTCTTTCCGTTAATAATATCAAAACTATTCATAAAGGTGTGTTTAGCTATGAATTAATTCTTATCTTATAAAGTTTCGCTAGTAATGGATTTCACACTTTCATATTAAGAGATAGATATCCCACCCCTTGTAGCAATAAATCCAAAAAAAATTAGTTGAAATAATTATTTCCAAAGGAAAACAACTCAACTCTCATCAATGTTTCAATATAGATGAAGAGAATGGTTTGGTAAATTACAAATTTAAGGAGAAAAATTATTCAAACTAGTTTATAGAGCATATTGATAGCTTCAACAAAGTATCCTAATTTTTAAAATTGGAAGAAGGATTGGCTTTATTCTTTTATATTTTATTCATGGAGCATAACATTGGAATCCTAGGAGCATAAAATTGGAATCATAACAAATAGAGGCATATGCACTTTGAAAAGGGTTTTAAATCACTAAAGGAATAAGAATGAATTCAATCATTATGATTAATGACTCTAGGATCATTATCATTCATATTATTAAACAACCATTACCCATAGGAAACTTTCTAGCATCAATTCCGGATGGATGTAGACAACAATAAGGCATATATTCACCAAAATTCAATACTACCATGTCTTGCAAGAACATAATCAAGAGGAAAATTGGTGAGAAAATTCAGATTTAAAATAAAATTAGGGGGAGATTAAGGTTAATGGTGTATTATTCCACCAACTTATCCCCTAATTATTGTATATTTGAAACATATTTTGTTGGTACTGTAACATATGGTTTAAAATCACTAAAGGAATAAGAATGAATTTAATGTGAAATGTGAAATGTTTCTGTGTTTAAATCATAGAAACATGTCAAATGTGTTGAAAGGATTTGGCCTCAACCATTAACCATAACATTAATATCCTTGCATTAAATACACCTATCTACAATTAAAAACATCTAACAATTATATCTGACAACATTTATGGTTCTCTAGAAAGGGTATATGATCCATCGATCACAAAGTAGAACAATTGATCACATTCACCAACAGATATCTTAGAGTATAACTTCACTGAATGCCACATAAAAGAGTAGAAAACAATTGAAAACGTCTAACAATTAAATGCCATGAGCTATACTAATTTAAAAGTATTATTTGTGGCTGGGTTTTAACCACCGTGAGCTATAGTAATGTAAGAGATTTGTGGCTAGGGTTTCACTACCGCCTCTGTGGATTCCTTAATCGGCCCATATCCTTGTCCAATCCCACCATGTTTTTGTCCATCTAACAACATTTCTGGTTTTGTAGAAGGGGTATTTGATCCACCTCGTAGATTGGTGCTAACTCTCTCTAGTGACACTTGGATGTTTCAAGTTTTATTATCACAGATGGACACTAGCAGTAAGGAGAATGCCATCTCCCAACTAGATTAAAACTTGGACACTTGTAGTAGGGAGAATGTCATCCCCCAACTAGATTGAAACTATAATATAATGCTTTTTGTTCCCTAGAAGAGAACCAAGACACCCAGTAAACAATAGATGTTTATTTGATTTTTAAAAGAACAATATTTCACACTGAATCCTGCTCGGAGGATTTTGAATGGCATGCACATAAGAGAGTAGTTGAACATCATATTTATAATTGGCATAATCATAAAAGCATAGTTGAACATCGGATTGCTAGAAACCCTTTAGTATTCAAAGCCAATCAACTGAAACGTAGAGTACAGAGCTTTCGTGTGCTAAAGATTATCAGATTCAATTTCTAGTGATAACTGATAGAAATTTAATCTTGCAAATTTCAGCATGGCAGTGCAATCAGTGCTATCATTTACCCTGCCCGCATAGGAAGGCTAAGGGAATGTCAGGTTGATACTAATTGAAGAAGACCCTCAATAGGGATACAGCCCACAAGGGAGCATGAACACCTACCATTGGCTAAAAATTTCGCATAGAAACAGGCCAGCAGGTCTTTGGTCACAGCAAATCTGACCACTCCTTAATATTACCTAGAAAATCCTAACTGAAGTAGATGATTTCCATAAAAGTGATAACAAGACTTTCAATAATATAAAGATGAAAATCACATCATTAGTATAGAAAGTGATAATGTAAAACCAATAACCGGCATTTCAACAGTATGCATAGACTGAAAACATAACATCAATTTGATATGAAGTGATGGTATATATATTAGAGGGCAGTACTGAACAATGGTCAGGTCGGTGAAATAACGCAGCTTCTACAATGTAATCATTTGTCCTTGTAATCTGCATACTCCCACCACAAGCAAATAATTGAGGCTTCAAACTTCGTGGCATTTGGACGCACTATTTTATGGGTGAAAAATATTAGACCTAGCATTTTGAATACTTAAAATAATAACATGTTACCGTGATTGAGCCAATTATGGTCTCCCATACACTAGAAAAAAAAATTACAAGCATCTCAAAATTAAGGCTACAAATATGATCTTGGAAAATGTTAGGCATCTTCAAAATGTAAACAATTTTACATAGGCATGCAATGAAAGAGCCACAAAAATAATATATTAGAATATGCAAGTCCTTGAGGATCTGCCAATTTTAGTCATCAGTCCAACCCAATGAACTCTGATGTGGATAAGGATTTTGTCGTCCTGGTGGCAAACCCGGTGAATGAAAAGGAAATTTTTGGGATCCATGTACTTGCCCAGCCCCATAAATGTTCCTAGGTGCTTGATCACTCTGGTGCAAACTTGATCTTGTATAGTTAATTTGTTGATCCAGTCGAGGAGCATAACAGTCCATTGCAAATGACGTCAGCCCTGTGCGTTCATAAGCATCAGAATGATATGGCAATCTAGAATGGAGTTGAGGGGAATCGTCATGCTATTGGCCTAACATTAATGAACGAGGAATATCAGGCACTAGATCAAATTTCTAGAGTAGATGTTGTTTACATGGGAGCCCTGGTCAATATAATATCTGCCCCTTTCAGCGGTATCACCCATCAACCACTCAGAACCTCTGTCATATTGAGACAACCTTGGTCGTTCAGAATAAAAATCATGTTGACCTTGTCTGCTGTATACTCTGTCGCTACTCTGTAGTACTTGCAAATCTGTGGGAGACCCCAAATATTCGGATCCCAAACTACTAGGGAAATTCTTGTGAATACCTCTACTTATTTTGCCAGCTTCATATTCCTCTTTAACATTACCAGGACGACCTAGTTGCAACCCTCTTCTATATTCCTTAGAAACTCCTCTATGCATTCCTCTTCCAAGAGCATCATCCGCACCACCAGATACCCTCTGATAACCCATACTATAGCCTTCATCAACATTATTAGGTGGCACTCCCTAGTAACCTCTTACAAACTCCTGCCCCAAATCAGTTGAACCAATATGATGTCCTCTAACAAGGTCTTCCCTATTACCAGGTCCTCACTCATATACCCTCCCAAAACTCTATGGGGAATTGATAGGTAAAGAACCGTGCTCTTGAAAATGATTTGAATCTTGATCCTTCCCAAATTCCATTCTCATTGATGGTGGTGATGTAGCAGTTCATTCTTTCTCAACCCGGCCCTTGTTATACCTCTCGCTTTTAGATCTATCTTTATCACGTTTGTATGTTTCATGTCTCCCATTTTCATATTTTTATTTGTCTAGTATATCTATTCTTTCTCTAAACGGTGATATTTCCTTCTTATTTTTTCTTACACACACTTTCATCATCACAGCCTCCTTTGTCCTGTCTCCTTGCATGATTCTGCTCCAAAAGTTTACCTGGGCGATCATTGGCAGGATCATAAACATTAGAGTCCTTTTCCTTATCTGCAATATGTCTGTTGTATGGGGATTCCTTGTGTTCCTCTTTAATTTTTAAACATGAATCATCTTTCCATTGTAACTCGTCTACTCTTTGTACAAAGGATAGGGAGTCATGTTTTGATTCTTTCTCATTTTCTCTATTGTCAGCCCCATACAAGTTAATAGGTTTAATGCCAATTACAGAATCTTGCTAATCTTTCTCAGAATGTATTTCTGAGGTGGATTTCCCTTCAAACGTCTGAAAAGCATTTCCTTCTCCATCATTGGGAAGCTTTGTATCTAGAACATTGTTCTGAGCTGTTACCATATTTTGCTCTTGTATCCCCTTACCAGTATGTCCATGTTTAATTGCTATTGTCTTGTGTGTTTCAGTCCAATCTACTCGACTCCATAGATAAAGTGGTGGTGCCACCAAGTTCCACTGGCTTAGTAGATTGTCCTCAGAATCAACAGAACCGGGAATAAAAAATGACTGTAAACAAACACAATAATTGTTAAGAAATGAATTTCAAATGAAAACAAAGTTGTTTAAACTTGTGTAATATATTGTTGAAAGTTATTAGAATCAAATTTCTTTGTGCCTAACTATCATCAATGTACACAATGAAGCACATTTTGTTCTATTGAAGTCTGCAGAAACACCTAGCCTCTCAAAAGCTCTGGATCCTCCCAAATAAGATCATATTTATTTGGTCTTGTTTTCTCATCAAGTCTGTTCAAAAAAAGTTTCAAACCGAGAAATGTCATATCACAGAAACATAACAAAGATTGGCCACATAATTGATTCAAGATGTATATATTTTGTAGTATTCTCAGCCTTAAAATGTAATAGGGTTTCTTACAAGATGTATGATGACCTAACTTCATTGACCTATAGTTCTGCATTAAAAGAGTTCATCAGTTTAATACCCTTCCATAATGAAAAATAATATACCTTTGTGTTTCTTTTGGAACAATAAGGATGACAAACTTTGGCTTGAACTCCAAGGCTTTGTTAATAAATTTCTTTGCAAGAGCAGATTTAACACCAAATGGAGGATTCAACCCCATAATCTGCAAATAAATTAAATAAAAAAAAACACAGATTACAAGGCATTTTATTGAAGGGCACAATTTGCAAATACAGGATTCCTCCCTATAACCACCCACAGATTCAATTTGCACAACTAAAAAAAGCAAGGCCAACAAAAATTATTTCTAGTTAATAGTGACTTTTCCATCTTTGTTAAACAGAAGCATGTGTGAAATCATACTTACCAATATGGTACTGGTTAATAATTCATCTTTACTAACAATCAGCCAATCCCGTTTTTCAAACTCAAAATCATTCTGTAAATGTCACAGAAAATGCATCCACGTCAGACTAATTGTGATAATGAATTTAAAAATGAATTTCGTATTTTTGTTGAGTGCCAAAAGCTACATGCTCTCAAAAAATACTCAAACGACAAACACTTGAACTACAAATGCAGTTCATTCCCAAAATTACCTTGGCAAGGAAAGCACTTGACATAATTATTGAGATAAGAGACACCTCCAAATTATGTTCTCTTAAAGGGTCATTGGCATTCACAAGGTGATATTTTCCTATGGGTCTTCATTTCACACCCATCTTGGGCACCTAGGTGGGCTTGGAAAACTCCAAAAGAGTGCCCAAAACATTACTGGAAATGACCAAGGCCCAAAACTCCTTGGAAACGCCACTGGCCATACCACACAACATTTTCAATACCAATGTGATATTCCTCAAATAGCAATCCCCTATCTCTATTTTGCCTTAAATGATCATTTGCATGCATATGCCAATAATTTCATATGATTCCCGCGAATAATTTCATATTTTTCCCTAAGTTGCACAATATGGACTCCCAAGGTCCATAACTTTCCCAGGTTCCTTAATTTTACATGCTCGTTCTGGGGGTAGACTTTCCTTGTGGCAAAGGCATGCAATCTATGAGGAAAAAGTGCATGAATAATTAGGGGTTTGCAGGTGGTGGCACCAAAGGTCTCCATCACACACCCAACTCTTCATCCTGAGAGCCTTCGGAGATAATTCAGTATTGCATCTACAAAATTTCCTTAATGCATGGTTGGCTTATTCCACTATTATAGTCTATTGTAAATAAATCAAATTTGCAATCGTCAAAGTAGGGAAATTAAGTTGTGAACTCAGGCTTTTGCTTAAACAGTCAGATACTTGGGTCCCCCTTACACCTTGGGAAGCCTCTATGAGCCATAGTATTATTCCTACCTCCTTCGGTGGTGCCCACAAGCCTACACCTTATCCTCTCCAACTTTAAAGTCATTTACGCTCAGCCTTACCTTGTGTTTACACCATTGAAGCTCCCTCCTGTTGGACATGGCTATATCCATTTGAAGTCTTCACCTTTTTGCATACCCATACTCGATTACTCCCCTTCTTGACAACTCCAATGCCATGACAAAGAGCCAAATCCTATTGAGGGTCCTCTTCTCAAGTAAAAGGGAGCGCTCAAGGCACACTTCAAGCTCATAAGGAAGCACAGAGATATCATTCCCAAACCCCTGATCCTATACAACAGGAAATAAACTATGTTGATATTGAATTTCGTGTTGAACATGATGAGCAAGTTGATGAGGAGGTCTTGGCCTCTATGGTTGAGTGGGTGATTGATTCAGGCCATACTTTAGGGCACCAAAACTAATATCTATGTATAATCAAGCTATACTAGAACATGAAATTGCTCCCCAACAATGTCTTACTAGAGCATAATGAAGCTCGCAGGGAGATATTATTACAGATTGATGAACTACAAATGGAGCACAAGGATCACAGTTTGCAACACTGTGACATTTCTACCAATTTGGCCCTTCAAATTTAATAGATGGGACGGAGAACAAAGCCAAGAACTAAATATCAATCTTCTCGGGGGTTGCATGGTAATAGAATGGGCTGCCACTGTTCATGTCGTGGAAAATGAAACTAAGAACTTGTTGCGAAAACTTGTGCCTAGATTGAGCATACAGTTTTTAAGTATTGGCATGAAGGATTAAGTCCTTAATGAGATCACAACTTTGTCATTATGAATAAACCTTCAAGCCGGTTTCTTCACTGAAATATTCTCATTGTGATTCATTATGCAAGTGTACCTAACACTACACTGAGCAATTGTGATCATGCCTCTTGGAGGATAGTCAGTATGTCGACAAAATGGATCTTGCTTTGATTTTTGCTAAATTAGTAAGTTTGTATTTGGGCTGAAAAGTATAGGATTCTAGTTGATTCTGACATACGAAGGAGGCATAAGTCTACACTACATATTACTACTTCAGAACTGTTCAAACATGAGATTTGAGACCATTTTCGAAGAGGCGTCTTCCATAGTGGACTTTCTCTATAAGTTTATTGATTACTACTGATTATTGTTTGGATCTTCTATCAGAAATGCATGAGTTACACCTTTTTGGCCGTGCTCCTAAAGTTGGATGCTTTCTCCAGTAATGCCCTTATGATGTTTTCTTTCTTTGTTGAATTTTTCTTTTGCAGACGTCGTGTAAACCTAATTATTTTTCTTTTAAAGGGTTGGGTGTTCCTCTTCTTTAGTGCATCTACCTTTATATCTTCCCAAAAAATCATTCATAGGAATTTTGTAATCAACAATATGTCTGTATTTCCTGTTGTCATCCGTAGATATGAAAAAATGTGGTTCTCCCCTGACTTTGGCCTCATAATATTCAGAGCAAGTGCTAGTTTATTGTACCTTTGTTCAAACATGAGATATGAGACCATTTTCAAATATTATTCTTCCATAGTTAAATTTATCTATAAGTTTACTGATTATTGTTGGGATTTTTATCAGAAATGCACGAATTACACCCTTTTGACTATGGTCCTTAAGTTGGACACTCTCCCCACTAATGCTCTTATGACACTTTATTTCTATGCTGAATTTCTCTCTTTCATGTGCCATGAAAATATTTTTTTGGGTTGTGTGTTCCTCTCCTTCATTGCCTCTACCTTTAGATATGTCAAAACAATTATTCACAAACATTCTTTACACAACAATATGCCTCTCTTTCTTGTTGTCATCAAGCCCATGAAACATATGAAAAACTATGGTTTTCCCTCAAGTCTGGCCTCATAAGATTCAGAGTAGGTACTGGTTTATTATGCCTTTATTGCTGGTTATAACAGTCAAGAAAGTACAAGTCATCCAAGAGAAGAGCTCACAAATCTGCCACATGTGGACTAAAAATATTGATGTAGCTGATGGTCTTTCCTATGGGTTTACAGTCTGTGATGTTTTCAAACATGTGCATGTAGTTATGCTTGATGAAAAGGGATTTTTACACATTTCCAACTTTTGGAAAGTTGGGATCATCGTGCTACTCTGCAAATGTGATGAAAATCACATGTGCGGTCCCTTTTTAGTGGTGGACAACACTTGGTTCCAACTTGGGGACGTGTTATTCTTAGAAGTGCATGAGAACCTCAGAATCATTTCATGCACATATGAAACTAGCCTCCACGTTCAAAAATATCATCACTACATCAAAGGTTGGCCCTTATAAAGCAAATCACAAGACATTAAAGCCTATGAATCTAAGAATTGAAGACTGCTGCTCAAAAGAGCTTATTATACTCTAAACTATTGCTCAGTAGAACTTATTCATTCCCTATCCTGCCGTAGCATGTGCCAAAATAAGGCTTCCAGTTGAAATTAGTGAATTAATGTAGCCACCTCATGGATACAATGGTCCTTTCCTCTGTGCTTAGTCATCATGCAAAACTAGGAAACCTCGAAACCAAAATGTTTGCAAGATGGAATATTGTCATTGCTGGGCCCTACCATAGAACCTAGGTACTTGCAAATGAAAAATGTCATCAATTTTGATGCAACAGTGGACATGATCTGCCATAAGATATGTGTACCTGTCCTGAAGAGGATTGTTGTGAACTCTGTCAAACCACATACTGCTCCCTTTTCTTGAAACTCCCATTTTGCCATCACATGAGAACACATACTATTGTCCAAATAATTGTTGTTGAAGGTCTGTATTGGATAGATGAAAACTTGTCACAAGGGAAGCATGATCTGCAATAAAGTCTTTTAAGGAATATTGATTCCATAGTCTTCCATAACCATTATTAGGCCACCACAAGTGCTAGTAATCCAACCCAACTGGCAGTTCTGCACCTAAGGCACTAAGTGATAGGCCTATAAATAGTTGGGGAATGGTGTCCACTATCATAGCTATAGAGTTTCCCCTGAGAGATCACATCCACACTTCCATAACCTTTTGTATTTTCAAACACAAGCATCAACCAATTAACATCATTAGGGTTAAGATTTATCAACAGTTCTTATCTAATATTATCTAGTGTCCTAGGGTAATTTTTTCCCTTAGGGTTGCTATTTTGGCTAGGGTTTCTTTAATAAATCTTTAGTAGTAATACACATTCATAAACAATATGTATACATAAATATAAAGAGTCTCAACAACTAGATAATGTATGCATGAATATAAAATTCCCATAGCAATAATACTTCAGTTAAAGCACAACAACTTAGGGTTGACTGCCCAATAGCAATGAATGCATCCAATCAATAGTCAATACAGGGTTGATAAAGCCATACACACTACAATTTTGTTTCACTAACCAATCCAAGCATACTATATTAATTTAATGTCTATTGGATATTCTAAGTTTATTGCACAGGGCTCTGACTTATCTTAGACATAACCACAGGCCTGGAAATGTCTTTGCTAGTCTCAAGAAATCAGGTTATTTGTCGAGCTCTAGTAGCCTATGAAACTAGCCTCCACGTTCAACAAAAATATCATCACTACATCAAAGTTTGGCTTTATAAAGCAAAGCACAAGACATTAAATCCTATGAATCTAAGAAATCAAGATTGCTGCTCAAAAGAGCTTATTCTACTCTAAACTATTGCTCAGTAGAGCTTATTCATTTTCTATCCTACTGTAGCATGTGCCAAAATAAGGCTGTCGGTTGAAATTAGTGAATTAATGCAACCGCCTCATGGATACAATGGTCCTTTCCTCTGTGCTTAGTCATCATGCAAAACTAGGAAACCTCAAAACCAAAATGTTTGCAGGATGGAATATTGTCATTGTTGGGCTACAATAGAACCTGGGTACCTGCAAATGAAAAATGTCATCAATTTTGATGCAACAGTAGAACTCTATCAAACCACATACTGCCCCATTTTCTTGAAACTCCCATTTTTCCATCACATGAGAGCATATACTATTGTCCAAATGATTGTTGTTAAAGGTCTGTATTGGATAGATGAAAACTTGTCACAAGGGAAGCATGATCTGCAATTATGTATTTTAAGGAATATTGATTCCACGGTCTTCCATAACCATTATTAGGCCACCACAAGTGCTAATAATCCAACCCATCTGGCAATTCTGCACCTAAGGCTCTAAGTGATAGGCCTATAAATAGTTGGGGAATGCAGTCCACTGTCATAGCTACAAAGTTTCCCTTGAGAGATCACATTCACATTATTACAGGAAAACAGTTCTAAATCCATTATATGTAGTGTAGAGCACTCCTTACTGGTTATTATGGAGCAGCAAGGCCACCAGACCAAATTCTTCCAACCCTAGGTCACTGACTCTACTATTTCTTATGTTTCAGTAGGGGTAGTGTCTTCCTGGTGTTCTAGTATTTCTTCTGCCCTTAATTGTTTTTTTGGAGTAGCAGGGGTTTGGGTGGTGGTAGGAATGTATCATGTTCTCTTCTTTCCTGGAACACGGGGAGCCTATTTTGATGCCCTCTCATTCTCTCGGTGGTTGGTTTGCTACTAATTATCTCAACGTCAATATCACTTTCCTTCTATGGTGTAATAGAATTTGTCTCCTCTTCCTTAATATGAATTAGTAAGTACTTTGTAGCCAAGGGATTCATGACAATATATTCTTCCTCCTTCTCAATTGCAATGGGTGGAGTCACACAACATTTGGCTCATTTAGTGAAGTTGCAACCATTGGAGTTGCAATGACTTCTTCCCAGGATTTTCTTGCTTTGTTTAGAGCTTGTACCATCAGTAATCTGATAAGGCCATGGTGAGAGATGAAATATCTTGGTATGTTTGCTTTTTGTGCATGGGCTTCCTTATTTTGCAGGGACTTGAGTAGGAAGTACGACATATTGACATTGTGACAGTGTTTGAGATGGTCAAGGAAACAAATGTGCATATTCCTATAAGCCAAATGAAGCACTTATACTGTCAATAACCTAGTGAATTGACTATAGCTCAAAGTTTTTACTGAAAATTAAATATTAGTTTTAGCATTCACTAGATACATAAAGGAACCTCTCAACCGTCTAAAATTCACTAGATAGCAAGTTTATAATGTGGCAATGATACCAATGAAGAAATGGTAAGAGGTTACCATGGTTTGATGTAGACTCTCTGACCCAAAGCCTACACGATCTCCTTCAGGCTCAGTTTGCATCATCTCAATATTATATGTAGCCTAAAAAGTATAAACCAAAGTTAATAGAAAATTTTGCGAAAAGAAATATAATAAACATAATAAATATGCTTAACGAAAAGTATCGATACATGTGTCACGACTAGAACCTGAAAAGGAATAATCTCTTCAGGCGGCCCTTGATGTGTAGCGCTAATCTGAAAATTCCATAATGTTAAGACTCATACCATATAAAATTATGTGACATAAATTCATTTTCAATTTGACGTACAAAAATATAGATAGATAGTAATGAATGTGGCACTTGTAAATGATCATGTCCATAATCTACAAAATGAGGATTAGGGGTAAGGCAATGTTGTTCTAAGAATGTTGTAAACTGCATAAGTTAAATAAAGATATTGGTGTAGGTTTTTGGAGACTAAATGTATATACACCAAAAAAACATGTTACATGCACTCTAGCTCATCTTATAAATGTGTATTTTAAAATAGATCAAAACATGCTTGTACATACCTCGCCCATGGTGTGCATTTGTTGTTTAATGGATCGCTCATAGTGGTCTCTACATGAGTATGCATACTCCAAAAGCTCATCTCGCTCCATCTCCCTCAACACGTCATCTAGAACACTCACAAATGAATGAAATCCTACACTAGATGAAAGTTGGCTTGTCCCTAAGCTAACTTCCACCCCTCCTAAAGCAGCTGCAATATGTTCTTGTATCTTCTCCCTCATCTATGATGCAGCACTGGAGATAAGGGCTAACTCCTTTGGAAGTGTAACTACCCTAGGTGGCCGAGGTGCTAAATGAGGTTCTGGAGGCCTAAACCCAGCATCTCGCATAGCATCAGGTCATTCATATGTATGACCTTTTCCAGCTCCATAGAATTTGGACCCAATATCTGTATAGTTAGGGTCCATGTGCTCTCGGAATTGAGCAAACAACATCCTACGAAAATATTGCGGCACCTCATCATTATTTGGGAACTTCCCATATGCATACAGGGACTTCTCATAAATATAAGGTGCAATATTGGGATCATTGAATCTTGCAATCTTCAAATGTTTTTTGTCTTCAGGCCGCAAGTCAAATAGTGACAAGGCCATTTCTTTAGTAACCCTACTTTTAACTTCATCGTAGGATTGGATACCAATCATTGACACTCTCCTCCTACGCATCATGTAAAAAAAAACTTGGGTTGATGGTCCAACCCCACGATAAGTCTCTATCAAACTCTCCAAATTGTGCAAAACAATTTGGAGACAATCTCGACTTGGGGCAGAGAGATTGCAGCTTTGCAATTCATTGCACAATCTTGTGGAATGCTCCCTCATCCCATCAACAGTAAGTAAGGAGATGGTATCTTCCCAAGGCATCTACTCAGTAATATCACCGGGATGGGTGTAAAGGGGATCATAGCTCGGATTTCGAGAAAACTCATGAACCCTAAGACCGCTCCCCCTAGGAGGGTGACGACCACCACCTGTAACATGTTAAACTATTGCACATATTAAAAATTAAATAATTTGTAAGGAAAATTTGTATTTAAAAAAACTTTTTTGGTCATTTTAAAATACCTCGTGGAAAAACTATGTCATCCTCTTCGCTCATACTAGGATTGTTCCCTTCTGAGGAATGACCGTCTCTACTAGCCACTGTACAAAACATTAAATTGTTTTATAACACAAGTACATGAGACACACAATAACTTTCACATTAAACATACATCAAACAATAAATTTTCCTTTAGATTTTACCTAAACGAGAACTATCCAAGTGTGGGATGGATGCCACAAGCTGAGACATTGTTCTCCTTTTCCCCTCACTAGCAATAGATCCAATGCCAACTCCTACATTTTCACCTATGGAGCATAATGTTTTCACATTAAACACATGTCATTTGAAAAAAAAAAAAATTCACCTGTTCAACATTGAATATAACGTAAACTTGAACATTTTAACTAGCAATTGATCTAATGTGTACATATACCATGTATAATATACCCCTCAAAATGGGCTCTATGAAATTGGGGACGAATGGGAACAGGTCTATGGGGCTCCTCTTGTTCGATTTCGTGTCTGGACGCACGAGTCATATGAGTGCGTCAACCTGTGTAGGACAAAAAAAATTCACAATAATCAAATTTTCACAACGAACAATAAATATAACCTACTTGAAACATGACATAACTAAACAACCAATGTACTTGATAATCCTCCTCTCGTGGAGGGGTCTCTGGAGGGCTCGCCTGATGCCATTGTTGCTATAGTATCAAATCAAATTTTTACCCCTCATAAAAAAAATTATCAATCGACAGTCATGTCATCAACCAATGGATAACAGGTACTATAGCTCCAACATTTTGAAGCCAACAACAATATTAGTTATATGGTATAAAAAGTATGGTAAGAATTTTTCAATGTTTGGAATTTTGATAGCAATCTCGTATAAAAAGTTAATGTTAATACTTTTTCATATCTATTTCCTGTATCCTAAAATGTTAGTTATTAACCTCAAAATTTCCAAATTTGATTTACAATTCCAATTAAAACCTCTCCTATTTTCCTTTGCAATAAGTTAAAGTTATTATTTTATTCCTTATGTTATTATCAAAACCTAACTTACTACTATTGCAAATAAACCTATCTTATCCTACCTATTGTATTTATCAATACCCACTAGTTTACTATCCTGTCATTACATATACCTTAACTACTTCACTAAACACCACTTCCATACAACCTATCATTACTCTATTCAACACTTTGGATATTTCATAACACTTCCTCAATTGCACTCATGAAATGACTTTATTGAAAGCCCATATGAAATCTACAAACTCAATCTTACTCTCAAAGTTATAATATGTTTTCAAAGTTAAAAAATCCTTGTTTTCATTTATACTCTACCACCCTCATATTTTGACTTATGTTGCCATAGCTGTGTATACGTAATTTCCATCCAAACCCATTGAATTTCTCTGTGTTTTTCTTGAAACTAGAGCTAGAGATAGTTACCAAGTTGGTTGTTTCCTACGTGGAAAGGGAAAACATGGATAGCGTTTACTAGTAAAAAAAACAGAGCATTGTGAATGAAACAACGCACAGTTCAGGTATGCCACCACCCAGAATTTCCAGGAAGAAAACGTCTTTTTAAAGAATGTCCACAAAAAACAAATTGATGAAATTAGTTCTTACTAAACATTTTTAGCTTCTATGAATTTTTGATCTATAACTCAAACCAAATCAACTTGCAATTTCAAACTTATTTAAGTCTGTAAAACATTTTCATACCAATTTCTCTTTTTTCTCTCCAATTTTTGAAACACAGTGAGGTAACTCTTTCAGAACTCAAAATTTAACAGTTGAAAATTCTTCATAAGGTTTATATAGAATTTATAAATAGAAGTGAGAATTAAGCTTTCAGAATTTGAAACTACAAAGCTAGACTCTAAAATTTTAATTGTCCTTCAAGGTGCAGGATAGTTGAGGTTTCTCACTAAATTTCATGCATACAATGTTGAGGTGAATAGGGAATTTTCCCATATATTTGATGGGGAGAGTGACAATGTTGGTAATTTGACCATACATCTTTCTAAATATACAATTGTACAAGTTATAGGTCTAGATCAATAGAGAGAAAAGTGGTTTAAGAATAAGAAAATATAAGAAAAAACATGGGCACCATTCTTAAACAAGTTTAAGCCAAAACCAAATTAGACCACTGGGATACCAGGAACTTGGCTAAAGAATCAATGGAAGGGACTAGTTTCCCTGATTCGGAAATATATCACATGTAAAGGTAGGCACAATGTCATATATCTATAACAAATTGGACTATTGCCGCATCTTAAGAAAGAGATATGTGTGAACATGACTTACTACTAGTTGAATAGCCTTACAAAAATGGCTAAGAACATTACAAAACAACCCAAGAATGAAGAGAATATGATGGGCCAAATAGTATTCCATAAAATTCAATCGGACAGTGCCTTATTCATATTTTCTTGCACAATCAACTAAACCAAAGGATGAACAATGTGCTCTTGAAAAGGCTTCAATGCCTCATAAACATTTGAAACAAAATCAATCGATTCAAACTAGGAAATTCTAAATGAAAATTTGTTTTACCATAATCCAGTTAGAGTGACAAGGTGAATTTTTATAATATGCATGCCGACAATGTTCCAGAACAACATCTAATATCACATTTTTATAATGGGTGGTACAGATGTCATTGGCATGGCATTTATGCATATTGGGTTAGCATCTCATTCCAGAAAGCAGCATGGTTGTGCACATGATACTACCAATTTGTTGAGTCAAGATGCATTTGGCTCTATACATTATTCTTGCATCGTTTGTAAACCTTTCGCCCAAATTCCATGGGAAACTCTACAAGGTTAATGCCATCGTTCCCTTAAGTAAGTTGAAAGACCGTCATAATATAAACCAAATTTACAATAATGCAGGAAATGCGCAGAATCAGGATGGTCCTGTGCTCCACACTCTTTTAAACGTGATTGTTTGTCGTATGTTCAACCGAGAAACGAAATGGGGACTTCGATGAAAAGTTGGTTGAATGCCATTATAGATCATTATTAGATCACTGAAAGGGAAATACATAGGCATGGAAACGCATTATACCCAACACAATATGATGCATTTCATAGTTCAAATACTCCAACGACCAGTTCAAACACTAGCAATTGTGATTCCATAATTACGCTTTAACTATTTACTCTCGAACTCAATGTAATTGAAGTTAGATCATTCAATTCTGAAATCAAAATTATGCACTCTTGGAATATTAACAAGTGAAGAATTACTATAACGCCATGCATTTCATTAAACACAGAAATTACTTATTCCTAATCTTGTACCTACACTTTCAATACTGAGTTTAAAATTTTCAATCATGTAAATAAGCTCAAAATTCAATGTCAAATTTAAGATGGTCAAAAGAGAATGACATAAGATAAAAAAAAACATCCAAAATACTAAAATTATTTATATTAGAAAGTAGCAAATTTAGCAAAGATATAAGTGAATGTGAAACACAATCATAGATTCATAAAATTCCCTAAACCCCCAATAATCATAAAATTGATAACTAAATATCAAGTCAATAGACAAACACCATAGATAATGCACTCCATGTTAAGAAGGCAAGTGATAGACAAGGAAGAGCCATCGAATAGGCCAACTGAAAGATACAAAGAACTTGTTCTGGAAATGATGCTAGTAGAGGTCCTCCAGCTAAGAAAACCTGCTATGAGTGGCATTATTTAGACACTTTTGTGCCATAAAAATCACCTAGGACTGGCCCTTGGCATCATCCACACCACTTGATGGGAGGGGGGATGCTTGACCAAGGTCACAACATTAATACAAGTGTGATTACCATCCAACTTGCAACTGAACCACACCCCCATGGGCTAAAAGGAACTTATTTAAGAAATTTATTTCCCTTTAATCTAGATTATGAATGGATTCTAGATTCATTTTTCTTCAGATTTATCTTAGTTGATGGTTTTCCCTAACCAAAGAGGTAGGTAGTTTTTCTAGGTCAAAATTTGTGCTCAAAAGCTACATTACAAATAACATGATGTCAAAAAGTGGCTACTAGGTGAAACGCATCATAAACGAAAACCCCATCAAAAGCATCATATTTGGAAAGTGTTTATTTCTTTTGTATAGGTAATATATTGTGGGAGAAATTCATCCCATTTTGGGAAAAACCTCCATGTTTCTCAAAGAAATGCCATCATTACTACCCCTGTTTCTCAAAAAATATTTTAAAAAAATCAAGCTATCCTAAAATATTCTTTAAATCCAAAATAAAAGAAAAACACAAACAAAGAATGAAGCCCTAAACATAAATCCATTATTTTTTAAACTCATTATATTCAATACAACACTTTTATGTTTGCAGATGTGAAGTTTTGATAGCTGCTTCAAAAGGTTTCAGATTCAGTTGTAGAGCTGGAGTTCTATGAGTGCAGATCCATTGCCATGAGATGAAATTTTTACATGGCATCAAAGTTGTTCTGAAGAAATTTTCCATCAAAATGAATGGATAATTTAGGTACCTATAAAAATGCACTTAGAATAGAAGATCTCAAAAGGTATGGTGCCCAAAAATCTCTAGTGGTGTAAGTCTTAGTTTTGACCATTTGGATGTATTGGATGAATTTTGTATGAATTGCAAACAAAATTTTAAAATGGCAGGATAATTAGAGGAATGGATAACACCCAGTGAAAACATCCTTGATATGAATTAAACTTCTTGGTTCATATATGAATTTTGAGGGAATATTAAACCTCATTTACTTATACCACATCGGAATCTTGCAACATTTTAAGGGAGAAAAAATGTTAAAAGTGCCATACTATATGATTCACCAAAATCACAAATCTGATTTACCAAAATCACAAAGTTGATTTAGAAGCACCCCAAAAATGAGCAGAGAATGTTATATCACCATGGCCTCACCAAGTTAATCCGAGAATGGGAACTAGAGAAGTATGAGAAGACTTGGGATCAGTTTCTCAAAGATAATCAGTTTGTTGAAAATATCTATGAGTAAAAAAAAATAATGGAGAAGGAAGCCCCAAGGGAGGAAGAGACAATAGTTGAGATACCTCCACCTCAATCTCAACCAACACAAGCCCCAAGAAAATAACCCATCACATATACCAAGATGAATAGAAAAAGGATCAAGAATTTTCCAATGTGGAAAAAAAAAAAAAAAAAAAACTAAATTCTCTTTAACAAATACCTTGGAGATACATGAAGACCATCAGATATTGTATGAATATATACAAGACAACATAATCAAGATTTTTTGGTTGTTAAGTTGGCAATCCAAGTGGAAGCTCATTCAGTAAGTAAGAGATCTCACAAACAATGTGTTAAGAACTATCCTGTCTTAAATGAACTCAGCTTTTGAACATTAGCCAGTCCGTCTTGGGGTTGCAGAAGAGCAGCGAATTCCTCAACTAGATAAATCCTAGTGGTATTCTACAATAAATCTGGTCACTAGGGCTAGGATGTTAATGGTGTCTTAGAAACGTTTCTCTTTAGGACACTTTAGTTACAACAATTTCACACTTAGAGCCTTCTACCTTTGGCACCCACAAGTTATATCCACCTCCAATACAAACTTTTGGTTAACATCAATAACGTGTGCAATCAAGATGAAACGGTTTCAATTGACATAATAAAAATGCCATGACAAGGCTTGGTAGTAGTGGGACTGGACCTGCAGGTAGAAACTGAAAAGAGGGCAGAAAATAGGGATCCTGAAACAATTCTTCTAATTAATGATAGATGTTCAAAACCCTTCACAAATTTGAATCTTTCTGAGTCATTATTATTTGGTAGAAAATAATCAAAGCCACCTTAGACTGATAGAGTTTAGATCCCAAATTTGCAGTTGCTTGTAATCAATAAATTTATCAAAGAGTCAAAATCATAAACTTTCCTTCGATATCTTCAAGGCAGAAGGTGGAATCTTGCCGAAAAGAGTATCAAACTTCCGTCACAACCTACTCAATTCCTATTCAAGTCCTACTCACAGAGTATCCCGTGCCGAAAAAAGTATCAAACTTTCTGTGATAGCCCTGTCTCACAATTATACCCCACAAAATTGGATTCTAACCATCAGGATTATATCTACGTGCTAGAAAGAGACTTGCCTGGCTAGAAGAATCTACGTGCTCATAGTAGCTTGAATGCTCCTGTGAAAACGACAGCTCCAGTCCAGCGAAAAGGACAGCTCTAATGCAGAATGAAAATGATAATGCTCCAGTGCAGAATGTCGGGGGAGACAGGAGTTTTGGGGTTTTTCTATAAGAATAAAACTCTCGAACGAGAGTTAAAAAAACTCTATGCCGAGAGTTTTACAACTCTCATCCAAGAGTTTACCCAAGAGTTTATGTCAATACAACTCTTGGACGAGAAAATACTTAACTCTCGTCCGAGAGTATTTTAACTCCGGTCAAGCCCAATCAAACTCTCGAGCGAAACATTTAAAATCTCTCGGATGAGAAATTAAAAATTTCACCCAAATTCTAGCCATCCACCAAAAAGTGTTTCCCAACTTCGGGATTTCACCCAGAAGTTACAACCAGTTGGATCGATTTGATGTCAACTTGCTACAGCTTCAAACCATCCTCATCACATCAGTAGCATTACTCCAATAGAATAAAATTACTTGCAAACAATACCTCAAAGAGCTATAATCTCACCAACATAACACTAAAAGATTCCAGCTCCTTTTGCACTATGATCAGTGCTCAATTTATAAGAAATGAGGGTATTTTGGCATTAATTGGTCATTGAGTGGCTTTTCATAAATGGGTGAGGGATTTTCCTTGTTCAATGGGAGAAAAGGATAAGTGATTTAATGGCTCCATGGTGTTCATATTCAAAGCTATTAGATAGCATGATAGCTGGAACCACTTCTAGAAGCCACTGGAAAGTGGGACGATTCTCGAAATCATTTGAACAATCGCTCAAAGTCGACCAATGAACTATTAAGTGGGCCTAGGTTCTCTACAATGCTGCTTGGCATGGGAGTAAGTGCTCTGCAAAGCACTTACTGTAGTTTAGGGGAGCGTCGGTGGCTCAATGGAGCATTTCCTTTGGACTTCAAGCAGTGAAACTTTCATGGATAAAAACCAGCAATGGGATGACTTGTTTAAGGCAAGTAGCAATTGATTTAGACAATGATAAACCATGTTTGTACTAATCTGAATTTCGGGAGTGATGCCTAAATTGACTTGAAAAGTTTCCGCCTAAAGCATGAAGTTAAAAATGATAATGTTGAATGATATGCTTTACGATGTGATGAGTAGGATCTAAAGCATACGGTGACCTACATCAATTTCAATACATTAAATCATGATATATTTTTCATTTTGGACATGAATTGCTTAGGGAGGCATACCCATACTCAGCACATAAACTATCATAACATGTATATAAATCATAAATTCGTCTACAGATATAGACCCATGATAGGATGACCATCTATGTAAATCCATCGTACGGATGATCTGGTACTACTACTAAAATCGCAGCCCGGATGGATGAAAATAGTTTTGGGGTATTCTATATTGTTCACTCGATCACTCAAGTATGAGTCTAACCATGCGAATATGTGATCTGAAGTCGAACATGGGAAGACACCATCTGATTACCAGCCAATGATGTAAGTCGTTAATAGATGCAAGAGAAACCATTGATGATGATAATGGATCTCAAGGTATTGCAATACAGTTTGCATGGTGTGAATAGATGATTTGGTGTCAAACACCATACAAATTTTTTCGGTCATAGGC
This sequence comes from Pinus albicaulis, assembly GCA_034641835.2. Classification (NCBI taxonomy): domain Eukaryota; kingdom Viridiplantae; phylum Streptophyta; class Pinopsida; order Pinales; family Pinaceae; genus Pinus; species Pinus albicaulis. Next base: position 1,915,754,374 of record CM076578.1, read on the forward strand.
CAGTGATGTCAACCTATCGCCCGAAACGAGAAAATTGTGATTGATGTATGCAATCTCCAAGGCACTGGAAGGGTGTTTCTAAGTCAACTTCCTGGATGATGAGCTGATGTCGACAAGAAGAAACTCGTCGTAGGAGGGCCTTGATGTATCCCCCATAAACGACACGAAATAGGAGTAATGATTTCAAAGACAGAATGTAACTAATGAAGCAATGTTCAAGGATAGCGGTCATTAAATGAAAGTTTCTGAGTATTGAAAAGCACAAGGAATTACTGAGTGAATTCTCTTGAACATATTGGCGGCACTAAATGAGTTGGCAGCATTGACCCAAAATAAAAGTGATGGATGGTATGATAGACCATAGGTATGATATACCATCAAGCAGATAACCCAACCTGACAGCCACGGAGATGAAGTGAATGAGTGTCATGTTCAAGAGCAACTTGCTACCATAAAGTGATTTATCCCTTTCCCATTTTCCCCAGTCATTGCTGACCAATGCCTCTTTATTTTTTAACAAGATTGAAGAGGATAACATATGCCTGATGTATAATTCCACTCTTCGGGTGAATCCATCACTATGCAATGTTCTAACGAGTCTAGAAAAAGTGAAACTCGATCTTTTCATGATGGACAAGTCCAACACTATTTGAAGCTTTAATGAGTCTAACGATAGTGAAAGATCAGTCCTTTTTCATGTTTAGAGAGTTTGAAAAAGGGACGAAAAGAAAAGTCCACAAGTTATTTTCCATAAATTTGTCCCTCATGTCCAAAAAAGCATAAAATAATACCTGAGAGAACCTACTAGCCATGTTCGACTAGGGTGTTCCTTTTTCGTAAATAATCTATCCCAGTCCGGAAAAGGGTTAAACTTATACTGACTAGATGTCGTTTCAGTTCCTTTTACAAGCTCAAAAGGATAAGTGCTCAACAATATTTTCATGTTTTGGGAGTCTGAAAAGAGCTAAAAGAGGACTCCATGGGAGTTCCTTTTTTATGTTTAACAGAGCACGAAAAAGAGATAAAAGTGTGCTCTGTGGTCAAAGTTCATTTTAAGTTCATAGATGTCACATTCACTATACCAGCTGTAAATTTTCTCACAGAACCACCCAACGGATTAAACATATATGTTTAATAGTAAAAATAGGTAAAAAACTATAGTCAATTCATTAAATATGCCTAAAATAATTGAAAAGACCATTTAAATGAGAATTTACCATGTCATTTTACCATTCAGTTTTGAGTGCTCTGAGCTAGTTTTTCCCTCGAACTTCGGCAGTTGATTGCGACAGATTCTGTGGGCCATTTCTCATGTCGTCAAGACCAGGTAAGAGATTTGACCTTTCTCTTTCTATTGGTATCATTCATTTATAGATTCAGACATATTTTTTAGGGTTTTGTGGATCCTGGGGAAAATCTACAACGCCATAGGACCAATGCACCATTGAGTGTCAAAAGGTGTGTTGCGGAGGAACTAGACAGAATCCCAGGTTCTCTACAATGCTCTATCTAGGGAGCAGAGGTGCGTTGTAGAGGAACTAGACATAAGCCCAGGTGCTCTGCAACACTTTGTCTAGGGAGCAGGGGTGCGTTGGGCGTAGTTGATGAATTTGCTTTGTATTTTGTGCCAAAAATTTCTTCAGTTTCCTGCATGAAATGGATCCTAACTAAGCTTATGGTTTGATTGCAGGCTTTGTTCGAATCAGAATGTCAATTACAGGGCGAGAAAGAGAACATGAGGAACAAGATATGGTTTCCGTAAATGATCTTGGTACTGTGAGAGCCCTCAGATATTGCAGGTTACTCAAGTACTTTAAACTATTAGGTATGGGGCAACATTTGGAACTATTACAGTTCTTGATTCACTCGTGGGATCCAACAGAGCAAGCATTTCACATTGGGGACAAAATGCTCCCAATATTCATCGATTATATTTACATTCTAGTGGGTTTTTCGAGATGTGATGCCCCCATTTCCCTTGCGGGTTCTGTCCGTGGAGGTGAGATAGTGAGGGATTACATTCGACAGTTTTTTCGGCCAGGTACAGAGCCAAGCAAGGGTGAAAAGATAAATATCAGGGATTAAGCGGGATATAGCTTTGCAAATGATCATGTTCACCATCACAAAGCTAGCTAGCAGCGTGACACTTCATGTTGCGAATAGATCATACATGTAGTATGCGCTTGAGTGCCTCGATCCGACCATGTTCATTTGGGCTAAAGCAGTACTCTCTCAAATGAAATAAAAACAGACCAAAGTAAAAAGTGGAAGGACGAAGAATTTTAGCTATGGATCGATCCTGATCACTTTCATTCTGGAGTGAATTCCATTGATGTAGCCATAACATGTAACACTGGGTGTTGTTGTTCCTAGGAATCCGCAGACGCAGCAGTGGGTAGAGTTGATGGCTAGAAATGTTGTCCAGTCATTGATCTCATTCTCTATTGCATTATTTACTTGGCTGTGACGACAACATATCATCATAGAGGAGCATCCATACGCAGGGGTGGATTTTCATAGAGACCCACATTTGATGTTACCAGCAAGCGCTCAATGGGGTGCTGCAGGTAAAATTTGTTGACCGTGTTTTTTACATGTGTTTGTGTTTTTGACGTTTCCAAGACTAAACTAAATATGTTTTATGTATACGGATGTGGGTAGTGTTCGACGAGTGGGTCTTCCACAACAAGCGAATGAACCAGCAGAGCATTCCTTTGGGATTTGTATTTGAATGAAACTATGGCTGAGTTACAGCAACATGTAGATGTTGATTAGTGGTTGTCATTGATGTCAACCCAAGAAGCACCAGGGGCTACCCTGATATTGCATGGGAATTTTGACCTACCAAATTAATATATTCCGAGTCAAGGATATTTTCGATGGTTTCTAATTTTTGAGTTGTTTCCGTTGATATATGGCACGCCATGTAATTATTCACGGTTTGAGAGATATTCATGTTTGAAGTTAGTAACCCCAGTTAGTGGGTCAAAACCCCATGGGGTTGTGGCATGACACTAATAATTGGTTGCAGTCATTGAACAATCAATAATTAATCGTTTTTAAGCTCCTGAAATCCCTCCCACATTCTCTTTTTGAAGACCCTCTCAACCTAAGCATTTATATAAATTTTCATCCTCATATCCTTCTCATGTAGGGATTTCGCTACTTGAAATGGGTCATTGTGGCATTTTCGCTATAAATTTTTTCTACAAAGGTTCAGAAGCTGAAATTTTTATCAGGCGAAGCTGAAATCCTGAGGAAGCTCGTGTAAAAATTCAGATCATGGATTGCAATATTTTTGGAGATGTGATCTGTGGAAGTCAAGGTTTTTGCAGGCTCGTGAACTTCATCTCAAAGAATCGACTTTAGGAAAATCATCATAAATCTCTCTCTAAGTATCAAAATGGAATTATGTAAAAAGTGATATATAATGCATGGACTGTAGTTTTTTGTATATAATTTTCAGAGCCGAATGAGGAAACAATGACACGTGGCACGCCGTACAAGTTCGCTCTACTGAACCAGTCCATAATTAGGTCATTGTGAGAGATTGGGCATAACTTTGTCTTGAAGAATCCAAATTGGGTCAGACATGTGGCATTGGAAAGAAGACTCAGAGGACTACTACAGGACCAAAAATTACATATTGGGTATCTCAAATAACAGAGATACACCAGATACAATGTCGAGCTTCTAGAAGGCAAGAAAACGCTATATCATGTGCTGCTGAGGGCTGTAAAGGACCAAAATTTCATAGGCAGCAAAGCAAATCAAGGTGAAACAGAGGTAATCTCCGAGTAAGTATATTTTATATATGCATTTTCATCTCTTAATTGCATTAGGTTCTTTGTATTCTAATTTTCTCTTTTTTGTTTAGCACTGACATATGCTCTGCAGGATGAGGTAAGTTTTTCTATTATCATGTCATAGGTATTCCCTTTAAGACTTTTTGCAGGTATTATATACCAAGATAAGACTCAATGTATGATCTAATTTTCTGAAGAGTGAGAAAGGGTAGCATGACAAGAGTAGCAATCAAGGTGCAGAACAACAACAAGAAGTTCACCACATGAAGTCTTCACGTGGGCAGCACTACATACAGTCATTGTAATGGTATCATTAAACTGAGTTATTGTAAAATCATAATTGTAAAATTTTTACAAGTGTCTATCTACAATGAATTGAAGAGGTAGTGTCGGGAGGTCTAGGATCATCATTAGGTATTTTTGTCATAGTTGGGTTATGGTCTAGTGTGTCTTCCTCTTCTACATCATTCTATATCATTGTAAAGTGGACCATTTTCCCTGGTACGGGGGTCCATTCTTCTTTTATTCTTCTATAGGGTGGTAGGGTGGTGCTAGGGGAGTTGTAGCTCTTTGGGTGTTGGGGCATCCGTTTAGTTGACTACTGAAAAATCTCGAGTGTTGGAGCGTCCATCTAGTGGGAGCTGGAGAAGAATTATTTTCTATATTCTAGGAAGTTGGAGCTTTCTTTTCAATTGGAGTTGAATATTAAATAATTATTAGAAAAGAATTCAGGTGGTTTTTGTCCCATAGGGGATTTCCACCTTAAAAACTACGTGCATTTGTGTTCCTTTTCTTTACTCCTATCATTGTACAAACTTGAATATTAACTAATGCTCTGGAAGATTAATAATAATACTAATTGAAGGGAAAATTGATTCACCCCCCCTCTCAGTATTTCCAACAATTGGTATCAGAGCTTGGTTCCTTCAATAGCAGTTTAACAGCTGGAAGGAGGTCATGGAGCATACCAAGAATGATGTACCTATGTTCAATGAAAATAATTATGCACTCTGGAAAGGAATAATGGAGGTCTATCTCTTGGCACAAGGTTACGAAGTATGGGACACCGTTCAAAATGGCTTTACACCAACCGCGGATGAACAAGGTAAGAAGTATTTGGTAAAATATGCAAAAGCAAAGAATATTATTATCAGTGGACTTATTGAATCTGTTTATCATAAGGTGTTGGGTTGTAAAAACGCTAAAAATGTATGGGACAAGCTTGAGGATATATATGTAGGTGACTCAAATGTCAAACAAGCAAAGCTTCAAATCTACAAAGCAAAATTTGAGCAACTCAGAATGAAAGAAGATGGAAACATTGTGCATACTTCCAACACATTGATGAAATAACCAACACTCTGGAAGGATTGGGAGAGCTTGTTGATGAGAAGAATATTATATGAAAGATTCTTAAAACGTTAATAGGGAGATTCAACCCAAAGGTATCGGTCTTAGAATACAGTGCAAATCTGGACAAACTCAGCAAAGAGGAACTACATGGTGTTCTCATAGCATATGAAATGAGACTTGATGAAGAAGAGGGTACTTCGCATCTAGAAATTGCGTTCATTGCATCTAAGAAAACCAATAAGGACAAAAAAACCTTCAAAGGAAAATACCTGCACCTGCAAGTATGAAGAAAAGGAATATGATGAAGAAGGTCTTTCAAATGGAGAAAACTAAAAATTGGTAAGGGAAAATTCAAAGGTAAACTTCCATTGATATGTTTCGGCTATGGTGAGGTTGGGCATTTCGCAGAAAAATGTCTGAACAAAAGTGATGGAAACTTAAAAGGAAAGAAAGGCTTTAAGAAATTCAAAAAGCAAGGCAAAAAGAAAGGATTCAGAAGGAACTTTCTCTCTAAAGAAGATAGCTCATCATCCAATGAATACAGTGACAACGAAGAAGGAGCCGATGAGAGAGTATTGTTTATGGCCAGGCACAATAAACAAGAGGTATCAAACAACAAAGAAGAAGGGTTGACCATAGAATAATTTTCTAAGGAGGTAATCAAGCTTATAAAAGAGCTGAAGGCTGAGAATATCCATTCCAACGCTCTTGAAGAAAAATTTCAAGGTCTCAAAATTGAAGATGAAGAACACAAATGTATTGAAGAGTCACTTCAAAAGAAGTTTGAAGAAAAAAACCAAGAAAGGGAAGCATTAGAAGCTGAAGTAGTCTCGCTGCGTAAGGAAGTGAAGAATTCTAAAACTGTCCAAAACTATGCCAATAGCTCAAGGGCATTGGAAGAACTCATCAGCAATCAACGATCTTAAAACGACAGAATTGGCCTTGGTTACAAATAAGAAGAAGCAAGACCTTCTACAACAAAATACAATGAACCTATGGGATATGACATGTATGTAGACTTCATTGGACAAGATTCGCAAGAACAACCTTGCAAGACAATTCCTTGACGAGGATTTCCATCCGAGTACCGACATATTTTTCATGGCTATTGTTATTCATGTAGAAAATTTGGTCATAAAGTTGTAGAATGTCGCAAGTACCCTAGGAATCAATACAATTCCAAGAGATCTGTCAAATATGAACCTCTGAGGACTCAACAAAACATCAATAGATTTGAACATTTAAGAAATAATATAGAATGTTACAAATGTCGAAAATTTGGACACATAGCCAAAGACTGCAAACTTGAAAGTCCTCCAGAATAATCTTTGAAGCCACAGAACGAACGAACATGGAAGAAGAAGAAGACTGATAACTATGCTCTCTCTCTCAAGGCCCACTACAACAAAGATGTGTGGTATGTTGATAGCGGTTGTTCAACGCATATGACTAGAGATAGAAAGAAATTTGTATCTCTGAAAGAGAAGAAGGATGGAACCATATCCTTTGGAAATGATGAATCTTCAAATTTTGTAGGATCAGGTACCGTCACTCTCAGAAGCAAAGATGTTCTAGCCAAGAATGTTCTATTGGTTGAAAACATGAATCACAATTTGCTCAGTGTTAGACAAGTGTGTGATCAAGGACACACAATGCTATTCAACTCCACAAAATGTGAAATCAGGAAATGTGGGCATGGTAAAATTGTGGCTACAGCAATTCGAGCTCCAAACGACATATATGTTATCGATGAAGCAACTAAAGCATGTCTAATAGCTAAAGAAGATGAAAGTTAGGTATGGTACAAACAAATGGGTCACATAAACTTTGACAATCTTGTTAGGATAAGCAAAAAGGAAGCAGTACGAGAAATGCCGAAAATCTCAAAACCTTCCAACACATTATGTGAGGCTTGTCGGCACAGAAAGCAGACAAAATTCGAATTTAAAACAAAAGAACACTTTGCATCACATCCAATGGAATTGATACATACTGATCTATGTGGTCCTGTGAGAACAAAAGGCTTAGATGGAGAATTATATTTCATGTTAATGATAGATGAATATACCAGGATAACAACCGTTAGTTTCCTAAAGAAAAAATCTGAAGCATTTGAGTGCTTCAGATCTACAAGGAGTTGGTCGAAAATGAAACTGATTTGAAAATAAAGTGTCTAAGATTAGATAATGGCGGAAAATTCACTTCCAAATTATTTCAGCAATACTGTGATGAAAATGGAATTAAAAGACAATTTTTAATAGCACGAACATCTCAGCAAAATGGATTTTTTGAAAGAAAGAACATAACCGTACAGGAAATGGGTAGAACAATGTTGAAGGACTCAAACATGATTAATTATCTTCGCCAGAATCCCAAACTTCTGGCGAAGATATTCAAATGATTCATGAGGTGAGCCTATTCCCATCTTTTTTGATAACACTAGTGCCATCAGCATCTCCAAGAATCCTGTCATGCATTCAAAAACAAAACACATTCCTATCAAATATCATTTTGTTAGAGAACAAGTAGCTGAAAAGAATATCAAAATTAAATATGTTGGTAAAAAAGAATAAATCGTTGATATCTTCACTAAACCTTTACCTCGTAAATCATTTTAATATCTTCGCCAGAAGCTTGGGATTCTCCCTAGTTCTCATTAGATTTTCCTTATTCATAATATAAAGGGGGAGTGGAAGTGTGTACAGGGGATACCCCAAGCAGCACTAGGGGCTACCCCGATATTGCATGGGAATTTTGACCTAACAAATTACTATATTCCGAGTCAAGGATATTTTTGATGGTTTCTACTTTTTGAGATGTTTCCATTGATATATGGCACTCAACATAATTCTTCACGGTTTGAGAAATATTCATGTTTGAAGTTAGTAACCCCACTTAGTGGGCTAACACCCCATGGGTTTGTGGCATGACACTAATCATTGATTGTGGTCATTGAATAGTTAATAATTAATCATTTTTAAGCTCCTTAAATCCCTCCCACGCTCTCTTGTTGAATACCCTCTCAACCTAATCATTTGTATAAATTGTGATCCTCATATCCTCCTCACGTAGGGATTTCGCTACTTGAAAAAGGTCATCATGGAATTTTCCCTATAACATTTTTTCTACAAAGGTTCAGAAGCTGAAATTTTTATCAAGCGAACCCAAAATCCTTAGGAAGTTCGTGTAAAAATTTGAGATCATGGTTCACAATATTTTCGGAGATATGATCTGTGGAAGTTAGGGTTTTTGCAGGCTCCTGAACTTCATATCAAAGAGGTGACCTTGGGAAAATTGTCATAAATCTCTCTCTGAGTATCGGATTGGAATTGTGTAAAACATGGTGGATAGTGCACAGATTGTAGTTTTTTGTGTGTCAATTTTAGAGCCGAATGAGGAAACAATGACACGTGGCACGTCGTACAAGTTCACTCTACTGAACCAATCCATAATTAATTCATTGTGAGAGATTGGGCATAACTTTGTCTTGAAGAATCCAAATTGGGTTAGACCTGTGGCATTGGAAAGAAGACTCAGAGGAATACTACATGACTGAAAATCACATATTGGGGTTCTGAAATAACATAGATACACCAGATTCAATATCGAGCTCCTAGAAGGCAAGAAAACGCTAGATCGTGTGCTATCAAGGGCTGCAAAGGACTAGAATTTCTAGGGCAGCAAAGCAAAGCAAGGTGCAACAGAGGTAAGCACCAGGTAAGTATATTATATATATGCATGTTCATCTCTTAATTGCATTAGGTTCTTTGTATTCTAATTTATTTATTTTTGTTTAGCACTGACATATGATCTGCAGGATGAGGTAATTTTTGCTATTATCATGTCATGGGTAATTCCTTGAATATTTTTTGCAGGTATTATATATTCATAAAGATAAGACTCAATGCATGATCTAATTTTCTGAAGAGTGAGAAAGGGTAGCATGACAAGGGCTACAATCAAGGTGCAGAACAACAACAAGAAGTTCACCACACGAAGTCTTCACGTGTGCAGCACTGCATATAATCATTGTAAAGGTATCATTGTACTTGTTAGGGTCCTATAATAATAGGGTTCATAAAATTTTGAATTGACTTTAATAAGTCTTGTAAATATGTACATACCTTGCATTCTGCAAGTTGTTTTCCCATATTTTGAAAAAATCAAAAATAATAAAAAATCAAAAAGAGGGTAAAAAGTCCTAAAAGAAATATCAAAGGACTTAGAAAAACATATACCCCAAAAGAAAAAGAAAAATAAGACCTGAAAGTGAGAAAATCCAAATGCCACTAGTTTTACTTATATGAAAGAATAATGATTATGTGTAGAGTGTCAATAAATGCCATAATCCATGATCAGTTAAACAGTTTAATCTTAACTTTTCATGTTTTCAATTTCATGTTTTAGATAGAGAATAAGGATTTGTCAAACAGTTTAAACTTGACAAATCAGTAGATAGGTAGAGAATAATGAGGAGCTCAACAATTTAATCTGAGCCCTCGGATGAAATAAGGTAGATTTAGATTAGTTTTATGCTTTGAAAGAAAATGTTTTAAGGTTGCAAGCCTAAATGCACCTGCAAAATGAAGAAAAATGTTAGAAATACAAGATTGGGTAGGTAGAAAGCAGTGGAGAAATCATGTAAATAATACATCATCGGGAAAAATCACTAATTTCCCCTCCCCCATGAGTATTCAGTATTCTAAGTTGTCAGTCAAACAGGCTCAGAGCATTTCTCTGACTTTAATTGGGACCAGACCCAAGGCTCTATGACTGGTTAGTTGAAAATATTGAGTTCTTATGCTAAATCCTCATTTATCATCATTTACCCTTCATTCATGTACTAAGACCCATTTTTTCTAAGTAAAAACACACTCTTACTTAGTAAAATTGTAACCCTAGAATAATTAATTTCATCCCTTTAGAAGCATTTATAAAAACCCTCAGAATTACATTTTATCCTAAGTATTAGTGAAGAAAATATAAATATGAGCAATGCTTGATTTTAAACTATGCTTAGAGATAAATATGTATTTTTGTTTTACACTTCACTCCCCTTTCATATTAACTTTTAACATATTTGATTAAATCCCTAAGAAATAGCTTTTCCTAGTTATTAATTCCCTTATATTTAATAAACCCCCAAAACCCACTATTATAAAGTTTTGACCAAAGTTTATTATCCCATGTGCGCAAATAAAAATCCCAAATTATAAACCCTTTGGTCAAAAAATTAGCGTTATTAAAATATCCTGACCTCGTGGTTTGAAAACTGTAAAAGGTTTAAAAAACTATATAATATAATTTAACCCGCCTACATATGTTTTTATTTAAACATTTAACAAATGTTTTGAATAAAAAACATTAATCCCCACCTATATCATGACTAAAACCTTTTATATATGTTTTGTACCATTTACCCCTTGGTTACATTATAAAGGTTTTAACACATTTTAATCCCAACCCGCCATATATATACCAATGGATAAGGCTTAAAAAACCTTGTCTAAAAGCGCCTTTGCAATGAGTTTTATCTCACCGCTGTGTGTAAATAACACATTTCAGATATGTGTTAAACCTTTACCCAAACAACCACATTATAAAGGTTTAAATACATATTAACCCAGCCGCCCATACATAAAAGCCCGGTCCCACATCTCTTTGTTCAATGCAACTTCCAAAGTAATCCCGACCGTTCGCATCCCTTTCTCATATCTGACAGTCGACGATCCATATCGCATAGAAAAAGTGCACGACCGCCCAAATGCAAAAGCTATGTGAAATAGGTTGTTTTACATAGACCCTTCCCCTCCACGTGGCCTCTCCTGATTGGATCGCGTGGGTTTTGTTCAAAACAACTTACCGCTCGATACCCACGCGATAACTGCCTGTTTTCAAAACCTTTGCAATCCAAAATCGCTTCCCGCCATGATTAGACTTGCATTTAATGCAAATTTATACGTTTTAATAAAACCTTTTGCAAATGCGTTAATTCATATATTTTGCACGTTTAACTAGTGTTTTCCCTCTCGACTCTGTATAAACCTGCGCAGAGCCCCCTGATAGCCATTTCTTCCTAATTTTTACACCCAGAACCTCTGAAAGAGCCCTAGAAATCTGTAAAAGGCTGCAGAGGAGCTATATCGCTCCAGTTCAACCTCTGAAGATTCAATTTGACCTGAAGATTGCAGAAAACCCTATTTAAACCAATACCTGCGTCAAAACCAGGTATTTTTCTAACAATTTAACCTGCAACTAAATCCAAAATACCTTTAAAAGGAAAAAGAAGCAGTAAAGATTAAGAAATTGATTAAATTCAATTGACCTAAACTCCCGGAAACAGGCAAAACCCTCGCAAAATTTGTCCAGGAATCCTAGAATCCGCTGCGCACTATTTTCAAAGAAAGCTATCCTTTTTTCATAGTTTTAGGGTCAATTTCAAGCTCTAAAAGCCAAAAATCCCTTGCAAGTGCCCTGTATCTTCTGAAAAAACCTTTTTTATCAAAGTTTGAGCCCAATTTGCAATCAAGAAACTCAGAAAACCCTTGTTTTCTGTGTTTGATCAGTTTTTAAGCCTTAAAACCTCATTTGAGAAACCCAGTTGACTATAAAAGCCAAATAAGCATTCTATCTTGTTGAAATTGCCTAATCCAGCCTCTGTCATAGTAAAATTACCTCTGCAAACAGTTTAAGCTTGCAGAAGCCAGTAAAAATGCCTAAAAAACAGAGTGGAAACAAATCTGAAGGTTCCAAGACTCCCAAAGCTATTCCTGCCATGACTCCAAATACTACCATTGTAGTCAACCCATTGCAGCCTCCAGTTGTTGATATTGAGCATATTCCTCTAGCAAACATTGACTACAAAATAGTTTATCCTATAGTTGAGTTCAATTTGTTAGACACACACAACTGGTGTTTTGGAAAATCCCTAGATGATCAAGAAGATGTTCACATCTGGGAATCCAATTTGCCCAAATATGTAGTCCCCTTGACACAGCCTTGTCAAGAACTTATCAAACTGTGTCACCAATACTACATTCCAGAACATAGATCTATTGTCAATGAAAACAAAGAAGTCCTATTTACTATTACAACAAAGTCTATAAACCAAATGTTGCAGCTTCAATTAGACCCATAAGCAGTCCCATTATCTATTGAAGCCCTCACTAAGCTATACATTAACTTAGATTTTCATAAAAGGTTTATGTTTTTCCAAACTTTCATGCCTCTACATGTTGAAATCCCAAAATTAAACCCTCCATATTCCACTGCCAAATTCCCTGGAGGTTCAAGGCATGTTATCTCCATGCTTTCCTTTATACTTGGGTATTTCACCGATGAACATACTTATGAGTCAATGTTGGGATTTTTGTCTACATTTTCTCTAGGACAGTCACCCTCAGTTATATTTGACTATGTTGTTTTTATAGCTGATAGCATTCATTATCAATTGTCTAATTTGTAGCTGGAAGGGGTATTCATATATACCTCTTATCTTTTACACTTGTTTCTATTTTTCCAATCAGAGAACTTTCCTATTTCACTTCAGAAATTGGATATAGAAGGAAAACATCTATCAGTTGTCTTTTGGACATCTATACTCAGAAAGGAAGGGACAAAATTCAATTATTCAGAGTTTGCTGAGTTGTTTGTGCATCCATTGACCACCATCTTGACAAAAGCAGAGCAACCCAGAATCAGTGAGGAAATGAAGAGAATTTTGCAGCTATGAGAGCAAAGCAAAGTAGGAGATTGGTATTTATATAAGGACTTCACTGAAATTAGAGTTTTTGGTTCTAACTTGTTACCCTGCAAGTTACCTAAGCATCCATCGATGAGGATCTTTGCCTTAGAATACATTAGGCAGATCCTGAATTCAGATTCAATTAATTTTATGGCAGCCAAGAAAAAGACTCATTTTAAACTCAAAAATCAAATTGGGCCTTTCATATGTAATCAAAGAGAAGTAGCAAGTCAATTACAGGAATACAAATTAGAAGAAATATTTCCATGGAACTATGATCCACAAGGGATCTTAAGTAAACTAAGGGTAAAATGCAAATTGACACCCTTTATCCATGAGTCAAAGCTAGATATAGAGAAATTTTCTAATCAAATTGAGTGGATTGAGAATACTTTAACAGAGGCAGTAAACTAGAGGAATACTAGTCATCCTTTGGAAGTTGCCAAACAGCCAGAACCATCCACTGAAATAATCAAATAAGAAGGAGCTTATACTGCAGAAACTACTACAGAGACAAAATTTAAAATCATTTACAATAAGAGGCCTAAACTGGATACAACAGCTAAAGGCAAAGTAACAATTGATGTTGAGGAAACACAGCCTTTGAACACCAACACTGCACATACAAATACTAATGTAGCCACTGTAATCATCAATGAGCCAAATCAGAATCAGGAATAGTTGAATAATGAAGATGCACAAATAATGGAGAGGAAACATATTATGGAGGCTTCCTCCTCACACTCAACTGAGGAGAAGGATTTAGATATCAAGGAAAAATACAAGCAAATCAAAATAAAGAATAAGGAAATCAACACTGAAATATATTCTCAGTTTTTGAAGCAGAAGCTAGTTAACCAAAACATATTTCTATCAACTTTTGATTATTCAACTCAAAAATTGATTATGTCAATTTTACAACCCACTGTACCAGTGCCAAAGGTAGTGGCTAATTATAAAAAGGTTGATATGGAAGTAGCAATAGATAAAATCCATGAGTTGGATCAGATTGAATTTCACAGGCAAACATCAAAGATGCTCTATTCCACAGTGACCACAAAAGCTATGAGTGCTCACAAACTTCAAAATACAATCTCTAATATGTAGGACCAAATGAAAATGAATAAAGCTTCATTATATGCAAAATATCTAAGGATAAAGGCCTTAGAAGAGTCAGTATTACAGGTAGGATATGATCCTACAAACATAAAAGCAGCTGAAGCATTGGTTAAAAAGAAAAATGAGGACATTGTTGCCTTGAGGAAATAGCTCAAGCTTCCTCAAGGAGAGCATCCTCAAACAAAGCAAGTTTTGCAGAATAAAAAAAAGAAAGATGAAATGATGAGCTTGATACTTCAACTAACAGCTCAAATCAAAGAAATGGAAGTACAAATGGACCAGGTTGTCCAAGAAAAGGAAACAGTTAAGGAACCAGTTATTCCCACTGTTATCCCAGTCATCACAGCAGCAATACCATCTACTTTAGGGGAGAAATTGGCACCTAAAGAGCCACTGGCCACTGCAGTGCCAGTAACATCTTCAACAACTTCAGCAAACCAATCCTCTACAATAGTGTTTCCACCTTTATATGGAAGCAGTCAGCTAGTAAAGGCAATGGAGGAAATGTCCTTGAAAACCAATAAAATCAATAGATTGACCAAGATAATTGAAAATATTGAGAATTCAAGCAAAGAAGCTCATATAGATGCCAAAATACATGAACAGAATGCTCACAGATTGAGTGAAGAGGTAAAGAAGCTCCAAAAAGTGTTAACTCTCAAGGACCAAATATCATGTATTAAAACTTACCTATGGAATAATGTAATTGAAGCCATTCATGATGTTTGGCCACCAATTCAAGTAATTTTTTAGCAGAGAGAGTTACTATTGGCAGCTCAGGTAGAGATCCAAAAAACACAAGAAGAATTGGCAGATAAACCAGAAAAGGTTGTTAGGTTAATCAATTTCCTAAACATCAAAATCAGACAGCAACTTGAAGAGTTAAAGATCAATAATAAAACATCCACAATCCTAAAAATTAGGAAAGTAACCACTAAAAGAAATCTAATGAGGCAGCTTGAGGAAAAATGTGAAGGAATGAACACTGTTGTCACTAGATTCATGGTTAAATTCACCAATTTGAGGCAAAGGGGACTTCTAGATATTTTGGTGATTAATGACAACCTAATGCCACAAAATGATTATGACAAAAAGATTAGAGAACATGCCAAAGAGCAGGTGAACAAGCGAACAGGCCAAGGAATTCCCACAAGGAAAGTATTGCTAAAAAGTTTTGAAGATCTATTTTATTTGCAGTATGAAATCAAACATTTGTTTGTCATAAAACCTACATTTGCCCGGTACACTGAGGCTGATGAAAATTTTAGGAAACTCAAGAACATTAGAATTCCTAAAAATGAGGAGTGCAGGCATTGACTGATTTGCTATAAATAAATAAAGGCAAACACATGAAAAACAAAAATTATGTTTGCTGATTTCACAGTAAAAACATTTTTTTACGACAACAACACAGTTTTACTAAAGGTAAAGAGTATCAGAATTGAAAGAGAATCAGTAATAAAGAGTATCGGCGTGAAAGAGTATCAGTGAAGGCAACTAGATTTTTAAAAATATCTAAAAAGCCAACAAGGTAGACACATAAGGAGCCTGCTGCTTCTTATCTACAAATTGTTTCTATTTATTTTGAATAAAATAGGACAGCTTGCTAGTTTGTTGAGCAAGCTATCACTATTATTGTTGTAAAAGATTTAATTCTCCTAAGTTTATTCCTAGAAGTCATCTAGGATATTTCGTAAAACATTTTATATAAATACTTCACTCTTGGAAGTATTTTTGGTGTGGAATAAAATTGTTGGAGACTATTATAGATATTTTATTGACTTGAAGGCTTTGGAATTCGAATTTGAGCAGCAGACTGGATCACATTTTTGGCATCATACTTTAGGATCCCTGTGATAAGCTATCTGGAGTGAAGTACTCTCTTTAAAATTTTCATTGTTATCTTCTTTTGTTTCATGCATACATCTGTGTTTTAATTCTAAATCTGAATGTATAACTAGGAGTATTACTACAGGACATGTTGAGAGCACTCTGTCTTTAACTAGTTATCATTTCTTTGTTTTCTTCTTATTTCCGGTGCAAGGAATTCTTAATTGCTCCCTCTCTCGTTTGACCTCTATCTTCTACTTCACTTTCCCGGATCAAAGGATCCTTAAGTGCCCTTTATCCCGATCATACCACCTCAAAAACCATTTTTCCCAAGATCTCCAAGGGTTATCTACCTTGCCCTGCAGACATTTGACATTTTAGGCTCTGATCCCAGTTCTGTTAGCTTGACTTAGACTCCATAGCCCAATGGACAAGTAGATTTCCCTCTATCTACCCTCCAAGTGAAATTTTCCCACCAAATCAACCAAAACAAAACCAAATCTATACTTTAATAACTAGCCTAATATTAAAAACTAAAACAAAGTTAAACTTGAAAGAGAGAGCCCTCTTTGAACCCTAGGAAGGCTGGATCCTAGAGATTGAAGTAGGTTTGTGGTTACCTCTAGTATTCTTTGACTTAAAAACCAAAATCCCACAACTTAAGAATTTACCAGAGTGATAACAATACTGAGTCATTCTAAAAGCATCATTGTAAAATTTGTACAAGTGTATATCTGCCAAGAATTGAAGAGGTAGTGTCGGGAGGTCTAGGATCATCATTAGGTATTTGTGTCATAGTTGGGGTTATAGTCTAGTGTGTTTTATTCTTCTACATCTTTCTATATCATTGTAAAGTGGACCATTTTCCCTTGTACGAGAGTCCATTCTTCTTTTATTCTTCTATAGGGTGGTAGGGTGGTGCTAGGTTGGTGCATGAAGTCACCAACATGCTCAAGCCTATGAAAACTTCAGGGTGGTAGGGTGGTTCTAGGGTGAGTTGTAGCTCCTTGGGTGTTGGGGCATCCATTCATTTGACTACTAAAGAATCTCGAGCATTGGAGCATCCATCCAGTGGGAGTTGGAGAAGAATAATTTTCTATATTCTAGGAAGTTGAAGCTTATTTTCAATTAGATTTGAATATTAAATAATTATTAGAAAAGCATTCAGGTGGTTTTTGTCTCGGAGGGGGTTTCCACCTTAAAAACTGTGTGCATTTGTCTTCCTTTTGTTTACTGCTATCATTGTACAAACACTGATAATAATTGAAGATTAACTCATGCTATGGAAGATAAATAATAATACTAATTGAAAGGAATACTAATTCACCCCCCCCCCCTCTCAGTATTTCTAACAGCAGAGGGGTTGACTCTCGGGATACCGGATATCCAGATCGACGAGTTACCGATGAGGCTGCAACGCCATACTATTGGTGTGCCTAGCCGATGGATGAGGCTATTGTGCATGATAGCTCAAGCAGTGACTTGCTATCATGAGCACCACTAGATCTACTTAGGATATGAAATGTATACATACATTTTGAGGTCATATGACCAACGTGTCTTGGACACAATTTTTTGTAAAAAACTCGATTATCTTTCTATTTTACTTTCAATGTTTTCCTATGGTTATGTGAAATCCTATTCAATTGTGTGATGTGAATTGAAAATTTGTCATTACATATGTTGCAAATGTTTTTTTAACATGTAATTCGCTAAAGAATTAGTCAAGGTGTTAAAGTTTCTGGAAATGTGTTGATATTGGATGTAAACAAAATGTCTTTCCAAAAGACAAACTCTAAGGAACATGCGATGAATAGTTGGATTTTGGACAGTATAAACACTAGTAAGTTGTAGTACGACAAGTTGTAATTCCAGCCTGATGATGATGCAGCGAATGCCAAGTGAAATGGAATCAAAGAGGAGCTCGATCAATGCGCTATACTCAACGATATTGTTGGTGGATCGACCGATACAAATCCCTTAGAAACTCACTAACTCGCCAATTGGAGTGAAGTTGGCCCATGCTGCAGAGGATAGATTCTGCGTACTATGACTAGAACCATTGGCATAACCAAAAAATGGTTCCGAAGATTCCGACATCTGCCACAAAATTCAAAGAAGATTACTAACCACATGAAAAATCTTAAAAGACACACTGTGACACACACACAATCAAAGCATATGTACAGTATCATATAGTGTTTAATACGCAAAATCAAGCATAATAACGTTTGAGATGCAACCCATTTAGAGGTTGCGACAATGGAATCCCATCATAATCTACCAACTCATAGGTGCCCTTTGCTAGAACACGCTTGAAAATGTAGGGTCCATGACACAACGGTTCGAATTTTCCTGTTCCTATTGTATCAACTTCTTGATCATAAAGCAAGACCAGGTCTCCTTCTGAGAAGGTGTGAGGCTTGACATTACAATAATATTGCACCTTGATTCGTCTCTTATGTGCTTTGTTGGCCAATGCGGCTTCACGATGAGTTTCATTTAGATGGATGAGATCTAAAAGACGTGCCTCTTTGTCAGAAGTGCCAGGTAGCAGGCCAATCGCAAGTTCCAACAATGGAATTTCATATTGAATTGGTAAGATAGCTTCTAGATTGTAAACCAACTAAAAGGGAGTAAATCTGGTTGTGTTTATCGACGAGGTTCGGTAACCACAAAGTCGAGTACAGGATTAAATGCCAATTTCGTTTATGAACCCCAATCATTCGTTGAAGCATACGCTTAAGAATTTTTTTGATGGCTTCAACTTGTCTATTAGCCTGTGGATAATAAGGAGTAGAACTATCATGCGACAATCCTAACTTGGCAATCAACTTAGTCATCATGTAGTTGCAAAAGTGATTTCCATGATCTGTAACTATGGCTTGTGGCACACCAAATCGAGTAACCACATGGTTAAAGAAAAACAATGAAGTTATATTGCCTGTGTTATTAAATGTAGGCATCGCCTCGGTCCACTTGGTAAAATAGTAGACGACAATAATAATATAGCCATGCCCCCCAACTGAGTGAGTGTTGCATGTCATGAAGTCAATGCCCCATTTGGAAAATGGTCCCACAACAATGACAAGATGCATTGGTGTTGGCGACACATGGGTTTTATGATCAAATATCTGGCAAGAATGACAACTTTTGACCGCGAGAATGCAATTGCGAAATATGGTAGGCCAGAATTAACCAGCGTGGAGAATCTCTTGCGTGGTAGCAAAACCAGACAAATGACCACCACTGGTACCAGCGTGGTAATCATTTAAAACTCTCTCGGCCTCCTCATGAGTGAGGCACCTACGTAAACTCACATCGAACCCACGATGATAAAGTGTATCGCCGACAATCAGATAATCTTTGGCTTGGTATCGAATACATCGTTGTTGCGAGCGAGAGGTATCAGGTCAAAAATTTTGGGTCTGGAGATGGATCATAAAATCTCCATACCACAGATCAAATGACGCAATCAAAAAAGAAAAGAAAAAAAGACTCATTCGAAATGGATGGTTCCGATGTAGACTCAATGCTGCTCGAGGGAAGGTCTTAGAGAACCAAAGACTTATTTGACTTGGATTTGATGAATTCCAAATCAAATTCCTACAAAATTACTATCCATTTTGAGTATCCCCCCCCCCCCCCAACAATTGACGTGACAGAATGTATGTCATAGGGTTGCAATCCAAAATGACAATGGTCTTCTGGAGCGAGATATAGTGGTGAAATATTTGTACATCTTGAATGGTTTCCAAAGCAAGCTTCTCAACATAAGTGTACTTAACTTCTGTATCATTGAGATTGTGACTCAAATAATAGATCGAACATTCAATCCCATCTTCTTCCTAGACTAAAACCATGGTGATGGTTGTATCTGCAGCGGCGAGATACAGGAAATAATCGCTCTGATAATTTTGGGGATATATTAATGATGCTCGGATCAGGGTATCTCTAAGAGCACCAAAAGAATCTTGCGCAACCTCATCCCAATGGAAGGGAGACCCCTTTTTCAAGAGTCGAGTAAATCCTTTAGTCATTTCGGCATAGTTGGGAATGAATCTCCTTAGAAAGTTAGCCTTCCCTTGGAGTCTCTGTAACTGAAGTAGGTTGGAATGTCTAGGTAAATCTAGAATGGCCTGTACCTTCAAGGGATCAAGTTGAATTCCATCTTTCGACACAATGAAACCAAGAAAAATACTAGAAATGAAACAAAACATACATTTGTGCAGATTGAGGCGTATTTTGTAGTAACGACATCGTAGAAAGATGGCTCTCAAATGTACCATGTGGTCAACCCGTTTTCGTGAATGCGCAAGTAAGTCATCCAGATAAGGTTGAACAATGTGTTTGATGTCATGGAAGGCATAATTCATTTCCCTCTGAAAGGTTTCCCCAACGTTCTTCAAACCAAAAGGGAGTTTTTGACAAGTGAATGTACCCCAGGGACAGATAAAAGTTATTTTATATTGGTCTTATAGGCGAATATTTATATGATTTTAACCAGAAAAACCATCCATGTAGGAAAATATTTCACATCTGGCACATTCATCAATGATTTGGTTGATAAATGGAGTGGTATAGTTGTCCTTTGGACAAGCATGATTAACATCTTCATAATCATCGCACACTCTGTTTGTCCCTTGTTTCTTCATGACAGGAACAATGTTGGAAACCCAATCGGTAAGCAGAACGGGGTAAATGAAACCAACACGCAAGTTCAAGCTTTAAATTTCTTCTTAATTGAAATTAATCATGAAAATACATATATAATAGTAGCATTTTTTGCTAAAGCAGTGCCACTAATAGCAGCTTCGACGGATGGATTCAGTTCTCATTCAAGGGTTTATCAGGACCTTGCTCTCTCTTTGGTCGAGCAAGCAAGAAATTCCTCACCATATGAATAGTGAGTGACTCCGTCCCTTTCTCTCTCTTTGGTCGAGCAAGCAGCTTCATAAGGTGAGTTCCATAACTTTATTCTATTTTGATGTGTGTGGATTGTTTAGGGATTTGAGGTAGGGATCTATCTCTGTCTGTCAGCAAATTTTTAGCTAACTAGGACATTTATCCATGGTGGTCTATGGTTAAATTCCTAATAACAAGGTCGTCATTAAGAGGATGAAGAAGAAGACCCCCCTAGTTCAACTTGTAGGTTACTGAGAAT
Source organism: Pinus albicaulis (assembly GCA_034641835.2). NCBI lineage: Eukaryota > Viridiplantae > Streptophyta > Pinopsida > Pinales > Pinaceae > Pinus > Pinus albicaulis. The sequence goes on from CM076578.1 coordinate 1,915,775,390, forward strand.
TCCACAAGGCTTATATGTACGACCGTCAAAAGCTTTCAATGTCATAGGTGATTGTGATAAACATGGCGAGCCAAGTGACTTCCAACAATTCATAGACTTGATACAAGTAGATCCACGTTCATCAATAATATTTTGATGAATGAGGTGATTCAAGACATTTACTTGGATCAAAATGCTAATTGTGATGGCAATTGTGGAACATAGCCCACATGGTTAAAGACTACAAGATTAGAGTCTATCAGATCGATTCCACCAATTACCGACAACAAAGCCTGCTTTTGGGAGGGACAATTTTGAAGAACCTCAAGCGTTGACATAGCAGAAGGTGACTGAGCCAGATCTTCGACTACATTATAATTTTGAGTTGCACGAGCTCAAGGGTTGAAAGTCGATTTATGAAATACTCCCTCTGGCAGCTTTATTGTTAACTCGGGAATAATAGGCGGTGGAATTGAATCAGACAAAGTCGAAGTCGAAGTAGTAAGTTGATCTATAGCCTGAATATTCGATGACGGGAGAGATTACCATAATATTTACTTCGAGTGGACACCAAAACATCAATTTTGGGCTTAGTGGTGGATAACATAAGCACTTGTGAACAAGAAGTGAGATCCGTAGCAACCACATGTGTTTCTGGATTCGGAAAAAGGGTCTGTCAACACAGCAGATGCGGGAGAAGTCTTAAGAAGTTTCGAGACTTCTGAGAAGTGAGAACAGTCTCGCGTAAAATGCTCCTCATTACATATCAAACAGGGGTAACGAGGTTTCCGAGAGGTACCGGATGTATCAGATTATTTTTCCTGCTAGGGTGAATTTTGTTTTTTCTTAGCTTTCCCTTTCTTCTTACTTCTAGGTTGTTTGTCACTTTTTCCCTTGTCAGATGACACGGCATGTATTTCGGAAGAAGACGCATGATTAGATGCAACAGGGGTTTGATTAGACACGACAATTGTGAAAATAGATGGTCGACTTGCTGGCTTAGTGTTGGCAAAACCAATCACACCGTCGTCGGCATGTGAGTCCTTACCCGATGGAGGAGGAGGAACAGTAGTATTCGGTCGCGGTGCATTCATAATATTTTCATAGAGCGTGCCAGAATGAGTATAAATAAAATCTAGATACTAGGCACGAGAAATTACTTGCTCTTCAGTGACAACATTGCCTTTGGTCACATCGTCGGTGATACATGGCAACAAGTACTTTATAAACCACTCGGCTAAAAGCTGATCCGGAACAAAGGTTTTAACCATTCTACGATGATGACGCCACTCATGTATGTGATATGATATGTGAGTAGCAGTCCTATGTTTAAAGTTGGTCAAAATTTCCATTCCAGTTTCATATTTGAGGGGTAACTGGAAGTGGGTTAGAAAAGTAGTGGCCAAAACTGTGAAGTTATCGAAAGAAGCTCGTGGTAATTCAATATACCACTTTGTAGCCGGACAAGTGAGCGTTCGCTGGAAAAGATGGAGTCTAACAAAATCATCATTTAAGGAATTTGATGAACACCATAAATGATTAGTCATAACGTGTGTAGACGGATCTTCCCCAGGGTTTCCATTGAATTTCAAAATATCATAGGGTAATTTATCAGGAATCACCAGCCACCAAGGTAAATAATGAATGGGATCATTAGTGATCCGATTTAAATCGGGTAACTCTAATGTTGTAACAAACGACAACTGTTGGTTTAGATCGAGTTGGGCGTAACCAAGGTAAGATGGAATTGCCTGGGCAATAAGCCATTGTGCACTAGCATAAGGAATCTGCCGCTGCTAACCCTGATAGGGGTAATCTTGTTGACCAACTTGATAGGCATGTTGACCAGATCCTGGATAATCTCGTTGTTGACCAAACACACCATAGGCTTGTTGACCAAGTCCAGGATAGCTTTGATACTGTTGGAATTGTTGTTGTGGCTATGACAGAGGAGAAGGTTGTGGCTGCCACGGGATTTGATGATATAGTTGTTGCCCGCCAGGATTATAACCCAAACCAGAATAGGTTTTGAATAGAAGGGACCAATAGAAGCCTATGACATCCCATACAAGGGTGAACTAGCCTATGGTAGAGAAATTCTTGATACAGACTGTTGTTGTAAACCAGCCTGGGCAAGCAGAGTCTATAGACTCGAAACTTGAGGGTAAAGGGTTGAAGGACCCGCCTGAGAGGGTTAAGCTACGACCAATTGAACTTGTAAATAGGGTAAGGAAGTAATAACATGCATAATAGGTACATATGGAACAGGTCGAACTGGTTGATATGAGTACACAACCATTTGTGGTTGAATAGGCAAGGTAAGCTGCCACTGACAAACAGGCATTCCAACATAAGATTGACCTAAATACGACGGGGTACTGCCATATTGGGTAGAAATGGGTTGCCCCCCAGCATATGGAGTATAATAAGTTTGAGCATACTGACCTTCATATGGTGGGATTCTAGTAGAAATTGGATAAGATGGATGGTAGTCGAATGGACCAACCTAATATAGAGCTGAAGATGTAAATAAAGGATCAGGTCATTCAGTACTCGTAAGAGAGGAACCAGATAAAATTCCAGATGACGACATAAGCGAAGTCCATGGACTAGAGGAGGCACCAGAGTAGGTTCCAGATAAAGAGTGGTATCCCAATGGGACGGACGAACCACTGTAAAGATGAGACTCGTGTGTCGTAGTAAACATCGAAGACGTAGCAACAATAGATGATGTTATCACTCCGTAGTTTTTCAAGGCTAAAGAAATAAATCACTGAGGTAACCACAAACCTACTTTGGAGTTTAGGATCTGGCCCTCCCAAACCCAAAGAGGGCTCTCTCTGTATGATTTATCTTTATTTGAAATAGATATTAGGCTAGTTAATAATTACAGAGTTGGTTTTTGGATTGGTTTGGTTGGAAATGCAGAGGAAGGCCATTCGGCAATGGAGTCAAAGAGGCTTGGGTGATCAATTTGCAGAAGTGTCAAGCTTAAGTGGAACAGGGCAAGATAGAAATTTCTATTGGATCCTTTAGATTTGGATGGTGAAAATGGTTTCAATAGGGATGAGAGAGCAATTAAGGGTTCTCAGATCCGGATATCAAAATGAGAGAAAAGAATCGGGAAAAGAGGGCAATGAAGGATCCTCTAAACCGGATAATGAAAGAGGTCAATTGAAATCAGAGAGCAATGAAGAATTCCCTAATCTGAATATCAGAAGAAAACATGTAGATTACTAACATTTAAAGGTGAAGTGTATGATCTCAACATATTATGTGGTAATACTCCTATTAGAAAATTCAGAATTAAGAAAACAATAAGATGGAAACAAAGGAAAGCACATATACAATAAGGAAAACTTCACCAGTAGATATGGCACATGAATACTGAAACAACTGCTCTTTTATTAATGAAAATAGTCACTTGAACTTAGTGGATTGCATCACCCTGAATGGTGAGGTTCCTGGTTACCAACTCTAATCTTTATTACTTCAAATGATGAAGTATTTATACAAATTCTAAACTAGAATATCTTGGAAAAATATCAAGATTGGTTTACAAATATCTCAAACTGTATTACATAAATAGAACTTAAATAAAGGACACTCGAAACTAATGAATCTATTTGGCACTATATTTATGGATTGGTGGTGACAAAGAAGATAAATTCGAATTTGATAGCAACTCTTAGTTGATGATGAGGCTTCCAAGTCACTAACTATCTCCTTCCTTTGTGCATTTTGCTCTAGAAATTCTGCAAAATTGGGGTCCAGTGATACCTTTGTATGTCTCAATCCGAGATAGATATATAAAAAGTGAAAGATTTCATTGTAGATAAATATTTTTTGGAGATAAACCTCTCTCAGTTTCCTAAAATTCTGCTCCAGTTGTTCATAATAAGCTCTGCAAAACGATGTGAAAAACGAAACTTTGCACAGTCTGAAAACTAGGCTGTGAAGATGTGAATGTATCTCTCATTCTGTAATACCTGTGCATAAAGTGAGATAGGTTTTTGTAGGTTTGAATATTAGGAACATAAACCTCCTCCATTTTTGCAAGATGCATTTCTTATTGGCCACAATATTCTCGGCAAAATGATGACTAAACAAGAATTTTTTGTAAAAAGTGCTTTCAAATATTGTTTAAAATTTCCAAAACCATAATGTTTGTTAGAAAAGTGAGAGAGGTTTTTGTATATGACAATGTTAGAAACAAAAACCTCTTTCAGATTTTGAAAATTGTTTCTCATCTGTTTGTTTCTTCCATTTGTCTTCTTTCACCTTTATGTAAGCTTTTGCTGAGTAAAAGCCTTTCCTGTCTGTTAGAACATTACTGTCTCTGTATAAATGATTTCTTTCTGCTCTGTCTCTGATTTGATTTAATTTTCTCTTGGTACACAAATTTCTGTTGAATTAAATCTTTTGAATTCATATGTTGAGAGTCTAGAGTAAACAATTTTGGTGACTAGTATCCAAACTGTTTGTCCAGGTCTTGTATAATCACCTGCAAAAATAAATCAATATTCAATGAAACATAGTTTTGTCTAGAAGGGATCATGGCTTCTGGGCATGGGGAAGACTCCAAAATGAGTCTGAACTGAAATGGATTTTCAATTCGGTGTTGGCAATGATATTCTTGTTATGTAATTCAAACAGAGGTAAGGGAATGGCGAAATCTCATATTGTGGAAACTCTGTGATTCTTATATTTTACAGAGGTAGTTTTCGAACAATGATGGCTTTGTCATAGAGTAGGGTGCATATGTTAATTGCAACATGGTGCATATGTTAATCGCAACAAAGGAGCAAACAGGTTTATCGAATGGGTGTAGACATTAATCACAATAGTCTATTGCATGGTTCAAAAGGTGGTTTATCGCAATGGGCAGGAGAAACCGTTGAGTGGTTTTCACGTGAGCGAAAGGTGGTAAGTGATATTAGAATGATCGATGCGATCCAATGTAATTAATACACGTGGAGGTGAGAGAAACCCCGAAAACTATGTTTATCGCAAGCTTTGTATTTTTTTAACCATTGTGCTAAGAAATGTGCGACATGGGATCTCCGCCGTTGGATCTGGGATATGAAAAGAGAATGGTCGAGATGACGCGATAAAGTTACAAAGTGAGATGGTGTGGGGCCCAGGATTTTAATATAGCGGGATGTGGATAATGTATTTAAACATAAGGTTTAATACATAGTTTGGAGTTAAATGTGATAGGCAGATGCTATTTGTTTTATTAACAAATGAAATGTGGGCATATGTAACTTTAGCATTGGCGGGGGTTATTTATATAGTGGAATTAATATGTTTTAATAGTTTTAACCTATGGGATGGAGCAGGAATATATATCACGCGGGGAAATAAATCATAGGTTAAAATTAAAATATGGGTGGGAAATAATATTTAAAGGAATTAACCTAATACGAGGTTAAGGGTAAATATAGGAGTTAATATATAAATTAATGTGTTAGTAGTGAAATGATATGGGGGAGATGAAATACATTAAACCTAGTGTAAAACATGATATAGGGATGAATTTCATTGTTGTAGGTCCCGACATAATATTTTTGCATTTACACTTAGGATAAAGTATATTTTTTGGGTTTTTTGGGTAAAGGGGAATTAGTTAAAGGGTTTTACTTTCCTTAAGTGTAATGGCTTTTAAACTTAGGAAAAGGGGATTTTTGCAAAGGAAAATGGATGATAAAGGGAAAAGGAAAAATGAAGGGGAAAGAATGAAAATGGAGAGGATGAAGTATTTTTACAAGGGGATGATTTTTTTGAAGGAAGTTAGTAAATGAAATGACCAATTCTCTGCTTAACCGTGATTGTAAAAAATGCTTGTGCCTACCCATATGCTACCCTAACATTTTTTCTTTATTCACTTGGGTGCATTTTAGCTTGCAAACTTGTTCATTTTTCTTCTAAAACAACAAACTAACTAATTCTATCCTTATTTCTTCCAAGGGCTCAGATTAAGCTGTTGAGCTCCTTATTATTCTCTACCTAACTACTGATCTGCCAAGTTTAAACTATTTGGCTAGATCTGTATTCTCTATCTAATAACATGAAATTTAAAACATGAGAGGTTAAGATTAAGCTATTTAACCTTCATGGATTGTGGCATTGTAACAAGCTGCACACAATCTTTATTTTCCAGAAAAAGTAAATAGTAGTGGCATTTGAACTTGCATCACTTTCATGTTTTATTTTTTCTATTTTTTGTTGGGGTTCATATTATATTTTCTTTTTTATCCTTTTTCTTTCAGTCCTTGGATTTAGGACTTTTACCCTCTTTACATGTTTTTTTTTTAATATGGGAAAACAATTTTGCACAAAGCAAAGCTTGTACATATTACAAGACTAATCAAAGTCAATTCAAAATTATGAATCCTATTATTATAGGACCCTAATAGATGCTATCGCAGCTGTAACAGATGGTACAGTCTAGGATGTTGTCTCAGCCATGGTTAAATGACCCAGTAAATACCCTAAAGAATCTACGGAAACTTGAAACTAAGCAGGATCAACAGGAGCAGTGTAGTTCAAACGAGGAAAATATGGATAAAGATGAAGCCCCGACCCAAAATGAGTTGGAGTTGTAGGGGGTGTGTTGGGGTTCCCATGTTTTGGCAAGGTTGGCAATACCAAAAGATGAGACAACATAGAACCACTTTCAGACCTTAGGATCTAGCCCTCCTAGGTCCAGAGAGGGATCTCTCTATGATTATCAAAGGATATATGTCTTTGAAGTTCTTAATTGTGATTTTAGGCTAGTTATAGGCTCAAGGTTGTTTATTTGATTGTTTGAGTTTGGTTGTAGAGAATTAGGAAGGAAGGTTTCACCATAAGACAAGGATGGGTAAAGAAGGAAGCTATGCAAGGATAGATAACTCAGAGAACATTAAGGCCATTGGGCAATGGAGTCAAGAAAGGATTTACTTATGTTCAATGTGTAAGCTTCAGTTGGGCTAGTCATCTAGAGCATTTGGATCTCAAAGACTGATTGGTGGGATGGAACATTAAGGAATGAGAATGAAGGATGGAGAACCATCTGATTCTGTCTATAGATCGGGCCAGAGGTCATTTAAATCCAGGCCTGCTTGGACAAAACCATAGGTAACACAAGGGATCTTGAAAAGGTTTATATGGAAGGGATAGGTTATGAAGAGGCAGAGACAGGCTTCTAAACCTCCCAACGTTCCTAACCTCTTTCAATTAAATCTTAACAAAAACATCTGAACACTGATTCTATTAACTTGCACATCAGAGAGCAGGCAATAATCATCCCCTACACTGGTTTAGTCAATTAAAAACAATATTCAGATACACATATGAGCAGAAAACATTAAAGACTGAGAGAGCTGGGACATAAGGCACCTAACAAGGGTAAATATTATGTCATGCGTTCAGATGCCAGTCAGAAGAACATGAAATGAAATGGAAATAAACGCAGAGATGAGAAAAAAATCACCAACTGCTGTAGATCAGGATCCAATGAAAACTGCTTATCATGTTAAACATAATACCAATCAGGTACATCACTGCCCAAAGCTTTTACATTCAGCCTGAATACATCGTATTTCTCAGCCTATCATACAATCATTACACAGGGAACTTGGCTCAGGACAAAAATAGTTGCAATTCACTGATAATGCATCAACAACCATTACAATGATATTCCTCTGTGCTTTATAGCAGAAAAGACACAGAGGACCGACTAAGGAGGTAGGTGAATTTTAAATGTTACATTTAAACACAACAATGAATGCAGGGCCGAGGCCCATTCTTCTTGGTGCGCTGTATATTTAATCTTTGTCACCTTCCTTGTGAAAGAAAGATCTGCTTCAGATATGATTTGACCTTTTGGCTGTAGTACTCCAGGTGATTTGAACAAAATGAAAGAAACTGCTGAGAGGTCTGCCTCATAGATGTTAGATTGTTTTGAACTATAGCTGGGGCGGAAAACTCCTTCAGGGACACGGCGCATAATAAAGACTGTAAGGGAGACCTGTCCTTTATGGAAAAACATTCTGCTGATAAGTAAACCTTGATATTACCTCTTATTGATGTTCAGGGTCTCCAGATCGATCCTCGGGGTCTTCAAAATGATGCTTTGCCTCTTTAAACCCTTGGTTCAGAGCTCAAAATCTTCGTTGCCGTGTACTAATCCCTCTGTTCTGTATTGAAACTCCTTGCTGCTTCATTACTGCCTCTGTCAAGTTATCTCGAGCTTTAAATGGCGCCGGAAGGATTTTCGGCGTTTGAACTCTGTTTTCCATTAATATGAGTCCTGACGGCCCCATTCCTTGACTTTCCTGATGGTACTGGCTCATTAGATTTGATCCTGACTGCGCCACTCGCCATTGAGGTAGTACACAGCGGCGGTCCTCTTCCTCTGGAAACTCTGCAACACAGCAAAACTTATGAAGAAAACAGTGGACGGAGCGATGGGTGCAGGGTGGACGAAATGGTAGTGCGGCAGTGGTGGAAACAGTGCTTTTGCGTAAAAGAACGATGAAAATGCAGTGGAGTGGTGGGATGCGCGGATAATAGGGTTTGGTATGAATATGCAGCGCAGACCGTTGGATTCAGGCCTGGAGATGAAGATCAACGGTGGAGATGGGTCGGATGGACGGTCTTATGAAACGTAACGGGATGCCGGACCTCTAATAGAAAATGCGGAACTTTGGTTGTAAACCAAAATACAAAGAAATCGGATGAAAAAACGATGAAGCGGAGGCATGGATGTGGGACCCAGCGGAGGCGGAGGGCGATTAAACGTGAGCCGTCAGATCCAGGAGGGGACGGACGGCGGAGATGAAATTGGGCAATCGCAATCGGAGGTCGGAGTGAAAGGCAATCGCAACGCACATTCAAAGAGTTCCGATTGCGATTTGGAGAGATGTTGCGATTAAACAGCAACCGTCGGATCTGGGACCAGATCGACGATCCACATTAAATCGGAGGGAGATGGAGAGGGGCGGCAGAACGACGATGCGATTAGCGCTGAGCCGTAGGATCAACAGGGAGATGGACAACGGAGATTTAATCGGGGGGAAACATAAGGATTTGCGATCAGCGATCGGGCGGAGGGTGCGATTGGCGCAGGACCGTTGATCAGCAGGGAGATGGACGGTCGGGATTGAATCAGAGCATAGGAAGAAGGACTTGTGATTGACGATCGGGAGGGGAAAATCGATTGAGCGCTGGCCGTCAGATCACAGGAAGGATGAACGGCTATGATTAAATCGGAGCATCGCAATCGGAGGTCCGAGCAGAAGGCTTGCGATTGAGCGCTGACCGTTAGATCTGAAGGTCAGATCAACGGCTCAGATGTAATCGGAGGGGTAGTGCGATCGGGGCATCGGGAGTTGCGATGACCGTCGGATTTGCGGGAGGATGGACGGCTGCGATTAAATCGGAGCATCGCAATCGGAGACAGGGAGATGGGACTTGCGATTGCGATCGGAGGGGCAGGTGCGATTAACGCTGAGCCGTAGGATCGGCTGGGAGATGGACGGCCATGATTTAATCGGGGGTTCGCAATCGGAGCTCGGACGGGAAGGCTTGCGATTAGCGATCGGGAGGAGGATGCGATTGTTGCTGGACCGTTGGATCAGAAAGGGGATGGACGGCCAGGATCAAATCGGAAGATTTCAATCGGGGCGGCGCGAATGTGACTTGCGATTGCGATCGGAAGGGGGTTGCGATTAGCGCTCCACCGTTGGATCTTTGCGGAAGATCAACGGTGCGGAACGCACCGTGAGACTTAACGTTACAAACAAATCACATCGGTGGTTTTTACATTACAAAGGAAATTCACCCGCCCGACGTTTCCAATTGTGATTAGCGCTTGGGACTTAAGCGCTTGTGCATGTGTGGGAAGTGGTTGAGGGGCTGATGGGAAAGGGGCTAAGCCCTATTACATGGTCGGAAAGTGGGTTTTTAACCCCTTTTAATGGATTTTGGAAGTTGGGAAGGGGAACGGTAGAGGAATAAGGGGGGGAAAGTGGCCAACAAAGGGCAGGGGGAAGAAATTAAAGGGGATTTTGGGGGAGTTTGAAAGGCGAGAAGGGAAATAGAAGGGGAGGCAAGGGAAATAAATAGAAGCTAAGTGGGGGAAAACAAGCGGGAATAGGAGGCCTTTGGGCATTTCTTCTTTATAACAGAGGGGCTTTATAAGGGAAATTAGCAGAGGGACTTTAACCGAAGGATGAAAGACAAGAGGAGGCTTTCAAGGATGATGTGTTTACAATGGAAATACATTCCTTGAAAGCTCAAAACAATTTAGCCCCCTATTTGCTTGCCAAAAATTTATAGGGGGCCAACAGGGTGTATCTTCCCGAGGTTCTTCCTCAATTGAAATTAAACCAGGTGAAAGTACTTCACCATCAGGCCCAAAATAAATTTCAAGTGGTTGACTCTGCGGTAAAGATGAAGACTCAATAGTTACAGATGACTGAGGATGAGCCGGTCGATCGTCTTCTGACACGGGAACAACTTCTTGTTGTTCAACTTCGGGATCAAGATGTTTTGGTAAAAGAACAATATTTTCCAGATCAACTTCCGGTTGAACAACTTTGGGTTCTAGATTTACTGTTTCACTGAATTCAACTTCAGTGTCCTCAAGTAACTGTGAGGGTTTTGTCTCGACGGTAGCAGGTAAACCGGGATCGGTAGAAACGACTCGAGACTCGGTACTCAAAGGATCAGATGACTCTGTTAAATTAGATAAATATGAAGCACCAAAGGTTCCAGAGATACCAGACTCGGTAGGACGAGCTCGCCTTCGCCGACCAGGTGTAGCTTTTCGCGGTAAAGGTGGTTTATTCAATGTCCTACATGAACGACGGGGAAAGGGTTGATCTTATTCCACGATTGATGATTGATTTTATTAAAAAAACAAAACAAAAAACAAAAAGAGGGTAATGCCAGGCAAAAGGATTACCAAGCAACTATGAACTGCAATATACAACCCCAATAAACCAAATACTTACGTGCATGCAAGCAATATCCCATAATGTTGTGTTCGGTGTATCACAGTGTACAAGGCAACCAACTCAATTACCTATGGATGGTAAGCAATTTAACTTTGTCCTCCCAAATATACTCGACAGTACATGGAGGCCCAATCCATGTTAGCATTGTCTAATGCGAAACCACACAGTGAGAGCATCCCAATATACTTTTCACACTAGAACATCGCCCGATATACTCAAGGTACGTGGACGAGCTTTAATATACTTACGTACGTGGGATGAGGTATCACACTCAGAATGTATCGCAGACAATTAACGACAGCTGCTATGTTTTATGATGCCGGAACACATCTCTATCCTAGACCTCTAAATGTTATCGTTAAGTGACAATGCTCCCTTAGGTTAATTGAGATAAATTTTAAGTTGATCTTGCTTATAAATTTGCCTTTCAGATTCACCATGTGATGTATTTGAAATTCATAGAATGCAACTAAGATGACAAGCATTCGTTTTGATTCAATTTCAACAAAGAAAACCTTAGCTACAAGGGATAGAGCAATCATATAGTTAGAAAAAAGAAACTAGCACATCTAAATTGAAATTCCCTAAATATTCCTATGCAACACTCACAAACCCTATATGCAAGTGCATGTTTTTCTTTTGCAGTTTATTTTAAGTGTGAATGAATGAAAAATAAACAAAGATGCACAAACAATCAATCAATACTTTCCAGAGAAACGAAGATTGGAACGACAATTCCTCTTTTGAAAATAAAGAACTAATCAAATGTAAACTTTAAAATTTGGAGCTATTTCAACAATGATAAAGAAAACAAGAAGAACAATTGAACAAATAGACACCCAAAGTAAGAAAGAATAACAAAAGCAATATGGACTCTAGAGGCAATCAGACACGTGAAAACTCAACAAAAAAGACACTAAACTTGATGGTAAAAGACAAAAATATGATGAATTTTGATTGGGCACGGGAGCAACGCACCACTGAGTGGGAGACGGTGCATTGCAGAGCACTGTCTCTAAGCCAACAATGCTTTGCAGAGCACTGTGTCAATACCAACTGTGCGTTGGTGCCAGAGGAATCTCAAAATGGGCAAGCAAGTAAAGTCTACTAGAGGCTGACAAATAAGGATAAAACCATCAAGGACGATCAATCGATCCCCGACGGTGTCGCCAATTTGTTTTACATAAACCAAACCTATGGATAAATAAGTTTCCCTAAGTGTGTTGGACGCACCTAGAACAATAGATGAAAGACACTTGACCTTTTCTGTAAGATAAATATATAAGAGAAGAACACCTACTTGTGATCCTTTGTTATTCTTCATCTCCCTTTTGTCGCTCCCATCGCTCCCAATCGAACTGAACTTGTTTGATTGATACCTGCAATTACTAACAGAAGACAGAAAATGACATAAAGGCATATGATCTATTCATCTTAATCAAACTAAATCGATTGCATTTGAAAATACATATATAAAAGCATGAACACATGTATTGGGAAAATAACAAATCTCTTTTTTTAATAATATAGAAGGAGAAGTTACAACCAGTTGGATCGATTCGATGTCAACTCACTCTAGCTTCGGTCCATCCTCATCACATCAGTAGCATTACTCCAATGGCATAACATTACTTGCAAACAATACCTCAAAGAGCTATAATCTCACTGGCATAACACTACAAAATTTCAACTCCTTTTGCACTATGATCAATGCTCAATTTATAAGAAATGAGGGTAGTTTGGCATTAATTGGTCATTGAATGGATTTTCCATAAATGGATGAGGGAGTTTCCTTGTTCAATGGGATAAAAGGATAAGTGATTTAGTGGCTCCATGGTGTTCATATTCGAAGTTATCAGGTAGCATGATAGCTAGAACCACTTCTAGAAGCCACTAGAAAGTGGGAAGATTCCCTAAATCATCTGAACAATTTGCTCAAAGTCGACCAACGCATTATTAAGTGGGCCTAGGTGCTCTGCAACACTACTTGGCATGGGAGTAAGTGCTTTGCAAAGCACTTACTGCAGTCCAGGGGTGCGTTTTTGGCTCAATGGAGCATTTCCGCTGGACTTCAAGTAGTGAAACTTTCATGGATAAAAACCAACAGTGGTATGAGTTGTTTAAGGCAAGTAGAAATTGATTTAGGGTATGATAGACCCTATTTGTACTTATCTGAGTTTCAGGAGTGATGCCCAAATTGACCTGTAACACTCAGGCTACTCAAAACTACTCCTGGTTGATCAGACCCTTTAGCTCAACAACTTCCACTCTAGTAACTACCTTTTTCCATCGAGGTGTTGCACACCGAGATCCAACTTGGGCATTATCACGCTGTCCTCCAACAGACCATAAATACCTAATCACATGCACACTTGGTCCACTCTCATGCTTCCCTCCAATAGTCCACAAGTGTCCAATACTTGTTGTAGCATCTTCCTCTGGCTAAGGGATCCTCACACCTAGGAGACCCTCCACTTGGCCTCCAATAGACTTCATCAACAATCCTCTTATAGGACACCCATCCACCTGCAAATCACATCAACAAGAGAATACACATATATATGTTCTCAAACACACTACTCGTTCTCTTTTCCTTGGGATCTGTGCTACCTGAGCTCTAGTTTGGGCTGAAGTAACACTGCTACGATACCTAATAATTGCTCCAATCACTATCTTTCCCTTTTCAACCTGGCATCCCTTCTTGTTGTCCCTTATAGATCATATCCACACATTGTTCAGCCTTGGAATCTTCCTCAAAGCGTCCTACAGCTTGTGGTTGTGCTACAACAAGGGATCACAACCTTCGTCCAAGGGTTTACACCCTTTGTTCCAATTGCACTGGCTTCTCAGTGGTTGCAGCTAGGGAAGGATACCCTAGACTAGGCCTCTCAACCCTCAAAACATCCTCCACAAGCTATTGTTTGCTAACTCCACCTGTGACTTTCTCTATTATGGATTTGTTGCCTTTTTGTTGCCCTTCCAAGCCTCCATATTAGCTATAACAAGTCTAATACACCTATGATATATCTCTGCAAGAATTCTGCACTCAAACATAAGAGAAACCTCTCCAATTCGGTCCAAAAACTCATCCTTCTTCCCTCCCTTCTCCCTGCTTCAGATCCGCACTAAAATCAAAGTCCTTCTTGATGTTGGAATGCTCTTCTTAGATGATTAAAATGAACACACATCACCTCTTATTTATACTAAATAAGAGGGATTCATCCAACGTCATTCTAGGGTTGCCCAACTTGTCAAGGGTCTTATTTGACTCAAGCCGACCTTGACACTTATGGTGCAAACCCACAATTTGACTTCAAAAATTCATAACTTCATTTCTAGAGCTCTGATTTGAGTGATCTTTGAAGCATTGGAATCAGCACGCCAAGCTATATCCCCTTAAATTTTCTCATGCTCAAATTATTCATGGTTTTGTCCCAAACATCGATGGGTGCAAAACCCCGAGCTTGGGTTTCAAGCCCACAAGCCAACTCGTGGAGCTCCTTCCTCCAAACCCTCAATCCTCAAGGCTTATAGTATCTCCCAAGCTACAAAAATCAACACTCCCTCTTAGTGATGGAGGTAAAATACTAGGAAGTAACAATCATCATCCGACAACACTATCCCATCTGGATTCCATCTCAACAGCATACCCTGTAGAATGAACCCTTTAATCACCGTAGTGTCTTTGCCTCATCATATATGAATCTAAAGATCCCAAACCTCCATAGGGATAATCCTTTTGAGGCTAGAATCCCTTTGAGCCTACACGATCTCCACTAGCTCATTCCTACAAGTACTCGTCCTCCTGTATCAAATACTACTCGTGCAAATCCCTCTAATCTCATATATATAATATCATGATCTGATGAAGACTCTAGCCTGCCAATCTGAAGTCCATCACATGAAGCCATCTCGATCAACCTTATCTCATCCAAGCCAAAGAAACCCTCAAGTTGTCCCAAGCATCCATGAGAAATCAATGGAATTCCATGATAAAAAATTTCCCCTACAACAAATTATTGTTCACCAGGGTCACCACCAATCCACCAGAACTCCCAACCAATCTTGCTGCCAATTGAGTCAAGACCACATCTCTTTGTCTTTGGCTTAACCCTTTGCTCCATGATCTAGACACCCACAACTCCCTTTGAGTTGCTTCGTTGTGCACACTCTGATTCACTGTTCTCAAAGTAGCTCAGATACTCTTTGATACCATGTTGAGTTTCCACGATCTTGGGTCTAGGATAGAATATTAAAATCTTCGATGCTACCAAACCAATAATATTAATAGAACTACTTTGCACATTGGAATATCAACAATAGTAAATCGTACATGCACAAAATATAGACAAATTTTTACATTTTTTAACCCTACATCATTATATTAAACAACATATAATACAACAGTCTAGGGCTCCCATACCAGGGAAAATGGCCCTCAATCATCCATTAGTACAAGATACAATATAGGGCTTGGCGTCAGTTCATCGACAACCGATACACCCTCAACAAGATACTCTGACCATCTCGCTGATGCAGTCGACTCTCTCAACTCCTCTCGGTCATACCTTGTACCTGCCCTGTCCTTCAGCTCCCGATCTACAAATCCTGCCTCTATCAATGCTCCAAGTCCATTTGGAAATTGAACCTCAGATGTCAGTATGCTATCTAGTTATGCCTTCATCCATCAAGGGCACAACACATCAAGACACTTGTCGAGTTGTTCACGGATCCACTTGTAAACAACTCTCAATCTTCCCATTATTGCTCCTTAGATACTTAGGGACTTCAACCCACTATGGTCTTCCTATGATGCAATGGTGAAGACCAACATAGGGCACGAAGGGATGCCACCTATCACTACAAGATGTCCATATTTCACAATGAACAAGGGTTAGGAGGACTGCCCATCATATGTTGTACAAGTCCTTCTCCACACACAAGTCTTCGGGCCACTTAAAACTGCTCTTGGTTGATTAGACACTTGAGCTCAACAACTACCACTCTAGCAACTACATTTTTCCATCAAGGTGTTGCATACCGAGCTCCAACTTGGGCACTATCACGATGTCCTCCAACAGACCATAAATGCCCAATCACATCCACACTTGGTCCACTCTCACACTGCACTCCAATTATGTTAGCATCTACCCTTGGTTAGGGCATCCTCACACCTAGGAGACCCTCCACTTGGCTGCTAACATACTTCATTAACAATCCTCTTCTTGGACATCAATCCACCTGCAAATCACATGAACAAGAGAATACACATACCTATGTTCTCCAACGCACTGCTTGTTCTCTTGTCCTTGGGATCTGTGCTACCTGAGCTTTGGTTAGGGCTAAAGTCACACTGCTACAACTCCTAATAACTGCGCCAATCATTGTGTTTCCCTTTTCTATTTGGTTTCCCTTCTTCCTTTCCCTTCTAGGTCATCTCCACACATTGTTCAGCCTTGGAATCTTCCTCAAAGCGTCCTACAACAAGGGATCACAACCTTCGTCCAAGGGTTTACACCTTATGTTCCAACTGCATTGGATTCTCAGTGGCATAGACTAGGGAAGGAGACCCTAGACTAGGCCTCTCAACTCTCTAAATTTCCTCCACGAGCTGCTTTCTTCTACAACCATCACTGTGACCTAGAAAAGAGGAATAATCTATCATAAAACAAGCACAGAAATACCCCAAAAAATTACCTCCACATGTGCCTTTCTCTTCTAGGGATCCACTACCTTTTTATTGCACTTCCAAGCCCCCATATTAGCTAGAACATGCCTAAGAAACCTACAGTATATCTCTACAAGAAGTCTGCACTCAAACATAAGAGAACCCTCTCCAAATTGGTGCCAAAACTCGTCCTTCTTGCCTCCCTTCTCCCTGCTTTAGATCCGCACTAAAATCAAAGATATTCTTGATGTTGGAATGCTCTTCTCAGATGATTAAAGTGAACACACATCAACTGTTATTTATACTATACAAGAGAGCTTCTTCCAACGTCATTTTAGGGTTGTCCAACTTGTCAAGTGGCTTATTTGACTCAAGTTGACCTTGACACTTATGGTGAAAACCCACACTTTGACTTAAAAAATTCATAACTTAATTTCTAGAGCTCTGATTTTAGTGATCTTCAAAGCATTGGAATCGTCACGCTAAGCTATATCACCTCAAATTTTCTCATGCTCAAATTCTTCATGGTTTTGGCCCAAACATCGATGGGTGAAAAACCCCAAGCTTGGTTTTTCAAGCCCACTTGTGGAGCTCCTTCCTCCAAACCCTTGATCCTCAAGGCTCAGAGTACCTCCCAAGCTACAAAAATCAAGACTCACTCTTAGCGATGGAGGTAATTCCAAGACTAGGAAGTAACCATCATCATTCGGCGACACTATCCCATCTCAAGTCCATCTCTGTAGCATACCCTGTAGAATGAACCCTGTAATCTCGGTAGTGCCTCTGCCTCATCATATCAAAATATGAAGATCCCAAACCTCCATAGGGTTGCTCCCTCTAAGCCTACACGATCTCCATTAGCTCAGTCCTACAAGCACTCATCCTCCTCAATCAAATACTACTTGTGCAAATCCCTCCAATCTTGTATATATAATATCACGATCTGATGAAGACTCTAGCTTGCCAATCTGAAGTCCATCACATGAAGACATCTCGATCAACCTAATATCGTCCAAGCCAAAGAAACCCTACAGTTGTCCCAACCATGTATGAAAAATCAACGAAAGTCCATGATCAACGATCTGCCCTACAAAAAACTATTGTTCACTAGGCTCACCACCAATCCATCAGAACTCCCAACCAATCTCGCTGCCAAGCCAATCAAGACCACATCTCCATGTCTTCAGCTGAACCCTTTTCTCTATGATCTAAACACCCACAACTTGCTTTGAGTTGCTTCGATGTGCACACTCTGATTTACTGTCCTCCAAGTAGCTCAGATACTCTCTGATACCATGTTGAATTTCCACGATCTTGGGTCTAGGATAGAATCTTAAAATCTATGACGCTGCCAAACCAAGGATCTCAACATGACTACTTCGCACAATGGAATATAAACAACAGTAAATCGCACATGCACAAAATATAGACAACTTTTTACATTTTTCAACCCAACATCGTTATATTAATCAAAATATAATATAACAGTCTAGGGCTCCCGTACCAGGGATAATGGACCTCAATCCTCCACTAGTACAAGATACAAACTGGGGCTTGGTGTCAGTCCATCGACAAACAATCTACCCTCAACAAGATACTTTGACCATCTGGATGATGTAGTCAACTCTCTTAAATCCTCTTGGTCGTACCCTATACTTGCCCAGTCCTTCGGCTCCCGATCTGTAGCTCTTGTGTTTATCAATGCTCCAAGTCCATCTGGCCATTGAACCTCGACTGTCAATCTGCTCTCTAGTTGTGCCTTCGTCCATGAAGGGAACAACACATCGAGACTCCTGACGAGTTGTTCACAACTCCACTTGTGAAAAACTCTCAGTCTGCCCACTGCTGGTCCTCAGCTACTCAGGGACTTCATCCCATTATGGTCTTCCTATGCTACACTGATGAATACAAACACAGGGCACGAAGGGCTGCCACATATCACTACAAGATGTCCATCTCTGACAATGAACACGGGTTAGGAGGACTACCCATCATCTGTTGTAGAAGTCCTTCTCCGCACACAAGTCTCAGGCTACTCAAAACTGCTCCTGGTTGATCAGACCCTTGAGCTCAACAACTGCCACTCTAGCAACTACCTTTGTCCATCAAGGTGTTGCACACTGAATTCCAACTTGGGCACTATCGCGATGTCCACCAATAGACCGTAAATGCCCATTTATGTCCACACTTGGTTCACTCTCACACTACCCTCAAATAGTCCACGAGTGTTCAATACTTGTTGTAGCATCTGCCTCTTGCTAGGGCATCCTCACACCTAGGATACCCTCCACTTGGCTACTTAATCAACATTCCTCTTATAGAACACCCATCCACCTGCAAATCACATCAATAAGATAATACACATACCTATCTTCTCCAACACACTGTTGGTTCTCTTGTCCTTGGGATCTGTGCCACCCGAGCTCTGGTTAGGGTTGAAGTCGTACCTAACAACTGCTCCAATCACTGTGTTTTCCTTTTCCAATTGGTTTCCCTTCATGCTGTCCCTTCTAGGTCATCTCCATACACTGTTTAGCCTTTTAATATTCCTCAAAACATCCTACAGCCTGCATTTGTGCTATAACAAGGGATCACAACCTCCGCTAAAGGGTTTACACCCTCTGTTCCAATTGCGTTGGGTTCTCAGTGGTTGCGACTAGGGAAGGAGACTCTAGACTAGGCTTCTCAACCCTCAAAACTTCCTCCACAAGCTATTGTCTACTACAACCTTCGTCGTGACCTAGAATAGGGGCATAATCTATCATAAAACAAGCACAAAAATACCCCAAAAACTTACCTCCACATGCAGCTTTCTCTGCTAGGGATCTACTGCCTTTTTTCTTCCCTTCCAAGCCTCCATATTAGCTAGAACATGCCTAACATACCTACACTATATCTCTGCAAGAAGTCCACACTCAAATATAAGAGAGCCCTCTCCAAATCGGTGCCAAAACTCGTCCTTCTTTCCTCCCTTCTCCCTGCTTCAGATTCACACTAAAATCAAAGCTCTTCTTTGTGTTGGAATGCTCTTCTTGGATGATTAAAATGAACACACGTCACCTCTTATTTATACTAAACAAAAGGGCTTCTTCCTACGTCATTCTAGGGTTGTGCAAATTGTCAAGAGACTTATTTGACTCAAGCTGACCTTGACACTTATGGTGAAAACCCACACTTTGACTTAAAAAAGTTCATAACTTCATTTCTAGAGCTATGATTTGAGTGATCTTCGAAGCATTGGAATCGACACGCGAAGTTCTATCACCTAAATTTTTTTCATGCTAATATTCTTCGTGGTTTTGGCCCAAATATTGATGGGTGAAAAACCCCAAGCTTGGGTTTCAAGCCCACTTGTGGAGCTCCTTACTCCAAACCCTCAATCCTCAAGGTTTGGAGTACCTCCCAAGCTACAAAAATCAACACCCTTTCTCTATAGTGTCCTCATCTTTTTTGTGACTCACCCAAGTGGAAGGAAGTAAGTGCATTCTTAACAAGTGTGCCGCTGTTTTCTACACACATGTGTGTACTTAAAAAGTGTGCTTATGTTTGATACACACAAGTGTGTGCTTAACAAGTGTGCCTCTGTTTGATACACACATGATCTAAGGTAATGTTGCTACAAAATCTATTCCACTGTGACTAAACAAGAACATCTTTGTAGTAAGTGGTAGAATTAACAAGTGGCATATTAATATTTATGTTCATTATTTTGAATCTCATGGAGTGTCATTGTAATATTCCTAATTGGCTTTTAGCTAGTTGGAATATTAAATTTTGTTTTTGTTAATAAAATATATGAATAAGAGGGTAGAGGGACCCATAAATCTCTTTGGTAGGAATAAAACCACTTATAGTGTGAAAGTGGATCAATATATCTAGTTGAATAAAGCACCCCTTGGTGTGAATTGGGGTCAATGCATGTGGATGGGGTCAAGGTGACCAAATAAACAGTGCAATCATGGAGGTAGTGGAGATAGGGGAGGACAATGCAGTCATAATGGATGCTTCAACTGTTTAGTGGTGTCCGTTGTGTTGTTTAGCACAAGGGTGTTTCCGGGTGGAAATCCCACCCTCATCCTCGGGGGACTTTGAGTGCCCACTCAGGAGAGGTTCCTTTGAGCTTCATTCCATCATCCGGCATCAGGCGAATCTTCAAGCACCTTAAGCAACATAGTCTCCTTTAGGAATTGCACAATCCAGGAGGGTAGTTTCAGTGGAGGGTCGATAAAGCAATATTTTGAGCTTATTTTCCAGTGAGGGGAGCAACCCTTCATCGAAAAAGTTAGTAGGGAGGAGTATAAGCTATTTTTCTCATCAGATCAGCCACCTCTTAGCAGTTACCTAGTTGCAAAGCGTAATTCATCCCTAGTGCTGCATATTTCATCTTGTGTATTTCCGGAAAACCTTTCTGGGTTTATCTTGGAATTGTGCTAGAAAGCCTAGATCTTTGATCCTAACATTTTATAAGCACTATATCAGCAGATCTACTCATTCCTAGTTTACAACAGTAGTTATTTCCAACAGGATTGCGTATTCATGGCCTCCCAGTAGTTTATGTAGCAACAATTTTTCATGTCTCGATGTATAGGGTCATTCGAGGCTTGTTTTGCCTAGCTTGAGTGCCTTTTCCTCAAGATTTTGTACTTCATTTTCTGTTATCATATATAATAAAACGGCTCAATGATCTGCTCATGTTTTGATGTGTTGATGTTTATTGCATTTTCCAGTTTTATGTTCGATATTCTTATTTTTCCTATTTTGGAATATTACAGTGGTATCAAAGCATAATATTGGCTCAGCCTATGAGACACTAAATCTATGTCATCAGAAGAAGAAGAACCTCTTACAGAACTGAAGAAGCCATATATTAATAGAGGTCAAAGGTTTGATTATACAAACAATGAAGAAGACAAAGGCAAGACTCCAATATTAGGAGAAATCGATGAAAAAGAGTTTCCAAAGCTTCTTTTCCAAACCATGCAAGATATTGCCAAAGAAATCAACGAGATGAGGATGGAAAGACAAACGAAGACCCCAAGAGGGTTTCTACACGGAGAAAGCTCTGACACTTCACATCACTGGGGTGAGCAACCGGTAGTGCAGCAAGCTTCCCAATGCTCCACCATCCCTACATTTATAGAAGTGGGAAACGGGGGTGGAGGACCCCAAGAACAAGAAGCTCTTGGTGATTTACTTTCTAGAATATGAATCTCAATCTCAAAATTTCAAAGAGAATATGAACTTCCAATAAATCTGTCAGATCAAGAATAATAGGAGACCCCGTAATAACAATAGAAGTGGAGGGTACATGCAGAAAAATGAGCTGCAACATACTATGGGTAGATTATTTCCGCCTGCTTTTAATGGTTCATCCAAGTGCACAACCAAGGCTTGGGTGGAAAAATTGGATATCTATTTTCAATTGAACCAAGTGCCAGCGATTAAAGCTATTAATATTGAAGCCCTCCACCTTGAAGGTGAAGCACATGAATGGTGGTTTCATGGTCTATCTACATTGGGGCATGCCAGTGTGATTGCATATGCAAAATTCACCCGGAGATTGGTAGAAATATTTGATCGAAGAGATCCAGAGGCACACTTTGTTGGGCTAGCCAAGCTCAAGTAGTTGGGAAATTCGAAGACCTATATCTCTGAATTCCTAAAACTTCCTGTTATGGTGCCAGATTTATCTACAACTATGAGAGTATATATGCTCATTGATGGGTTAGCAAAGCCTTTGCGTGGTTTGGTAAAGTCCACTAGACCAACTATGCTCCAAGATGCCATTGAGAGGGCTAGGGATTTACAATATGCTTTTCCAAGGGCAAGAGATCCATTTCAACAAAATCCCACTTTTCAATCAAAAGGGAAAGATGTGAAGCTTCCTTCCCCAAAGGAGAACCAAGGCAAAGGACCTCTTAGTGATGATGTTCGAAGATATTTGAGGAGGAGGAAGCTTTGCTTCACTTTCCAAGAGCCATGGGCACCTGGGCATCGGTGTGTTGCAGGAAAGACACACTATATTGAAGTATTCTCTGATAGTGAAGAGGAGGAAGAAGAGGAGTTAGAGGGAGACACCGACATTGTGGCACCAGGAGAGGATCCACCACCACCAGGGGGTGGAAATGGAGCATTTGCTCCAATTGGAGGAGCCCTTGCATCTTTGCAGGGAGTACCCAAGTATCTGACTTTGAGAGTCTTAGGCACAATTCAGGGGCAGCAGGTGTCAATATTGATAGATAGTCGAACTGCCCACAATTTTATTGATGCTCAACTAGTGCAAAAAAGGGCCATGTCCACAAATGATTTTGAAGGATTCTCATTTTTGGTTCTAGGAGCTAGAACCATGCAGTGTGTGAAGTATGTTCCGGCATTGATTGTAACCTTGGGGACATACACATTGACCGATCACTTCTTTGTGGTCGATATTCCTGACACCAATGTGATATTGGGTGTACAATGGTTGATTACACTGGGGAAGGTCACCACGGATTGGGAGACTTTGAAGATGGAATGGACATATAAGAAGAGTGGTAAGCACCAAATGATTAGGGACATGCACACCTATCCATCTTAGGAAGTCTCCGCACATAAGATGGAGACTTATTTGCATAAAGGAGGCAAGGATAAATCAGTTTACTCAAATGCACAGTCTTCTCTAGATCATTATTCTACAGTGTTTGGAGGCATTCCACCGGGGAGACCACTGGACCAGAAGTTTGTTAAAGGGTTCTCACAACATGCAACACCATTCATAGATCTAGCCAAGAAGGGAGCCTTTGATGGGACAAACACTACACAAAGGGCCTTTTATGGGCTCAAGGAGGTGATGAGAAATTGTCTGGTATTGGTATTATCAAATTTCACCCAACCCTTTATGCTGGAATGTGATGCTTCAGGGGAGGGTGTTGGCACAACCTTGAGGCAGGAAGGCCATTCCATAACCTTTGAGAATAAGAAGATGTTGCCACATGGGAAGATGTACTCCATATATGAGAAGGGGTTGCTTGGCATAATGTATGCATTGGCCAAATTCAGGCAGTATTGTGTAAGCAACAGTTTCCAAGTGGAGATTGACCACCACAATCTTCGATATTTCTTTGAGCAAAAACAACTGCAAGAGGGGCAGCAAGAGTGGGTTAGCAAAATCTTGACATATGGCTCTGACATTGAATATTTCAAAGGTAAAGGCAATGTGGTAGCAGGTGCCTCATCACAGAGAACAACAACGTTGTCATTAATGAGTGTGGATTCAAAGTGGGAGTCCCAGCTGTTGGTGGAGTATTCTAAGGATCACTTCACATGTGAGATACTAGATGGGTAGATGATTGATGAGAGGTATAGAGTGATGGATGGGGTCATCTATTACCTAGACCAGATATTCTCGACTAGAGATTCTAAGCTCAAGAAGAAACTTCTACATGCAACACATGATTCACCCCTCTCAGGCCACCAAGGTTTCACAAAGACATATCAAGCCATTAGGGAGAGATTCTGGTGGAAGGGTCTCAAGAAGGATGTGCTCCAGCATACCAAGAAGTGTGTAGTTTGCCAGAGGAATGAAGCAAAAAACAACCATCCTACAAGGTTGTTACGGTCAGTTCCTTTCCCCGGGGGGGGGATAGAGCACTTCTATGGCCTTCATTAGCAGTTTTCCAACAATACTTGGTAAGAATTGTATTTTTGTGGTCATGAGTCAACTAACAAAGTGTTCACATTTCTATGCCATCTCTTTACAATATACTGCTTCTCAAGGGGTCAAGCTTCTCCATAGACTTCATGGTCTTCCTAGGACCATAATCAGTGATAGAGGTAGCCACTTCATGAATGGATTTTTGCAGGAGTTGTTTCGTTTGGGGTGTACCAAGTTGACACCAAGTATCAGTTATTACCCTTGGACAAATGGGCAGATAGAGGTAGTAAACAAGTGGCTGGGAAGATACTTGCCAAACTTTGTTCCAGGGCAGCAAGGAGCAGGGTTGCGCTGGTTCCACTTGGGGGAATATTGTTACCATCTGACATTTCATATGGAAATCGGTATGTCTCCATTTTTAGTTCCATATGGTGATGATGCTCTATCATTTGTTGATGTGATGATTGGAGCAAGCAAGGCTCCTAGAGCCAAAGATTGGATCCAAGAGGGTCAGAATATATTCCAGGCTCTTCAAGAAAACATTTCTACTACCCAAAATCTACAGAAGTTATATACATATCATGGTTGGGTAGAGAGACATTTTGAGGTGGATAATTTGGTCTATCTCCATCTTCAGCCATGCAAGAAATATACATTGAAGGAGAAGGGGGTTGAGGAGCTTAAGCCCCATTTCTATGGGCCATACAGAGTGATTCGTTGTGTTGGGGAAGTAGCACATGGGTTGGAGCTCCCCATTGGGAGTAAGGTTCCCAACATTTCTCATGTATCATGTCTAAAAAAGGCCATGGGACAACATGTAGTTGCCACCATGGATCTCCCACTTTTTTATGATGAGGGCCATTTGGTTTTACAACCAGAGGCTATATTGGACACTTGGGAGGAGCAACTAAGGAACAGGGTGATTGAAGAATTTCTGATTCGATGGTGGAATCTACCGGACGAGGATGCTACATGGAAAAGAGAGGAGATTTTGTGGCATCCATCTTTGCAGTTGTTTGAGGACAAGCAACATTAGGGAGGGGAGGACTGTAATATTCCTAATCAGCTTTTAGTTAGTTGGAATATTTAATTAATTTTGTTAATAAAATAGATGAATAAGAGGGTATAGGGACCCATAAATCTCATTATTAGGAATAAAACCACTTCTAGTGTGAAAGTTGATTAGTATATCTAGTTGAATAAAGCACCCCTTGGTGTGAATGGGGGTCAATGCATGTGGATGGGGTCAAGGTTGACCAAATCAACAATGTAGTCGTGGAGGTAGTGGAGATAGTGGAGGACATCGCAGTCATAATGGGAGGAAGTCTCCATGAGAGTAGCACCTTTATTGAGTAGGGCCAAGGGGGAGGAAGTTCACGAAGCATATAAGGAAGGGGATGGCAGCCATGGAGAGCATTCTGGATATTGTTTATGTATGGTCTTTTATGACTTTCTGCTGAAGTGTGCAGAAAGTCATAAAAGACCATACATAAACAAAAGGGCTTCTTCCTACGTCATTATAGGGTTGTACAACTTGTCAAGAGGCTTATTTGACTCAAGCTGACCTTGACACTTATGGTGCAAACACACACTTTGACTTAAAAAAAAATCATAACTTCATTTCTAAAGATTTGATTTGAGTGGTCTTCGAAGCGTTGGAATCAACACGCGAAGCTCTATCGCCTCAATTTTTCTCGTGCTAATATTATTCATGGTTTTGGCCCAAACATCGATGGGTGCAAAACCCCAAGCTTGGGTTTCAAGCCCACACACCCACTTGTGAAGCTCCTTCCGCCAAACCCTCAATCCTCAAGGTTTGGAGTACCTCCCAAGCTACAAAAATCAACACCCTTTCTCTATAGTGTCCTCGTCTCTTTTGCGACTCACCCAAGTGGAAGGAAGTAAGTGTGTCCTTAACAAGTGTGCCTCTGTTTTCTACACACACGTGTGTCCTTAACAAGTATGCTTATGTTTGATACACACATGTGTGTGCTTAACAAGCGTGCCTCTGTTTGCTACACACATGATCTAAGGTAATGTTGCTACAAAATCTATTCCACCATGACTAAACAAGAACATATTTGTGGTATTTGTTAAAATTAACTAGTGGCATATTAATATTTATGTTCATTATTTTGCATCTCATGGGAGTGGCATTGTAATATTCCTAATTAGCTTTTAGCTAGTTGGAATATTTAAATTTGTTTTTGTTAATAAAATAGATGAATAAGAGGGTAGAGGGACCCATAAATATCTTTAGTAGGAATAAAACCACTTCTAGTGTGAAAGTGGATCAATATATCTTGTTGAATAAAACACCCCTTGGTGTGAATGGGGGTCAATGCATGTGGATGGGGTCAAGGTTGACCAAATCAACAACGCAGTCATGGAGGTAGTGGAGATAGTGGAGGACAACGCAATCATAATGGGAGGAAGTCTCCATGAGAGTAACATCTTTATTGAGCAGGGCCAAGGGGGAGGAGGTTCAAAAAGCATATAAGGAAGGGGATGGCTGCCATGGAGAGCATTCTAAATATTGTTTATGTATGGTCTTTTATGACTTTTTTCATGCTTCAGCTGTTTAGTGGAGTCTGTTGTGTTGTTTAGGACAAGGGTGTTTCCGGGTGGAAATCCCACCCTCATCCTCGGGGGACTTTGAGTGCCCACTCAGGAGAGGTTCCTTTGAGCTTCATTCCATCATCCGACATTAGGCCAATCTTCAACCACCTTTAGCAACATAGTCTCCTTCAAGAATTGCGCAATCCATGAGGGCAGTTTCAATGGAGGGTTGATAACCCAAGATTTTGAGCTTATTTTCCAGTGAAGGGAGCAACCCTTCATCGGGGAAGTCAGTAGGGAGGAGTATCAACTATTTTCTCATCATATCAGCCACCTCCCAGTAGTTACCCAGCTGCAGAGTGTAATTCAGCCCTAGGGTTTCATTTTTCATCTTGTGTATTTCTGGAAAACCTTTCTGGGTTATCTTGGAATTGTGCTAGAAAGCCTAGATCTCTGATCTCGACATTTTCTAAGCACTATATCAATAGATCTACACATTCCTAGTTTCCAACAATAGTTATTTCTAGTAGGATTGCGCAGTCATGGCCTCCCAGCAGTTTATGTAGCAACTGTTTTTCATGTCTTGATGTATAGGGTCATTTGAGGCTTGTTTTGCCTAGCTTGAGTGTTTTTTCCTCAAGATCTTGTACTTCATTTTCTGCTATCATATATAATAGAATGGCTCAATAATCTGCTCATGTTTTGATGTGTTGATGCTTACTGAATTTTCCAGTTTTATGTTCAATATTCCTGTTTTTCCTATTTTGGAATATTACAGGCATTGTGGTATTTAAGTTAGTTATGCAATTTTATGTAATTTGGTCATAACAACTTTGGACAATTCATCCATAAAATGGTGGGCCTATGGCTCGGTCTTTTTTTTAACACAAATCTTTTGCAAAATTTAGTTCTTCATGTAAGGGCTCAACTCCAAGCTATAAGCATCAATTTGAATGTAAGCCCAAATACATTTTGAAGTGCAACTTGTATATAAGGGTGGTGTATAATGCTTTGCCAACATATTGAAGCATTTTCTTGATGTATAATTGGAAAAGTTTAAGTATTAAAAGCAAGGTATGAAATTGGAGGATTGCTTATTTGTTTGATCCCTAACTCCTTCTTCGTACAAATCTTTAGAGACCGAAGAGTATTCAAAACTAAGTCCTTTCCTCTTATATAAATAACTACAAAAAGACTTTTAATAACGAGGAATAATGAAAGTGAAGGAAACAAATAAATGGATCCCAAGAAGGTCAAAATCCCAAAGGTTTTCAATACGTTTGGGTTGATCCTCAAACCATGTCATAAAGTTAAAAACTTGTGTGAGTAAGGTCTCATATGTCAAACATAGGATTAATAAGTCTACTTTGGTTCTTGAACTATGTCACAAGGTTGAAACCCAAAGGAAGAAGGTTTCGTGTGCTAAATTCAAGATTGATAACTTTTATTTGACACTTGAAATATGTCACAAGGTCAAAAGGCTAAAAAGGGAGTAAGTTAGGTTCAACCTTATAAATAAGTCTCTTTCCACAAATTTGGGTTTGGTAAGTTTGCTTTGATACTTCCCATGTCACAAGGTTGAAATCTAAGGGAGCATGGTAAGTGCATCGTGCCACAAATGTCTCATATACCCAAGCTCTATCACAAAATTGATGTCAGAAGGGTAAACACATCTCCATAAGGAACTTCCCATACAATGAGTCTAAATTGGTAAGTTCTAGTTTTACAATTGAAAACCCCAAGAGAGTAAGGTGGGTGCATCCTATAGGAAGGTCTATTATACCATATCTAAGATTGTATGTTATATTCAATGGCTAACCTATATCACAAGGTTAAGACCCCATGGTAGTATGGTAAGTGCATCCATGTAATGAATACATCATGTACTGAAAGTAGGCTTGGCAAGTATATTATGATCCCCAAGTTACCTCATATATTTGAAACCTTAAGGGAGTAGAGGAGATGCATCCCTAAAAGGAAGGTTTAATATCAAGCATGTGGGGGGCTTTTGTTGTGCCATGGGTAATGATATGCAAGTAATTTTACTAATTTCAATTTTACCTCTTCATTTTTGTGAGCATTAAGTAATTGCAATATTAAATACTCCACAAAAATAATCATATATATATATATATATATATATATATATATATATATATATATATATATATATATATATATCCACACACTATATTAAATATTGAATTAAAAATCCGAACTCTCTCACAAACCAAAGAAATATTGAATTAAAAATAACTCTCGCACAAACCAAAGAAGGTTTATATCTTAAAATATTCTTTTAAAAAACATATCATAACTCAATTGTCAAATCAGTAACAGTAGCAACCATCATTAGTTGCTATCCATGAATACACGATGACTTATCATTGTTATTCAAGAAAACCAAGCCACCTAGAATTACCTGCGAGTTGTCTGTAATGGGGTAGACTTTGAGTCCTGTGAGATGCCTCTGGTTTTGGGCCATTAACTTATTTCCTTTTATCTAAGAAATGCAAACTCTTAACCAAGTAAAACAATTTTACAACATATTTCAAGCCCAAGATTATATCTCAAATATATTAATAAATGTTTTACAATCATTATTTTTTGTTTTCAAATGGAGAAATCGAGCTGCTCAGAGACATACATAGTCTTGCTCAGAAATCGAGCTGCTCAGAGACATACATAGTCTTGCTCAAAATTGAACAATAAAACTTATAAGGACTAAACCTCTCCACCTAACTATTTAACCATAACCATAAAACTAACCATTATTTGCCATTTTTAACCTCTTGAACCTTAAAAATACTTTCTTTCTTTCTTTCTTTATTTAAAAAAAAACATGATAAATTAAGCTCAATACATTTTAAAGATGCATATATGCATAAGGGTATATAACACGTGTAGCACATTAAGGTAGAAGACCTTTTTCTGAAAGGAGAGGATATAACACGTATGGTAGTTCCCTTTTCCCACCCTCACCAAAACAAAACCATGACTAAATCATTATTAAATACAGACCGGGTCGATAGAGATGCGGACCTGAATGAAGTATCAAATGGATTTATGGAGCAGTGAAGTGTGTCTTATTAAAGGGTTTTGGGTGGGTTGAGTTAGCGGAGGATTACGATAGGCAGAAAGAGAGAGATTTATCAGAGATAAAATCAGACTCAGAAAATGAGCTTGAAAACAGAAAACATTGGCAGGCTGCCTAAGCCAGAATACCCGGTAATCGACAGCAATCCACCATTTACGAAGACAGTGGCCAATTTCAGCTTCCTCGATTACCTCCGGATGACCACGATCACCAGCGCCTCCGTGCCCTTTGGTTACCTTGCAGGTCAGTAGTGTTCAATTTATTCATTAATCCAACATTCGCCTCCGATTGTTATTAAAACTAGCAAACGTAATGACAGGTGGCAATTGCAACTTAAGAGGACCGTCTATGGTGACAGCAGGGATTATTGGTGTGATGGGAGGGTTTATGTTTGCTTACCAGAACTCTGTAGGCCGACTCATGGGGCTATTTCCCAACGAAGAGGAAGTTGCCCAATATAAGAAGAAGGGAAAGTCCTTTTGATTGATGTGTTTCTTGGGTATTCTTCTTAATTTTGCAAAAAATAAATTTGATACATGTTAGACTGCGATTCATGCCCTTTATTGTAAGTTTCAATTGTTTTCTTTCCTTAGAAAGACAAAGAAGCTGAACCTTTTTTTTGGGTCATTGCATTGTTAATGAAAATTACCAGAGGATGTGTACGAGTTTTCTCTTGAAAATCGGTCTGATATTTCGTTACTAAACAGCAGAAAGAAATAATGCAACATCAAGCGAAAGGAAATTACTAGAGGATCTGTCTAAGTGTTTTTTCTTATCTTTTTGCGTTTTCTTGAAAATACCTCTGATATTTCATTACTAAACACTAGAAAAGTAATTCAAGAATGGATGCATCATCAAATGAAAGGATAGTTACGTGGGTACCCTTTGTCCACACAGTTGAGCAGGGAAAACATGTCCGCTTTGGTTCCAACCTCAAGAGAGACTACATCTTTCCAAAAAACATCCATCCTGGTCGAGAGCTGCATAGCCATTTATAATCTGAAAGCTGTTAGTTCTCTTAAGTGGACTGAATCAGTGGCCCCTTAAAATGCTGCTTGACTGGACGCTGTGTATTTAAGGTTGTATTGCTCTTTGCATATATACGCCTTTTAGGTTTTCCATAAATTACAGAAAGGAAATTTGATATGCCTTTAGTTGCAATTTGTAGACCTTCCATAGTTTTCCTATGTGCATCCCATGTAACAGTACCAAATGTATGATTTGAAATGGCCGGTGCCAACCTTTATATTTGCAATTTACTTGAATTCGCTTGAAGGTTGACTTGTCCATTTCTGCACTCTCAACAAGCCTCTGGAGTCTGTACACACACTAATCTGGTGGGGATAGAGACTTTTGGATTTGAAGAATTCCAGTCAAAGCCTAAAACATATACTAGATTACCAATAGTATGCGTCATTATTCCCTCGTTATCCTTGATGATCTGTAGAGCTGTTGAGAAAATTATGTTGGTTGGCCAAACTTCTTGTAGCAGAGAGAATTGATGGATTGATTTATTGAGGAGTACCTTTATGTGGAATGATCCACTATCTTGTAAGCTTGAGCACTGTAACTTGGGCGTTGTAAGCTTGAACATTCTCAATGCACATGCTATCATTCTTTCTGAAAGAAGGGGCTTGTTCTGTATTGGAAGTTGGAATAGCAATGCATATCCAGTGAACCATGCTAGTTTGTTTCCATATTTTGATCTAAGGTAGTCCCCAATCGTGGTCCAGGAAATAGCCAAGATGTCAGGCAACAATAACACTGATATCCAGACTATCGTCTTCACCTGAAGCTGAGAACAATGTTGCTTGAGAGATCCTAAACAGTCCAGCAGTAATCATCCTTTGATGCATGACCATACCTGGGTAGTTGGCACTGGGCAGTGCTGCATCGCACAAAAAGTTTTGAACTCAGTTTGGGCATTTTGTGGAATTCCAATAGTAGTTCTTAGTATTTAAGAAATGGCAAAGGGACCACAATGCAGAGACCCAAAGATAAATCCGGGAGGTTATCTGTTAGATTCCACATGGTAGCTGATGATTAGTGACGATGTGCATCCGGTTGGCATGGTCAACTGTGATCAATAAGGTAGAGATGATGTGGACTCAGTGTACATGGTCAACTATGCTCAACAAATTTGAAGGGGTTCAAAACCTATAAAATGACCATTAAAATTCCTTTTAAGGCAGCTTGGAGTAGCTCAATAGTTGGGATATTGGGAGCTTTGATAGCTTGATAGCATGGGAGTATTGGCAGTGCTAAATAGGTAGATCACTGTTCTGAGATAACAGATTCAGGAACAGGTTGAGAGTAGAGTTGATGCCTGCATTTGAATTTGGCTACACAGAGTTGTTGACATTAGGCATTTCCCTGGATTATTTTGTTGAAAGTATTTGTACTTGGATACAATGTTTTCAAGTCTGTGATAGTATTAATATTGATTATGGAGTACTAACTTAGATATATGTCATTGTTGGCATTGTTTACCTCTTGTTGAGATTGTGAGTTTTTGTTATTGGAATAAGGTTTTGTGAAGTTGCTTTTGAAATATGTTAACTGTTTCCAATTGTGTTGTTGTTCAGTTTGAGAACGTAGAGTTACAGGTTGACGTGTTTACTTAGTGGTCCATGCCTTGCTTCTGCATTAGATAGTATCGAATAAGGAAGAACCTGCGGTGGGGACAAATTTAACCAATTAGATGACTTGGTAGAGTTATCAAAGGAGAGAGACAACTCTAGCATGGTGTTTGGGTAGATGTTGTCCAGATTTGCAAAGAATATTGTAGGAAAGTGAGAAGATAATGGCACAAAAAGGAAGCATACGAGTTAGAAGGGGTAGAAGAGAACCTCATGATGATAAGAATGTTGTTGTGGAGAAGCTATGAAAGGTGTTGATGCAGTTGGAAACCCTAGAGACAACCCGAAAGACAGGAATGATTTTACTTTTGAATGTTGAGACTAAAGATTAATGGGAGCGAGAGTTTTGTGAAAAGGAGATAGAAGAGGGGAGGATGATGGAAGCCATGATGAGTTTGGGAGGAAGTGATAGTTCAATACTTCTATGTGTTTTGGGAGTTTTGAATATAGATGAGTCAATGGACTGGATTGAGAATATGGAGCAGTACTTGATAACAATCATGTTGAGAACATCAAACGACTGAAAATTGCACACAGAAGATTGAGAGGACATGCATCAAGATGGTGGGAAGATATGCTACTAAACAGATGAAGAAGAGAAGGCAAAAGGTCAATATGTGGGAAAAGCATAATTTTAAAAACTGGGCAGTCAGAACCGGAAACTTGTCAAACCGGCCTGTCAGATAGGCCCAGGTAACAAACTGGTAGAAAAACCTGGTTGGAGAGCCAGTTACAACTCTAGTTGCCCTGATTAAATTTTTAACATTACCATGAATTGACTTAGGATGTTTGGGAGTGGTTCCAACCTCATTGGATTTCATGTGGAGAAACTAGAATTCTAGATCTCACTCAAAATTCAGCAGGCTTGATAGTTTTCAGGATTTCATGATTTGAGGGATTGCAATGTTTCCATTTGATTCTATTGTGCGAGGTTATGGGAGTGGCATTTTATCAGGATAATGAAACCCTTTAAGCACCCTGATGTTGGTGGTATTGATTGTTGAATTTCGTTGATGTTGGTGGTATTGATTGTTGAACTTGTCTACCGTGGCCCTAACAAAAACGTACCTTCACTCAAACCAAAATAATTGGTTAGGCATGCGAAGTGTTTTCTACCATATTACAGGTTGAGGAGATGAACTTTTCACTCAAACCAAAATCAATGGTTATTGGTTAGGCATGTTAAACTTTAATAATTTCTGCCATTTTGATATATTCATCCTTACGTGGTATATACTATATAGATGATGAAATTTTGCATTGGTTTGGAATCATGTTTTGAAATCTTAATAATGATTTTTTTTTATTAAAAAATAATTATTCTATGTATTTTTTTCATATACGGTTCATTGAATGCGGTTCGAGCTGGTTTGATCCCATTTTGGTTCGAATCTCTGTTCGAGCTGGTTTGATCCCATTTTGGTTCGAATCTTGGTTATAGATAGGTGGCCAGTTCAAAACCTTGTTCCGGATTTTAAAACTATGGGGAAAAGATGGTTGCTAAAATGCATTGTAAGTATATAACTTCATGTTACTTTTTAATATGCGTGAAAGAATTAAAACAAAAGGAGAAAATTGAAATATATGGAAGAATAAGTTCAAATTTGTCAAACAGCCATTCGAGTTGGTTCTGTAAAGGAGGATGAAGAGAAGTTTGTTAGATTTGATAAGGGTCTTAATTCATTCAGTTGAACAAAAGTTAGCACGATGGAGATGCATTAAATAAGGAGGCTTATAGTTTGGACTTAAAGGCAGAAAAGAAGTTCTTAAGAAGAGGACATAATGAGAAAAATAAAGTAGCTGAAGGTGAAGAGCAAGTACGTGAAAGACAAGATGGTGAAAATAGCATGATGGAAATAGGATCCCTAAAATGAAGTGGAAAATGAGAAGCATGAGTAGGAAGAGGTTATGATTGATTGTGTGTCCGATCAGATGGAGATGGAGCATGTGATTGAATGTATGCCCAAAAAAATGGAGGAGCATGTGATTGAATGCCTATTGGAGGAAGCGATAAAGGATATTGTGGCAGGATGTGTGCTAGAAAAATTGCAGCCAAGTGGAGTAGAACATGAAGTACCATTGGAGGAGGCTCTTGGGATGTTTTAATTCCCACTATGCTTTTTGTGTTAATTTGCATGCTGGTACAACAGTAAAAGAGTGTGTAGGATGCCTAAATTCAAATTTACCAAGGGAGTTTGATGGAGGAGCATCCTTGGGTGGTTGGCAATCCTGCATCACCCAAAAATATTTGAATTCAATTTTACCATTTTGTTGAATTCTAATATTAGTTTGTTGTAGTTAATAAAGGGCAAAGGGACCACAATGTAGACATGTAGGCATAAATCTAGGAGGGTGTTTGTTAAGTTCTACATGGCAGTTGATGATTAGTGATGATGTGGTCCAAGTTGGCATGGTCAACCATGATTAGCGAGCAAGAGATGATGTGGACCCAATTGACATGGTGAATTATGATCATCAAACTCTTAAGGGGTTCAAAACCTCTAAAAGGACTATTAAAATTTATTTGAAGGCAGCTTGGAATAACTTGATAGTTGGGAGCTTGGGATAGTTTGAAGGAGAGCTTGGAGTTTTAGCTTGGGAGCTTTGATAGTTTGACAGCAAGGGAGCATTGGCAGCCCCAGAATGTAGATCACAGATCTAAAATAACAGATCTAGGAACAGGTTGAGAGCAGAGCTGATGCTTGCATTTGAGTTTGGCTATATATTGTTGTTGACTTTGGGCATTTTCTTGGGTTATTTTGCTGTAAGAATTTGTAGTTGGATATAAGGGATTTAATCATGTCTTGGTATTGAAGTTGATTCTGGAGTATCAACTAAAAATGTATTGCTGTTGTTGGCATTTTTGCATCTTGTTAAGATTATGAGTTTTTGCTAATGGAATAAGGCTCTGTGAAGTTGTTTTTGAAATCTGATAACTATAATGGATACCATGTTTGTGTGTGTTTCCAAATGTTTTTGAAATCTGATAACTATAATGGATATTTTATTTGTTTGTGTGTGTTTCCAAGTGTGTTGCTGTGCATTCTGAGAATGCATAGCTACAGGTTAATGTGTTTACTTATTGGCTTGTAGCCTGTAACTGCAATGTTCTTAGTCCTCCATTTATCTGTTGGCTTTCTTTGTAACATCTCATGTTATATAGGGACTCCCCAACAATCTTCTTTTAACCTCTTCTTTTTCTTTCATAAACAGCCACTAGTAGCAATATAAACACTGAAGCAGTCTCGGGAAGAATGCCATGATGACAAAGTATTTGCTAATGGCAAGCATGGCATGATTTCAATGCACCGTGCCATAAGATTATGGAATTATAACTCTATTTTTCAGATTCATAAATTCCTGTAATGATAGTCCACTCAGCACAGGTTCCCCTGACAGATGAGATAATAAGAATGGTTACTCCCTCCCTGCTTAAGTGAGGAACAGACATCCTTTTCAAGATGCCTTTGAGTTTAAACTTTCGAATGCCAGCTCTTCACAGGAATAGGAAATCTCTGTAAATGTTAATGGTGTAATGAATGCCTCCCGTTTCTTGAATTCCATTGAATCATTGAATTTAATGCAAGATATTGAAATTATACCAGCTCTGGCTTAATCAGGGTTGCTCCTCAAGATTGTCATGCTTGTATTTGTATCTAGGAGATACATCATTATGATTTTACCATTTAAGGCACAAATGTAATACTGACTCCATTAAAAAAAGGAAAGAACTGATAGTCAAGAAGTGGAAAGTGCTAAGAGAAAACCACTATTAATTTTTTGGCAACTAGGTCCAAACTCCATGTTGCACTGCTCATATGACGATGGTCATATTTTTGTTGGATTCCTCTTTCAGAGAGGTGCAAGATTGATTTGAAGATCATCTTGATCGGACGAGCAGAACATTTATTTTGAATTTATTTTCCACATGTGCAATGTTGGCCAGATTTGTAATGTAGGTTCACATGCCTAATAGATGTGTCACACACCCTCATTGATGGATATAAATTGGAGAGACTTGGAGGTCATTTCCATCAACTCACCACACATTCTCATTGTGATCTGATTGGTTCGATAGCCTTTGGAGGCCTTTTCCCCCTCACATGTGTGGAGCGAAGCTGCTGTTTTCTGTGGATCTGTTTAGGGCTTTTTGCTGCAGCGTTGACCAGAGTTGACTGTGGTCAACAATTGGTCATTTGACCTTCAACTTCTGCCAAAAATTCGATTTTAGGAGGTCGTACAGCTGGGCACTAAAATCGAGGAATTTCTGGTTGTTTGATCGAAGCCCTAATTTGTTGCGTTGACTTTTCTGTTGTTGCCTGTGTTGACTTGTCTTTGCTGTCTTTGGGTTGACTTGTGATGAGCTATCTTTGAGGGCTGTGGGTGTGACACATGGAAGATTAGCTGACCGAGAAAGACTATGTTGGTTGAAGCATCCTGTTGATTGCTGCCGTAATGCAACAA
Source organism: Pinus albicaulis (assembly GCA_034641835.2). Lineage (NCBI taxonomy): Eukaryota > Viridiplantae > Streptophyta > Pinopsida > Pinales > Pinaceae > Pinus > Pinus albicaulis. The sequence goes on from CM076578.1 coordinate 1,915,812,435, forward strand.
TATCTCATATATTTGCTGGACAAAAGGAATTGTAAATCTGATCTATATTTGGCTTGTCTTCTATTGATCTATTATTGTGTTCTATCAACATTTTACTTTCATGTTTATGTGATCTTTGTTTTTGTATCGGGTCTAAGAAAGATTGAAGTAAAAGTGCATCAAGCATAGAACACCCTGGTTATCTAAATTTAACATGTTATTAGAGCTAAGGTGAAGACAAAGTCCAAGAGTCCAAGCTTGTGTTAGAAGCAATTACTGAAGGAAGAAATTCTATCAAGGACAAATGGCCTCCTCAACCTACAAGGGTTTCAAGGCTGATGATATATTGACTGATAAGTCTGATTATCATGCATGGAAGATGTCCTTAGATTTGGTGCTAGAAGATCAAGGTGTCATGGACTATGTGCAGGGGTTTCAAGGCTGAAGATAAATTGACTGATAAGTCTGATTATCATGCATGGAAGATGTCCTTGGATTTGGTGCTAGAAGATCAAGATGTCATGGACTATGTGCAGGGGAAGATTCAAGAGCCTCCATCAAATGTAGCTGCTGCCACGAAGACGAAGTATAGAAAGGGGGAAATCAAAGCAAAGATGATTATCCGAGATTCTATTCATAAGCACTTGGTTGCTTACATTTATGAGCTGAAGACATCTAAGGAGATGTATGATAAGCTGGTGAGCATGTTTAGGGCTAACAATGCTAATCAAATCCTCTTCTTCAAGAATCAATTGAAGAATATCACGAAGGGTAAGGATGAATCTATTCAATCCTATTTTATGAGGGTCACTGAAATCAGGAATAAACTCCTAGCTATTGGGAGGTCTCTCCCATGATTGGCATGTATTCAATACCACTATTCTCAATAATAATGTGATTCCTGATTTTGATGAAATATTGACGAGATGCACTCAAGAGGAAACAAGAATGATGGAGTATGCCTCTAATGGTAATGGAAGTGACCCTACTACCTTCGCCGCTCATGCAAAGAAGAAGAACTAGCCCGAGAAATCAAAACCATGGTAGAGCGGGGCCCCAAGGAAGGAAGGGAAGATGTTACACTTGTAACAAGTCTGGTCACTATGCAAGAGAGTGCCCTAATAGAAGGGACTCTCCCAGGGATGATGACAACAACAACTTGAGAAGGAATGGTAAGAACAACAGGTTCCAAGGAAAAAGGAAGGCTCTCTCTGATCGTAGTGAAAATGGGCAATCTTTCAAGAGGTCAAGAAATTCCAGGTATGATGAGTCTAATGTTGTTGATAATAAGAGAAATGAATTTATTCTTGTATCTGCCCTCTCTGTTGAATCTCCACCCGATGCCCTGGATGTCTGGTTGATTGATAGTGGTGCTTCAAGGCACCTCACTGGTTATAAAGAAGCCCTTTCTGATTTGGTTGAGAAGGATACTAATCTGGAAATTATCCTTGGAGATAATGCCACCTAACTCGTGAAAGGGACAGGGACTGTGACCCTCCATCTATCTCAAGGTCAAGTCCTTCGATTACAAGATGTGTTGTATGTACCTGTTTTGAAGAAGAATCTTGTGTCCATTTCGGTAATGGAAGACAAAGGGTTCAAGGTGGCATTCGTTGATGGAAAGGTACTTATCTGGAAGAAGAACTTCAAGGAAGCTCTTTCTATTGGTTTTAGAGTTGACACACTCTACCAGGTCGGTGGAAGTCCATTGGGGGCTATGACATGTGATACAACTCTTCAAACAGAGTTCATGGCACTAGAGGTTTGCATACCTGCATTACAAAGCCCTTCCCAAAGCAAGGAAGGTGGTGACAGGGATGCCCAAATTTAGAGATGATCATGAAGGTATATGTCAGGGTTGTGCCGAAGGGAGCATACAAGGGGACCATTCCCCTCAAATGTCACAAAGACAACTGATATCTTGTAGTTGATACATTTTGACTTAGGTCTGTTGTTCCCATTACATGACTTTTACAGATGACTTCTCCCGCAATACCTGGATATATTTTTTGAAAAAGAAGGATGAAGCATTCAAATGGTTCCGTACCTTCAAGGCCTTGGTGGAAAATCAAACCGAGAAGAAAATCAAAGTTTTGAGGACCGACAATGGGATCGAGTATGAGTCAAATGAGTTTAATGACTTTTGTAGAGAAGCTGGCATTAAGAGAGAGACCACAACTGCGTACACTCCTGAGCAAAATGGTGTTGCTGAAAGAAAGAACATGACCATTGTGGAAGCTGCTCGCGCCATGCTATGTGAGCAAGGTCTTTCGAAGTTTGAATGGGGAGAAGCTGCGAACACTGTTGTGTATGTTCAAAATAGATGCTCGCATTCCGCTCTGGATTCCAAAACTCCTGAAAAGTCTTCTCTGGTAAGAAACTTGATGTTTCGCATTTTAGAGTTTTTAGTTGTCCTGTTTACTTTCATGTACCTAAAGAAAAGAGAAGCAAGCTGGATGCTTCTGGAAAGAAGGGAATGTTTGTGGGCTATAGTGAAACTTCGAAGGCATATAGAATCTATGTTCCTAGTCAAAGAGAAGTGGAGATATGCCATGAAATCACCTTCGATGAAGATGCTGCACTTAAGAAAGTGAGAAATCTTCCTGGCTCCAAGGAAGACAAAGAAGATGAAGAAGCAGGGAAGCTGGAAGAGCCAAAGGATGACCTAATGCCCGATGTTGAAGGACCTATGGATCCTATTGATCCACCTCCTTCAAATAAGAGAAGGCCCTCATGGCTTAGGGATACTCTCGAAGAGGCCGAGAGACATATTGCCCCAAGGGGAACATTCCGTGAAAGCAAGAAGCTGAAGAGATACCAAGGGTATCTAGCAGCTATGAGTACAATAGTACAATCTGAGCCTGGATCATTTGAAGAAGCTGTAAAGCATAATGTTTGGAAGGATGCTATGCACTAAGAGTATCAGTACATTATGAAAAATGATGTTTGGGAAGTGGTCCCGAGACCAGAGGAAAAATCTGTTGTCACCTCGAAATGGCTTTAGGATCTGATGGAAGTGCTGAAAAGTACAAGGCAATATTTGTTGCTCGAGGCTTCTCTCAAAAAGAAGGCATAGATTATGATGATATATTTGCACCTGTGGCCCGCTACACCACCATCCGATCTATTATTGCCCTTGCTGCTACGCAAGGATGGAGTCTACATCAGATGGATGTGAAGACCGCTTTTATGCATGGATCTATAAAGGAAGAGGTGTATGTGGAGCAACCTCTGGGGTTCGAAGTCTGAGATAGAGACACCCATGTATGTAGGTTGAAGAAAGCCCTCTATGGGTTGAAGCAAGACCCCAGGGCTTGGTACGAGAGGATAGATAGCTATTTTATGAAGCTGGGCTTCACTCGAAGTAATGCTGATCCGAACCTTTATTTTAAGGTTGATAGAGAAAGGCCTCTCATTTTGGTTCTCTATGTGGACAATCTCTTCCTGACAGGTGCTGACCCTCTCATTCATCAATGTAAGGGGGAGCTAGCTTTCTAGTTTGAGATGAAAGACCTAGGACTGATGCATTACTTCCTAGGCTTGGAGGTCTGGCAGGGGCCAGGCGAGATTTTCCTTTCTCAAGGAAAATATGTCGTGAAGCCGCTGGAGAGATTTGGTATGGTGGACTGTAAGTCTGTGTTGACACCGATGGAACTCAACTTTAAGAAGTTGAGTGGAAACACTGTTGGGTCTGTGCTAGCAAATCCTACCGAGTATCGACAACTCGTGGGGGCCCCAATGTTCTTAGTGAACTCCCGTCCGGATGTATGTTTTACAGTGAACACTTCGAGTCAACATATGGTTGATCCTCATCACATACACTGGATTGGTACCAAGAATCTGTTGAGATATCTTCGGGGCACAATCAACCACTGGTTGAGATACACTACCGGGAGTTTGAGACTCCATGGATATTCTGATGCCGATTGGGTTGGCAATGTGGTGGATCGTAAGAGCACATCTGGATGTTGCTTCACCTTGGGTTCTGCTTCGATATCTTGGATAAGCAGGAAGCAGAAGTCGGTGGCTTTGAGCACCATTGAGGCTGAATACGTTGCAGCGAGTATGGCCTGTTGTGAAGTTGTTTGATTGCGAAAGCTCTTCAGTGAGCTGTTTGGGCATGTGCTAGATACTGTCGTTATCCTTTGTGATAACTAGAGTGGGATTCGTCTTTCTGAGAATCTTGTGTTCCACGATTGATCCAAGCATATTGATATCAGGTACCACTTTATTCGGGATATGGTACAGCGAGGCGCTGTAAGGCTCGATCATATAGGAACTGATGAGCAGGTCGCAGATATTCTCACGAAGCCCTAGGGGAAGGTCAAGTTCCTAACCTTCTGTGAGAAGCTTGGAATCGTGGAAAGACCCTAGTCTGAGGGTCCTGCTTGAGTTGGACTATGAGCTTTAGGAGCTCCAAGGGACTTGGGGATAGCTTCTTGGAGCTATAAGCACATACGGGGGTAGGCTTGCCGAACCTTTTTGGGCTTCTGCCCCACCGTTATGATATTGAGTTGGTTCGCCTCTCTTTGATCTGTGCCTTGCACATATCCTACCCATGGTGTTTCGGACTCATGGGAAGTACCTCTCATTTGGCCAATGAGGTGCGAAATGTGGATAGACACCAATAGAAAGACTGATGGGCGCATCATAGATTGCCGTGCCCTCTAAGTCTAGGATGGCATGTGTCCAACACCTTGATCTGGGATAAAGTATGATGAGGTTTTTACCTCTAAACTGACTTCAGGTCAGTAAACTAAATTCGGGTTTGTAGGAGACTCTTTTGAGTCCAAGAGAGGTTTTTACCTCTAAGCTGACTTCGGGTCAGCTGTGTGTGATGTCTTTATGACTCACCTTTCTGAAATAAAGAGCCAGCAAAGCAAGTTGTGGCGGGATGACGCACGATGTTTGGTTTGGTACATGATGGATGGCACTTGTGGTCAGATGGAGTTCTCCCTAGTTGACAGGGAGTGTTAATTTTGGGCAACTGGGTCTAAACTCCATGTTGCACTGCTCATATGACGATAGTCATATTTTTGTTGGATTCCTCTTTCAGAAAGGTGCAAGATTGATCTAAAGATCATCTTGATCGGATGAGCAGAACATTTATTTTGAATTTATTTTCCACATGTGCAAGGTCGACCAAATTTGTAATGTAGGCTCACATGCCTAATAGATGTGTCACACCCTCATTGATGGATATAAATTGGAGAGATTTGGAGGTCATTTCATCATCAACTCATCATACATTCTCTCATTGTGATCTGATTGGTTAGATAGCCTTTGGAGGCCTTTTCCCCCTCACGCGTGTGGAGTGAAGCTGCTGTTTTTTGCTGATCTGTCTAGGGCTTTTTGTTGCAGTGTTGACCGTGGTCAACCCTTGGTCGTTTGACCTTCAACTTCTGCCAAAAATCTGATTTTAGGAGGCTGTATAGCTAGGCACTAAAATCGAGGAATTCCAGGCTGTTTGACCAAAGCCCTAATTTGCTACGTTGACTTTTCTGCGTTGTCTTTTGGTTGACTTGTGATGCGTTGTCTTTGAGGGCTGTGGGTGTGACACATGGAAGATTGGCTGACCGAGAAAGACTTTGCTGGTTGAAGCATCCTTTTGACTGCCGTAACGCAACAATATCTCATATATTTGTTGTACAAGAGGAATTGTAAATCTGATCTATATTTGGCTTGTCTTCTATTGATCTATTATTGTGTTCTATCAACATTTTACTTTCATGTTTATGTGATCGCTATTTTTGTATCGGGCCTACGAAAGATTGAAGTAAAAGTGCATCAAGCATAGAACACCATGGTTATCTAAATTTAACAACCACTTTCTTCTTGTAAAATAGAGCTTTTACAAAAGATAGCGAGACGGGGAAGTGCCATATGGTTCCCTCTTCATTATTGCATTCAATGTTTATTATAGAGAAGCTCCCTCTTGTTTTATTTGGTGGAAAAATGATGCTTTCATGCATGTCAACTACCCTCTTTTCTAGCTGATTTGTTCTCTTTTTTAGTTGCTACTTTTTCAGTCCCAACAGGTAGATTCTTCTTCTCATTTTCAGCATGGAAATAGTTGGTAAAATGTTTGTCTTAAGTTACATACGGTGGATCATGCGATTCAATTTTGTGTTGGATGGCCAAGCCCACTATACGCCGAGAGATCAAAATATATGCAAGGTGAAAATCATTGAGTTCAACCAGAAATAATCTCATACCATACTTGATCCCGAAATCTGATGTGTCCTTTGCATACCTTAGTATCCTTTGGCCACTGTCCATTGTTTAGCCTTGGGGGTTGTTGAGAATCTGGAAATTTGGCTGACCCCAAAACTCAGGTCTGATCTGGTGGCTGTATGATTAATTAGGATCACCATGAGCTACCTATATGCTGATTCATTATCCAATTTTGAATCAGATTTGGCTAAAAGTTTTCCTGCTGCCTCCATTAGCATAGTTTTAAATTTACAATCATTCATCCTGGAATTCTCCAACAGACTTTAAGCATACTTAGTTTGAGAAGCAAAAATTCAACCATTAGTTTGCGAAAGCTCTATTCCTAAGTAGTAGTGTAGGAGGTCTAAGTAAGTGATATCAAAAGAAAAACATAACCCAATCTTTACCTTTTGAATTGCATGGACTTTGCTAGCTGTGATCCTGATGTCATCCATATATATGAGAAAATTTACCAACTAACCATCTTTGCTTTTGATGTGGAGATCAGAATTGAAAGGGCTCGTCTGGAATCCATTATCAGTGAGATGTTTATATTTTTGATGTACCAGTTCTTGGAGAACGTTCTAATCCATAGAGACCTTTGATCAATTTACATACCAGGTGCTGTTTCCCTTCTTTCTGGAACCCCAGAAGATGATACATGTTTGCTTCCTTCTGTAGATCCCGAGATCTCCATTGAGTGAGGTATCCTTTATGCCCCTCTGATATGTATTTCTTCTAAATGTGCTCCCATGGCTAGAACCAATCTAATAGTGATCATTGTCGCTGTTGGGGCAAATGTTCAGTCTTGGGTGATTTCAATTGCTTCTCTCAGCAGCTAAGTAGCAGTGCAGATGCAATGTTAGCAGTGGTGGTGCTAGCAGCATAGCAGATGCAACACTTGAGAGGGAGCTGCAGTACTCATGCAACACTTGAGGGAGCTGTAGTACAGATGCAACAGTGACAGTGGCAGTGTCATGGGCAGCAATACAGTTGCAGCAGTAGCTGATGGACAACTTGTGAAACTTCAGCAACGTAGAGGATGCTTTAGGGTCAGAGCAATATGTGGCGGGCATGTTGTTAGAACACTTTCCTCACTAAGAGGGAGTGTTGTTTTTTGGTAGCATCGGAAGTGCTCTAAGCCCTAATTTTTTTTGGAGAGGCTTAGACACGGGTATTCCAAAGAACCCCAAAACCGTTTGTGAAAATTCCACTCAGATCATGTTTTATTAAAATAATTAATTATTTTAATGGAGACCCTATGTCTAAACTTAGGGAAATTAAATAATTAAAGGACATTAATAAAATAGAGTGTGAATGATCTAGAAAAGGCGAAGATCAAGTCATGTTATAATCTTAGCCATTGATTAGAGATCTAATCTCGGCCGTTGATTTCTCAACGAGAAAACTGTAAAGGAAGGCTTGAGGGTCATTTGGAAAGACACATGGAGTGAATCTTGAGATCAAATTCTTCTGACGGAGCAAGTGCTCGGACGAAGATTAGATCTAAGTGATTTAGTGTAGTGAGGGGCAGAGATAACATCCAGAGAGAGATTTTCTCAGCCGGATAATCATCAGCAGAGAGAGGCAGAGAGACGTCCAGCAGAGCCAGCGCAGAGCTAGTCAGGGTGACGCAGAGGCTGCGCAAAGCCACGCAGGGCTACGTAAAAGCTGCACAGTGGCTTAGAGGGTTTCCGAGATTTCACTGTCGGAACTAATCCAAATGCCGAAAGCCAAGGTGTGAGACTGCGAGGCTGAGATCTGTGATTTCGGGAGTCAAATCGATCCATTGTTGGGGTGACGCAGTGCCTAGAGGAGGTGGCGCAGGGCCTACGCAGTGACCTCAAGGGACAGCGTCTCCAGTGTCCGGATTAGTCGGATTTTCCAGTGATTGAGTGAGATATTCTCACAATTTCTTTCTGCCAATATTTCTCTTTGTAACTGAATAACTCTTGAGGTATTCAGAGATGTATTTAGAAATTGCTACAGAAATTGCTACTGCTTAATAATACAAACCCCCAGATTTGCTGCACTAGTTTTCTCGCATTAGGTTTTTTCGGGGACTTAGTCCAAAATAAAGTTTTCCTATGTGTGATTGATTTCTTGCTCAGTTTCCTTGTTTTAGAATCAATTTAATTTAAGTGTAGGCTGCTTCAGTAGTTAATTCAATAATTCAGATTTGAATTATTTCTGTAAATGCAATTTACATAATAGAAGTAACTCGGATAGTTGCAGTAGGATTCCTTAGATTGTTAGATCTAGGAATTTTCACATGGTATTATAGCGTTTGATGTGAAACAAGAAGAGTAGATCTGACTCTGGAGAAGGCCAAATTGTTGCAGTAGCAACAAATCGAATCCCCAAGGGGATTGTGCAATTCTAGCCAGAAGGGCTGATTTTTTGAGGTTCTCTCTCTCTGAGTGAGTCGACAAAGAGGTAGGACTTCTAGTTCGAGATTTTGCCGAGGTAGAGGGAGCTACGCAAAGCCTTCACACAGAGCCAGAGAGATGCAGTTTTTTTGCAGGTAGTTTACAAGTTGAAAAGCGTCAGAAGAAAGAAAAGAGCACATAGCGGGGAATTCTTCCTCAGTGAGTTCCTAGCCGAGGAATTCAACATTTTTTCCAGGATCTGAGCAACAGATCAGGGCAACAGATCTACGAGCTCCAAAAGGAGTGCTTAAGCTTGCCTAGGTTGTTCAGATGAGGAGAAAGGGGAAGTAGTTCGACAGTGTTCGACTGAGATGGTAGCTCATGGTCTTAGAGATCAGGACCGGTTGGAGGGTTCCTCCAACTATGTAATCTGGAAGGAAAGGATTCAATTCCTTCTAGATGAATACGATCTCAGGACGTTCATGGCGAATGTGGTTGATGTACTTTTGATCCGGATCAACTTAAGAAGTATTGGTTCTATATGGCAAAGGCCAAGAGGATGATCCTTGATGGTGTCAAGGATCACATAGTCTTTGATGTAGCTGGTGAGAACACCGTCAGGGAGATGTGGGAGGCCTTGTCCTTGTTGTACGAAGGAACTTCCGAGCAACGAAAGATGTACTTGGAGGAGAAGCTTCGTTTGGTCTAGATGCAGAAGGGGGAACACATTGCCCCATTCCTTATGAGGCTTCAGGAGATTCGAGATTAAATGGCAGCCGTGGGATCCATCCCATCTTCGACATCTATGGTGAGGCTAGCCCTTAATGCAATCACGGAGGAGTGACAAGTTTTTGTCCAAAGCATTTTGGGCAGGGCTACGCTTCCTAGTTGGGAGCAGATGTGGTCAACGCTTCAGGAGGAAGAGCTGAGGAGAGATCTAATCAAGTGCAAGCTTGACGATAGTAGCAGAAGCGGATCTAAGAGTCCGAAGGAGGGGGAGAATGCAACCCTAACATCGAAGGGGCAGCAAGGCAACAAAGACAAAAGAGAGATGTCTCGAAGGTGAAATGCTTCAGATGTGGTGAGATGGGCCACTTTGCATGACAATGTCCTTTGAAGAAAAAGGAGAAGGATGAGAAGCATGATCCGAAGGTTGCAATTGCAAAGATCGAGCAGGATGAGTTTGCTATGAGTGCCCATGCTCCTCAGGGAGAGAAGTGGGGTGACATAGAACTGTAGTTCATCTTGAACTTCAGTTGGGCAGGATCCTTGAGGAGCCCACCTCATGGATCATTACCTTGCTACGGGAGCCCATATTTGCAGTAGCGGGATGGAGGAGTCTTCAGTGGGAGCTGAGGAGTGATGGAGTGACAATGCAGTTGCAGTGCCTATTTCTGGAGCAACGCAGAGTAGAGCAACGACAACAACAACAATGCATAGGAGTGCAGCGCACTGCGGAGTAGTGTTGCGCAGTGCAGAGCATCAGCAGTGCATTGCAATCAGAGGGACAACACAGTAGTTGCCAGCAGTCAGAGTCTTCAACACCAAGGTGCATCCTCTGAACACTTGTTCAGTCTTGGGTTATTTCAGTTACTTCTCTCAGTAGATGAGTTGCAGTGTTACCAGTGACAGTGTTATTAGCATAGCAGATGCAACACTTGAGAGGGAGCTGTAGTACAAATGCAGTAGTGGTAGTGGCAGTGTTAGGGGCAACGATACAGTTGTAGTAGCATTGCAGTAGCTGATGGACAACTTGTTAGACTTCAGCAGCGCAGAGGATGCTTCAGGGTTAGAGCAGTATGCAGTAGGCATGTTGTTAGAGCGCTTTCCTTGCTAAGTGAGAGTGTTGATTTTTGGTAGCATCGGAAGTGCTCTAAGCCCCAAATTTTGTGGAGAGGCTTAGACACGGGCATTCCAAAGCACCCAGAAACTGTTTGTGAAAATTCCACTCAGATCATGTTATATTAAAATAATTAATTATTTTAATGGAAACCCTAAGTCTAAACTTAGGGAAATTAAATAATTAAAGGACATTAATAAAACAGAGTGTGAATGGAAGTTAAACTTCTTTGGGGACTCCATGAATGTGATAAACTGGATAACTGGTATCCAGCAGTGCAGAGTTCTACAACTTCAAAATCTGTTACTCTCCATTCGGGAGCTCCTTTTATCCTTTGATTCTTACTCCTGTCAGCATATCTATAGAGAAAATAATGTAGAGGCGGATCAGGGTTCAAAGATGGGGCTTATGCAGGCTATGGGTATCTGGAAGGTTCGAGAGCACAAGGATGGTGTAATTCGAGAGTATGTACATCCGTCCTTATTCGATTGAGCTGTCTCTGTATAATTCAATTGGCAGGGGGATGGTGTAATTCGAGAGTATGTACATCCGTCCTTATACGATTGAGCTATCTCTGTATTATTCAATTGGCAGGGCAACTTACTTTCACAGGAAGCCTCTCTCTTGGCGGTGTTGAGGGTTATATATTCTATCAGATTTATTGATTATGGATCTGAATGCTGCGATTATGGTGTTTACTCTTTGTTGTGCTGCTGTTGAGGGCTGGAATTATCAACCTTCCGACATTTGGTTTTGCTTTTCCCCTGGGCGGTGGAGCGTTTAAAGAACACAGCTGCAGAATAGGCACTTCTTTTCTGCGTATTGAATTGTCTGGCATTTGTTTTGACTGGGATGTGTTTCTAGTTTAGTCGCGGTGGCGGCTTCTAGTGATCGTTGTGCAACTTTCCATGGAAAGTTTTGCATACTTCTTCGGAATGCAAATAGTTGATAGCAGTAGGACTGATAGTAAAGGAATATTAGTTTTTTTCTGTTTGGTCTGGAGTTGAAACCTGAACAGGTTTTACACATGTTATTTCTTGCGATGGTCTTTTTTAGACTTTACCCTCTGGGTTGTAAATAAACTATCTGGTTTGGCTGATTGATCACAGTTTTGTAATTTTGTAATAAAATTATGCTTTTTTTCTCGGGGAAAAAATAAAGAAAAAGAAAAAAAAAACTGAGGGTCATTTGGAAAGACACACGGAGTGAATCTTAAGATCAAAATCTTTTAATAGGGCATGTGCTCGGACGAAGATCAGATCTAAGTGATTCAGTTCAGTGAGGGGCAGAAATAGCATCTGGAGAGAGAGATTTTCGCAGCGGGAGAATCATCAGCAGAGAGAGGCAGAGAGACATCTAGCAAAGGCAGTCAGGGTGACGCAGAGGCTACACAGTGGCTTAGAGGGTTTCCAAGATTTCACTGTCGGAATTGATCCAAAAGCCGGAAGCCGGGGTGTGAGACCGGGAGGCTGAGATCTGTGATTCGGGGAGTCATATTGATCCATTGCTTGGGTAATGCAGCCTAGAGGAGGTGACACATGGCCTACCCAGTGACCTCAAGGGGCAACTTCTCCAGTGTCCGGGTTAGTCAGATTTTCCAGTGATTGAGTGAGATATTCCCACTATTTCTTTCTACCAGTGTTTCTCTCTGTAACTGAATAACCCTTGAGGTATTCAGAGATGTTTTCAGAAGTTGCTATTGCTTAAAAATACAAACCCTCAGATCTGCTGCATCGGTTTTCTCGCATTTTGTTTTTTCGAGGACTTAGTCCAAAATAAAGGTGTCCTATATGTGATTGATTTCTTGCTCAGTTTCCTTGTTTCAAAATCAATTTAATTAAGTGTAGGTTGCTTTTGTAGTTACTTCAATAATTCAGATCTGAATTAATTTTGTAAATGCAATTTACATAATAGGAGAAGTAACTCAGATAGTTGCAGTAGGACCCGATCTGCGTTTCTGTTTTTTGAAGCCGTGTTTCAGAGGGCGAATCGTCCGCAATTCCGTACGGGACGTGGATGAAGACTTGTAGTCGGGGGGTGGGTGGGTGGGGGACGTTTCTTGCAACACTAGGCCCAACACATTAAAGGTCATAAAGGCGAGAAGAATTATCCTTGAAGGAGTCAAGGATCACATCATACCTCACCTATCTCGAAAGAAGACGACTCAGGGTATGTGGACAACTATTTTAGGGCTGTATCGGGGTTGAGTGAGGCCAAGAAGTTTGTGCTTAGAGATAAACTTAGAAATATCAAAATGGTGAAGTCTGAGTCGATGGTCTCATATTTGACCAAATTCATCCAAGTGAGGGACGAGTTAGTCGGAGGCAGTCTCGGACAAAGAACTTGTTAGCTTTGCACTATTGGGTTTTCCGAAGTCATGGAAAAAATTCATTGATGCAGTGAGTGGTAGAGAAGAGCTTCCAAATTGGGAGCGATTATGGAGTGATTGCATGTAAGAGGAGATCTGAAAGCAAGCCAAATCTGGGTCCCATGCAAACATTAAGGAAGAGGAAAACTTTGCCCTAGTTGGCAAAGGGGTCAAGGCAAAAGGCAAGAAAAATGCAGGTGGGGCCGAGTCCAGTTCAAGAGGCAAGAAGAAGAAAGTTCTCAACAAAATAAAGTGCTTCTCTTGTCATCAGTTTGGGCACCAAGTGTCCAAGGAATAGGGGGTCTAAGAAGGACCATGTGGCAGCAACAACAAAAGTGGAGGAGTTCGCTTCTTAGTTTCAGAGGGAGTTTCTCGCTCATAGCTTTCATGACAAGCTCATTGGCCAATAGTGTATGTTATATTGACAGTGGAGCAAATTGTCATCTGTTCGGGAACAAGGGATATTTTAGCTAGTTGACAGAGAAGGACATGCAGTTTTACATAGAGATGGTAGATGATGGCAAGTATCTCTCCAAGGGTGTGGGTACTGTGAAGTTTGAGAGGGAGTGTGAGAATCCTCTCTACCTTAGAGATGTTAGACAATGGTCAAGGCGCCGAGGTTAGACAATGGTGTAGAGTACATCTGCAACGCTTTCCGGGACTTGTGTGCCAAGAGGGCATTAAGAGAGAGCCCACCGCATCTCATAACTCTTAGTAGAATGGGGTGGTTAAGCGTAAGAATTGGATTGGTGTTGGAGAGGCTAGGGCCATGTTACATGACCAGGGGCTGCCTATGTGAAGGCTTTCTACAAAACAAGAGCCTATGTAGGGTGCTGGGTAGAGTCACACTAGGGGATGCTTTCACGGGTAAGAAACTTGACGTGTCTCAATCTTTGGCAAACTTACTTACTGCCATGTGTCCTTTGATAACTAGAAGAAGCGGGAGCCCACAACAGAGAAGGGCATTTTTGTGGGCTATAGTGAGACATGTAAGGCGTACAATTTGTATATTGCAGCACTTGAAGATAGTGATCTTTGGCAAACTTATTTACTGCCATGTGTCCTTTGATAACTGGAAGAAGCGGGAGCCCACAACGGAGAAGGGCATTTTTGTGGGTTATAGTGAGACATGTAAGGCGTACAATCTGTATATTGCAGCACTCGAAGATAGTGATCATGCGTGATGTGAGATTTGAGGAAAGGGCTCTTAGGAAGTCCTTGTGTTGAAATTGGCAAATAGGGCCAAATTCCACCTTGGGACAACTCATATGATGCAGATGATATTTTTATTGGATTTCTCTTTTCGAGTGGTTCAAGATTGATCTAAAGATCATCTCATTCAGACAAACAAAAGTATGATTTTGAATTTATTTTCACACGTGCAAATTGGCGAGGTTGGCCTCAATCAAATGTAGGCTCATGAAGCCCAATAGATGTGTCTCTTCACCCACAACGAAGTGATAAATAGGAGTGACCTCTCTTCTCATTTGGACATCATTCACTCACATATTCTTCTCTCTCTCCAGTTCAGATTGGTTCGTACAACTTGGGTTCTCTTTCTCTCTCTCTCTCTCTCTCACGTGTGGCAAAGGAGGCTGAAAATTTTAGATACCAATTGCAGGTCAAATTTCCAGATTGCAGACCAACGTTGACTAGGGCTTGTTTGATAGATTTTGATTGTGTTTTTCTGGGCATAATTTTGATTTTTGCATGCTGTACTTGTTGGCACAAAAATTGAGGCATTTCACTAAGTTTCACCTGCGTTAATCGCAGGCTTGATTGAAGTTTGACCGAGTTTGACCAGTGTTTCAGGCACTGTTTTGGGTTGACTTTGACCCTTCTTGGAGGTCTAGTTGACTGACTTTGATTGAGTTGTTAAGGAGATGCTTTGTTGCTGATTTGACCAACGTTGACTTTTTGGTTAGGGCAAAAGTTTGACTGATGTTTTGATAGAGCTGATTTAATTGTGTTTTGGGCAAGTGAAACTGATCTATGTACTCTCTCACTGCTGAATTATTGAATAATAATAAGAAGAATTAATCAAAGGGTTTTCCCCACATTGGGGTTTTTCCCTGACATCCGCCAAATATTGTGTCCTCTTGCCTTTTGCGTTTTGTTTTATGTTCTATCTGCATTTACTGTCAATGTGATTAGGGTTGATGTGATTGCTACTGGAAATAATTGGAAATTGTTATTGGGATGCTAAGGAACATTGAAGTAAATTGTGCTAAGCATAGAACATACCATTGTTAACTAAAATTAACATGGTATCAGAGCTATGAGCGACCATAGGGTGAGTGGTTCACCTTCCCTTAGTGGTGCATTGTGTACAGGGTGAGTGGTCCACCTTCCCCTGTGATACACCATGATGGATTGACATGTGTGTAGGGCGAGTGGTTCACCTTCTCCTATGGCATATGAGCAGGATGAGTGGTTGACCTTCTCTTGCTGATGCCCTAGCATACATCCTACCCATGTAGTCCCAGACTCATGGGAAGTACCTCTCATCTGGCCAATGAGTTGGGAAATGAGGATAGGGACCATAACACTACTGATGGACACATCGTGTATTACCGTACTCCCTATGCTAGGATGCATGGTCTTCAACAACTTGATCTGGGATCAATTAAGGTTCTACCTCTGGACTGACTTGTGCCAGTGGAGAGTGGCAAGGTCTTGTGACTCACTCTCGATCTATTCTTATTCATTATTACTTCATGGTTCAACAGAGCATAGCAGAGAAAAGATTACAGAGATGGTACACGATGACAAGATGACATGATGATTTTTGGCAATAGATGGATTGGCAGGTGGAATTCTCCCTAGTTGAGAGGGAGTGTTAAAATTGGCAACTAAGGCCAAATTCCACCTTGGGACAACTCATATGATGCAGATGATATTTTTATTGGATTCCTCTTTTTGAGAGGTCCAAGATTGATCTAAAGATCATCTCATTCGGACAAACAAAAAGTATGATTTTGAATTTATTTTCACACATGTGCAAATTGTGAAGGTCGGCCTTAGTCAAATTTAGGCTCGTGAAGGCCCAATAGATGTGTCTCTTCACCCACAACGAAGTGTATAAATAGGAGTGACCTCTCTCTTCATTTGGACATCATTCACTCACACATTCTTCTCTCTCTCCACTTCAGATTGGTTCATACAACTTGGGTTTTCTCTCTTTCTCTCACACGTGTGGCAAATGAGGTTGAAAATTTCAGAGACCAATTGCAGGCTGAATTTCCAGATTGTAGACCAGTGTTGATCAGTGTTGGCGAGGGCTTGTTTCACTGATTTTGATTGCATTTTTCTGGGCAAAATTTCGATTTTTGCAGGTTGTACTTGTTGGCACAGAAATGGAGGCATTTGACTGAGTTTGACCTGCGTTGACCGCAGGCTTGATTGAAGTTTGACTGAATTTGACCAACGTTTCAAGCACAGTTTTGGGTTGACTTTGACCTTTCTTGGAGGCCGAGTTGACTAACTTGGACCGAGCTGCTAAGGAGATGCTTTGTTACTGATTGATCAATGTTGACTTTCTGGTTAGGGCAAAAGGTTGACTGTTGTTTTGACAAGTCTGATTTGACTGTGTTTTCGGCAAGTGAAGCTGATCTATGTTCTCTCTCACTCTGCTGAACTATTGAATAATACTATTAAGAATTGATCAAAGGGTTTTCCCCACATTGGGGTTTTTCCCTGGGATCCACCAAATATTGTGTCCTCTTGTCTTGGCTTGTCTTCTGCGTTTTGTTTAATGTTCTATCTGCATTTACTGTCAATGTGATTAATGGTTAATGTGATTGCTACTGAAAATAATTGGAAATTGTTATTGGGCTGTTAAGGAACATTGAAGTAAATTGTGTTAAACATAAAACATACCATTGTTAACTAAAATTAACACCTTGGGACATGAGCAAGGTGTAGTACAGGAGGAGGAGCAACAAGCCCTTAAGTAGAAGGCTTAGCTGGCTCCTCAAAGTTCATCACAACCAGTTACTTGGTAGGCCGACCAACATGTAGATGAGGAGAAAGCACAGGGACGAGGAGAGAGTTAGACCTAGAGGGGTCCACTTAGCCAGTGACTCCCAATGTAGGGAAAGGATGAGCTAGTTGGGCAGATCAATTGATTAGGGAGGCTCAAGAGAGAGTTGGAGCCCACAACTCCACATTCAAACAGAGTAAACAACCACAAAGATATACAGGGTACATGGCACTTATGAATGAGGTGATAGGCTCAGAGCCTTATTACTACAAGGAGGCAAATTCTTAGTAGGCATGGCGAGCTTCCATGGCGGAGGAGTATTCCTCTATTGTGTAGAATGATGGTTGGGAGATTGTGCCAAGATTGGTTGGCAAGTCAGTGGTTAGTTCATGTTGGGTGTATAAGATTAAGCATGCAACTGATGGGAGTGTGGAGAAATGCAAGTTTAGATTCGTGCCCAAAGGTTTCTCTCATGTCGAAGGGATATACTATGATGAGACATTTGCACCAGTGGCCCAATATTCGTCTATTAAGACCATATTGGCTCTAGCAGCGTAGATGGGGTGGAAAGTCCACTAAATGGACGTGTGAAGATTGCTTTCCTTAACATAGTTGTTGAGGAAGAGATATATGTTGAGCAACCTGAGGGGTTCGAGACTTTCAGGAGAGACACATGTTTGTAGGTTGAAGAGAGCTCTTTATGGGCTCAAGCATGCACCGAGGGCATGGTATGCTTGGATAGACAATTACTTTCTAGGATTGGGCTTCACCAAGAGTGAAGTTGACCCTAACTTGTATCATATTGTGGTTGTGGGGCAACCTCTCATCCTTGTGTTGTTTGTTGACGATTTGATATTGACATGGAAGGAGAAGCTTATTAGTGACTATAAGAGAGATCTCGTAGAGGACTTTGAGATGAAGGATGTAGGGTTGATGTGCTATTTCCTTTGGCTGGAGGTATGGCAGGGTGATGGGGAGATCTTCTTGGGATAGGGCAAGTACACACAAGAGTTTCTTAACATGTTCCACATGTATGAGTGTGTTGTTTTTCTGCGACACTGGAGAATCTAGGTTAGGGTCTTAGAATCTCTGACACTACCAACTCAAATGCCACAACAAACTACTTTGCATAGCAGAATAAACACAATAGTAAATCAACACGTGTACGAATATACAACTTTTTACAATTTTTCAACAACCCAACTTCGTTATATTATTAGTCTATAATACAACAGTCTAGGGCTCCCGTATCTTTTGATCATGGTCCTCATACAATCACTGATATAGGAATATACAATTAGGGTTTGGTTTCAACAGTTATGACAACGAATCTACCCTGAATAAGACAACAACTGACCTCCTTGCTGATGTAATGCTCCACAACCCTTTCAGTTCACGTGTCTTGAACACATCTGCTGGTCCTTTTGCTCCCGATCTACAAATCTGCCTCTATCAATGATCCATATCCTTTAGGTCACTGAACACGGCTCCAATCTACCCTCTAGCTGATCATTAGTCCTTTAACGAATCAACACATAGGGACCTCTGGTGAGTTGTTCACAACTCTGTTTGTGAACAACTCTAAGACTGCCCACTGCTGCTGCTCATCTCTTTGGGACTTCTTTCCCACTAGTTGCTTCTTAGTCCTTCAAGGACATAACTCTTAGGGACTTCTTCCCTCTATTGCCTACCTATGTTGCTCCAATGAGGCAAACTTAGACCATGGAGGGCTGCCCACTTTAACTGTAGAAATTCCTTCTTCAACAATAGACTAAGGCTTTAACTTAGGCCTTCTTGGCTGTCCTTATTCATTCAAGAGACAAACCCTGAGCTTCAGACTGATTCTGCCCTTCTAATAGTCCTTATATTCCTTCTCAGGTGACTGTACTTGGGGCTTGGAACAGGTCACTACAGACCTCCCAAAACTGTTCTTTTGTGTGTCCCAACAACTGTCTAATACTTGAACTTGAATACTGCACTTATTCTCCTAGAAGATGTCCTTCTAGGTCTCCCAAACTACCTCCTACTATGAGGAACTCAACGTCGTCTATGGCAATTTGAAGTAGCCTAAAACCACCTTCAAACCCACTCCAACAGACTTGTATCCACTCGCTGCTGCTCTTGATGAATGCGTCCTAACATAGGAAGGTTAGTAAGCTACTCGACCTTCCAAAAACATCTATTTCGTCCACCTAAACACCTCTGAGACTCTCGGTCTATTGGAGAAGGTATACTCTTGTTTTGTTCCCAGATTTTGTCCTCCCAGTCTTGGCCTAGCCACTTCCTTTCTGCCCAAAACTAGACCAAAATAGTCATAAGAATATCCTATTTTCTCTTTCACTTGGTCATCTAGGGCTATGGTTCCATGCGTTGTACTTGGCCTCCCTATTTTGTCTTCACATGAGAGATAAGTGACTTGATTGGATGATGGATGAGGCTCCTCGTCTTCCCTTTTTATATATCTTCTTAGGCCAACGTCTAGCCCTCTCAAATGGTCTCCTCAAGTCAAGGCTGACTTGAATTTTCTAGAACAATTAGCCCACACAACATATAAAAATTAATATCTCAACTTCTACATGTCCTTTCTTGGTGCTTAAAGTTGCCCCTTGTTCCTCTAAGGGTGCTCTTCCATCTCCAAGTGTCATGTCATGAATTCTCTTCTTGGTTTTGGCCCAACTCCTTTGGGTGCAAAACCCCCCATGCTTGGGTTCTTAGCCCACAAGGCCTTTTGTGGTGGCAATTCCTCCACAACCTTGCCCCTTAGGGTTTGGAGTACCTCTTAAGCTACTAATCTCAACAGAGTGCATGCCTATGACCACGCCTCTAATCACAAATTGTAGGAAAGTGGATGCTACTAGATCAGAGCGAGTTGATCCCATACTTTACAGGCAACTCATAGGGTCGTTGATGTATCTGGTGAACACACGATCAAACATTTGCTTCGCAGTCAACCAGTTGAGCCAGTTCATGGTTGAGTCGACTAGAGTGCATTGGGTTGCTGTCAAGCACATGTTGAGGTATCTCAGGGGCACACCAGATTATGGGTTGCTATACAGATAGGTTGATGGTGTGAGCCTTTGGGGCTTCACAGATGCATATTGGGCAGGGGTTTCAAAAAACAAGAAGAGCCCTTCAAGTTGTACCTTCAGTGTTGGATTAACAATTGTTTTGTTGGTTTAGCAGGAAGCAGAGATTAATGGCACTAACCTCAGATGAGGTTGAGTACATGGCTGCCATCCTGGCAGCTTGTGAGGCCACATGGTTGAGGAAGCTACTTGTCGGGTTGTTCAGTTAGAAGTTGGAGCCTACAGTTGTACACTATGATAATCAGAGCTCCATCAAGCCTCTGAAAATCTAGTGTTTCATGACCCCTCCAAGCACATTGAGATCTGGTACCGCCATGTTAGAGATTGTGTTTAGAGGGGTAACGTCAGACTCTAGTACGTGCCTACAAAGGAACAAACAATTGATATTCTGACCAAGGCATTGGCAAGGAGCAATTTTGTCTTCTTAAGAGATAAACTAGGTGTATTACACAACACTTTCTTTTCTAAGAGGGAGTGTTAAATGTAGTTAGAGGAGGAAGGGTTCCTCTAAATTTAGAGATGCACTAAATTTGGCAGAGCGGCCCACATGTGGGCCAAAGGCGCAATTTTGCCTTTTCTCATTATTTTGATTTAGGAAAATTTTAATTTTCTCTTAACCATTCGTGTAGATGGTGGGCATAGGATGACTTCAAAGGAGGGAAAGGGGTGTAGACTTGGCTCATTATGCACTAGACAACTTTTGTGTTCAACTCAATAGAGAGAAGGGTGTTTAGTTCAGCGCCTAGGGTTTTCAGATCAACACATTAGGGTAGAAAGAGAGGTTGGATAGACTTAGATTATTTTACAGCCAACGTACACTTCAGCTAGTGCCGCATTTAGCTGCGTAGGAGGTATGTACAAGTCTAAACAATGCGCATGCAGGTTGGTCGATTTAGAGAGAAGTGCGCAAACCAGTTGTGTTGTGGGTTAGCAGAGTGAAGGGATGTTTGCCCTTATAATCAATTTCTGAAGATTTTGTTGAGCATCATAAGAACACGTAAGTTTGCAGGTTTTCCCCAATTCGGGTTTCTTGGGAAAAAAAATTTGGTGTTAAATTTGTGAATGTGCTTGTGTCTTCAATTTTGTTTTTTCGCTGCAAATAGTTTAGTTAGTAAATTCAATATATTTGATGAATGTATGTTGAAAGTTCAGTTGTAGTTCTTTTCACTTCAGAAAATTCATTGAATTAGCTGCTGGGTTTTAAAAGTCTAACAGATGCTACCTTTATTTTCAAAGTTGGGAGTACTACAAAGTTTGTGGGATATTAGCATTGACTGCAAAGCACTCTAGAAGATGTTAAATTGCTTCCAAAGCACTTTTTCTCACCATTTTAGGGATAAGTTCATGTGAACATGGTGGAAGTGACCTCTACCTATCATTGAAAATTATGATCTCTCGCAAGCAATCCAATTGGAAAGTGTGGTGAAAAGACAAGAGAACTAAAAAATAACTAATAATCAATTGAAAAATTTAACTCCTCTCCTCACTACTTTTGCCTTCGTAAAATAGGCTTAGAGGTGCACTTAAATACCATAAATATCAATAGAAAGTAAACGCTGCATTATACCAAGGATAAACCCCCTTTAAAGAGTAGGTATGTGCCATGAACTAAAAAGGGATCCTACTATAATTAACCACTTCATCCTCAAGATAGAAGTCTATCATTAGGCAAGAAAAATACACACCAAATAGGTAAGTCCATAAAATATTCCTCTAACCATTGACTAGTCTTGTGATGAGAATAACATGTGTAGATAGTAGCAATTCCACAAAAGAAACTTGCTTAGTCCATAATTATCTCCTCAAGGCATGCTTTTTGAATCACCAATGAGAATATCATGTTTGAGTATGAAAGTCTACAATTTTTTTCCTCAAGCCATGTGCTAACCTTGTGATGAGATTAGCATGTACAGACTATATCAATTCCACAAAAGCAAGCTCAAAGCATGTGCTCTAGCTTTTAGACCATAATAATAATGCAAATTGTGTAAACTCACTAAGAAGCCACTCAAGGCATGCCCTCTAGCTCAAGACTGAAATGAGGATGCATTTCCCAACATAGTTAATCAAGTTAGCCTAGAAGGTGAGTGCTCCATCTCCTGGTGAAAATAGTTGTAATATGTCATTCAAACCCTAACCCATGCAAAAATCCCCAAAGATAGTAGGTGACAAAAAGGATTTGACCTCTTAAACATAGAATTTCTTAGAATGGCCTAAAATTAACACTAATACTATATGCCATATTGGGTTCTCAAAAATATAATTATTTAGCCAAATATATACTCCACCTGGTAAAGATACATTGTTTCAAATAGACCCAAAATGCCATGGTCTCAAGATCAAGATAAATTCAAATCATGGACCAATTTCCACACTGGGTCCCCCAAAAAATATAATCGTCTTACTATTTGGATTGTTTTCTAAAAACGAAAAATTTCAAAAACTAGATTTTTTTCCTCCAAAATTAAAAACTAGATTTGCCCCATATTTGAACCACACACCTATCTCTCTAATGGTTACCCAAATATTTGATCACCCACTAAGGAGAAAAACTAATTTTATAAAAATAAATATTGCTGAATATAATGGAAGCAAGAATTTAAAAGTTCTCATCTCATTGTCATCATCTGCTTGTGCATTCTCCAAAGTTTGCTTGCAAATCTCAATGCATGGGGGAAAATTGCTAAAATAGAATCTTGGAACTTTTGTACTAAAACCCTGTTCAACTAGCACATGATGTGCTATATCCTTGTAATGCTTATCTCTAAATCCTTGAAACTCATTCATCACAACTACGAAAGAAGATTGAGCTAGAATAATGCTCTGCAGTGAGGTACCTATATGGTCAATGTACTTGTTGCATAAAAATCTAGCAGGCTTGATGCAAAGCCTCACTGGGCGGGGCTAAACCTTATGGCAACAAGAGAAAGGGTTGCCACTGTCACCTCAACAACCTTTCTCCTTCACTCTAGTGGTATTTGTCCATAAGGGAGGCTTCCCTGGATCACCTAAAAGGATATTCTAATGCTATGGTTGAAGGGGATGGACAATAGGTCTATAAAATGACATAGAGTATTGGCATGGCCTAGAGAGGCCCAAATATTCTATTCCATAGCACAAGTACTCTATTCCTAGACCAAAGATAAGGCTGCTATAAGTTGGGGTTTGATTACAACGATAAAGTGTGCAATGCCATAACAACCAAACAAAAGGTCTTCCAATGATAATCATAAAAAAGTAACAAAGGCCTTCTAATAGGCGCTAGGATTAGGGGTAGGAAATTTATTTTTATGGCTAAAAGGTATGCATAAACAACAAGTGCTATGTGAACCCTTAATCAGAAGGATTAACCATGCACTATGCTAGATTTTTCTTTTATGTATTTTATAGATGTAATTGCTAAATTATGAGCCACAACCAACCAACATAAATTCACTTTTATGCAGAAAATTGCTTTAAAAACCCTAGCAGCTAACCCTAGATGTTTAGGAACAAGGGAAAGAGGAAGAAATTCGATAAAGGTTATCGATTATCAACACAACAATGATTAATGCCTTATCCTACAAGGGTTTAATGGAGTCTTGTAGGGCTAAATTTTCATGGAAAGATTTTGATGGAGTATGGGGGCATGACTAGCGCATCCACTTTTTAAACCCTAATTATTTTCATTGTGAGAGGAGAGATTAAATATAAGGAATGTGTTGTCGCCTTAATCCACACTTGGGATTATCGTGAATCCAAGAGTAAGTGAATACACAAGTTAAACGTTATGAATAAATAATTCATAAAAAAATAATATCATAATATCATAATTAATTAGTTAATTAATATTAATAAAAATTAATTATGTAAATGAAAGGTCAAAAGGCATGACCAATCAACCCTCTTGACTATTCAATGCATATTTAGGCATACTCACCTTTCAGATTTTTATCAAGAAAACAATTACTATTTATACAACTACTACACAATTACATTTACATATTGGCATTTGGTCTCTACAGTGGTATAAGAGCCATCGATTACCTGTCCGCAACGACATTGTTTGCTCTTGATCTTTCTCGTTTTCTACTGCTCGTACTTCATCACTGTTCAATCATAATCGACCCCGTTCACCATGTTCTGCCACTCCTTAAATTCTTGTGCTCCCTTTGCCACTTTTTCATTTCCTGTTACTTGTTGCTTCTTTCTGGAACTCGACAACGCTCTCCTGTTCGTGTTCCTGCCATCTTCCATTTGACAGTCACCCCCGACCGCCAAAATTGTTCCACGTCCATATGCCGACGACCTTTCCTTGTCCGGTTCGAGCTCTCACTGCCACAGATTTTTTTACCGGCTACCACCATTATTTTGTCTGACCAAACCCGCATCCGTGATTTGTCACTGTTCTGCTGTGTCTCTTTTTTTCTTTTTTTCTCTGTCGTGTTTTTCCCCGACAGTGCAACCTTATCCTCATCAACCGCTGCTTCAAATAAAGTCGTGACCCCATATACATTAAGTGCCAATCCTAAATTTTTTATATCTATATTAATTTGAACTAACAATTAATCAAATAATTATATATATAATTGGAAATATATATATATATATATATATATATATATATATATATATAATTAATTATATATTTAATTAATTAATTTAATTTAAAAAAATGTATATAATTTTTTTTTGGTTCCACCAAGAAAAACAAAAACAAAATAGGAAGTAATAAAGATGAAGCCAATTCAAAGAAATTTCAAGAAGAAATCGATAAAGTGCAACGACGCCTTGATAATGTCGAAAAGACATAGGCAAAATTAGGAGAGGCTCAAAATAGGCTACTTGTGACTCAAGAAGGAATGACAAACAATATTAAAAAAGTAAATAACACTGAGAGAATGTTGCTTGGCATACAAACCCAGTTAATGGGAGAATTTAATCCAGATTTTAATCCTTTAATTACCCAAGAACCAACACAAAGTCCCAAGACTCCAGAAGGCGAAGATTTTCCAAATCATGATATTCCGCAAATGCTATAAATACACTTATCAGGAAGTCAGTACTATACAAAATTCCCAAAACAAGACTCGGCGAATTAAGAGGGAGCTCCCAAAATACAATGGTAAAGATCATAGAGGCACTATTGTGTGGGTCAATAAAATGGAGGCCATTTTTGAGTCAAACCCACCAATCGGCGAACGAGAAAAAATCATGACCGCATCCAACTTGGAAGCTGAGGCATATGATTGGTTCCTATGGTGGTCCAACAAATGTGAAGCTTGTTCATTTATTTGGAAGAATTTTGTGGATGCCTTACTAAAAAGGTATCATGATGAAAAAGAAGATGATATATACGAAAAATTCGTTTATCTCAAGCAAAAAGGGTTTGTAAGTGAATACACTGACGAATGGGAAGTATTAGCTGTAAGACAAAGATGATTTTTTAATGAAGAACTGCTAAAAATATATAGATGTGGACTTAAGGAGTATGTCCGAGCATAATTAAAATTATACAAACCTAAAACTATCGAAGAAGCTAGATATGCTGCAAAGATTATTGAGCAAAAACATAAGTTCAAAATGTCATCATTCAAGGAAAATGAAGGCCAACAAAAATACTTAGGAGAAAAAAGAAACAAACAAATGAAGTTATTGTGGGGACAAATGGGCTTCAGGACACAGATTCCTTAACAAAAGTTATATACTTATGAAGTCGAGAAGGAATCAAACACTTAAAGTAATGAGTCAGAAAAAGGATAAAAAAAGAAAAATAATTGTCGCAAATGTGGAGAAAATTGGATGCCAGGACATAAATGTGAAGACACATCCTTACACTATTATAAAATAGTAGATGGGAAGCAAGTTGAAGTGCAAGAATGTGATGAAGAAATCGTTGTCACACACAGTGAAGATTCTGAGAAACCGTCATTAGCTGCAATTTCATGTGACTAGAAAAACCATGATGAAAATAACAACTCTTCAAAAGATCAACAAGAAGCAACTGCAAAATACGTTCCACCACATCTTCGAAAGAGGAGAAACCAGTCTCCAAGGAGCATTAAGCTTACTACACCACCAACAAACATGATGAGGAGATTACGTCCTAAAACCCTAAAGCTTAAAGGACTCATAAGAGGCAGACATGTCAATATACTTGTAGATTCCGACAGTACTCACAATTGTATAAACATTGATCTTGCTAAACAACTTGAACTTTGTATATGCCCAATTAAGGACTTGACCATGTCTGTCGCTACTGAGCAAAATTTCAAAGAAATAGGAGAATGTCATAAGGTTTCAATCCAGATACAATAATTAGAGCCACAAATTGATCTATTTTCCCTACCACTCAAAGAAATAGATGTAGTTCTAGGGGAAAAATGGTTAATACAACAAGGAACCTATACTACAATCCTCGAAGAACAATTCATGGAGTTTAACTGGCAAGGACAACATTATAAATTATATGGTGTTAACACTCCCAGCTTCAAGGAAGGTACAAATACTCATGAACACTTCGCAGATAAATGCAAAGATGCCACTCCATAGCAACATGTTCAACTAGAGGAATCCCTTCTGGTTATGCTTTGAGTACAAAGCATCTCTAAACTTTAAAGGGGGTGGCAATGTTATGAATAAATAATTCATAAAAAATAATATAATAATTAATTAATTAATTAGTGAATTAACATTAATAAAAATTAATTATGTAAATGAAAGGTTAGAAGGCATGACCAATCAACCCTCGTGACTAGTCAATGCCTATTTAGGCACATTGTCTGAGGGGATGTAACTCACCTTTCAGATTTTTATCAATAAAACAATTACTATTTATACAACTACTGCATGGAAATGAAAGTTGTACAAAGAAATTGCATGTAAAACGAAATTGGCAAGTTTAGGAAGCTAGAAATAAAATTGCATAAGTAAAGAGATTCATAGCAAGTAAAAACTAAATGCGTGAAAAACAAATTAAAAAGGAGGTTAGATGCCTTAACTTCTGGATCTATTCTACTCTACTTCTAAAAAATCATGTAACTGCTGGACATAGTTTTAAAAACTGGTAGGTCTGAACCAGTTATTGGTCAATCTGGCCGGTCAGATAGGTCCAGGTAATGAAATGGTAGAAAAACACTGTTGGGGGGTTGGTCATTGATTACCAACATTGTTAGGGTTGAGTTAGGTTTAACGTTTTGGAGGGTAAGGGTTGGTTTTATAATCAAAGGGGGCTGTTTTGGGAGGAAAACAACCTTGGTTTCCTCCAAAAATACTTGAAAAATTACCACCAAGTGTCCCAAACTCCCCTTGTGCATGTAAGATCTGATCAGGCCAGTGAGGGTTGGAACCAGTTGGTTAGGGCTGGTTTTTAATAGTTATTTACCAAATCGGCCAAGGTTGAGTTAGTTCTTTTGTTTAAGTTTAGGGATTAAGAGGGGAGTGTTGGGTTTATAGCCAAGGAGGGGCTGTTTTGGGAGGAAAACAATCTCTGGTTTCCTCCAAAATCACTTGGAAAATCACCACCAGGGTTCCTGGACTTGCCCCACCCATTTGAGATTTGATTGCATCGGTTTTTGTTGGAATCAATTAGTTAAGGTTGTTTTGTACCGGTTAGTTACCAAACCGGCCAACCCTAGCAATGTTGGCAATCAATGGTGTTGACCACTCTTTGTCAACGACCCCATAGCAGTACACCCCTTTTTTTGCAAATGGGATCTATCATGTTTGAGTGTTCGTGCCATTCAGATTTCATCATTCAGTTGACAATTTTGTAAAATATGTAAACTCATTCTGCATGTTTATAATGTAAATGATCTTAGTAAGACCATCATGTATGTAACAACCTAGGTAAGCCTAGTATTTTGGTGACGATTTCTATCCTAGGAGGTTTTTCATCTCACTGATTCATCTGTGTCTCTAGATACAAATTATCGGCAGAGTTTTTCCCCTCCAGGCTCAACCCAAAGCTAGGGTGGATTTTGCTTTCGAGATACTAAGTGAGTCCTAGTGTTTTTTATCGAATCTTTGTAAAAGTAATCTGGAAATGATCCTAGCTAATTGGCTAGATCATTTTATTGCATATTGCTAGGTTTACGAGATCATATTTTGAGTCACAGAATTGGGTAGATTATTGAGGGTTTGTTAAGAATGGGTGTTCCCCACATGGTTTAATGTATTAATCTTATGTAAAAAGAGTTGGAAAAATAATTAATCCCCTCGTGAGTCAATTAATTAATTTTTCTCGCCAAATTAAATTAAAAATCCTAAGCCAGAAATTTAATTAATTTGATGTCCCATGTCAAATTAAATTCTTCAAAAGACAAAATTCGTGGGTCTCTAAAAAATGAATTTTTAAAGGTCCCGGGTCAAGGGAATATTGAAAATTTTGAGAAATTTTGGACATCTAACCCCTGGGCCTTGATAGTAAAGTCAAAGTCAAAATTTTGAAGTAATTAACTCAAAATTATTATTTTTAAGTTAATTAAAAGCGAATTAATTGAAAAATTCAAAATTCCTCAAAAAATAATAATTTCGACAGACGAGATTAAAAGATAATTAGATCCTTTTTACGGTCGAGATTACTTTGATGAGGATCAAACGAACTAGCCATTGGAGATTTTACCTATAAATTAGAGGTCAGTGTCAGTCTGATTTTCATTTGATCTCTTGGTCGTGTACTAGCTCTTGAAGCTCTCTTGTAATACTTTCTGGAATAATGCAAACAAAGTCTTTGGGGTTTTATTTGATGGTCGTGTTCCTCTTCGGCATTTGATGGTAAACTTGTTCTTTATATTCTGCTGGTAATTATTTCAATGAATTGTTGATTAATAACTCTTGTAGAGTAATCATTATACAGGTATCTTGCTTAGGTTACTCGATTTAAGGTAAGAATTTTAATTGGATTGAGTTAGCTGGTATCTCTAACTCTTGAAAATTTCATTTTTATCTTATTTCTCTATTGATTTAACAGTTTAACTTTAAGTTTGCAGAAATTTCTCGAATTTAGAATTGGGTTTTTGGGGAAGTCCTCAGCTGGACCAGCTGATTCCTAAGGAAATAGGATCTGAAGAGCCCTCCGAATTTAATTCCCCAAGTGTATCTTAAGTTCTTTTTGCAGGATTTTTATAGGGTTTGTGCCTAAATAAATTTTTTTTTTAAAACTTTTATTGAATTTAAAGTTAGATCTGGCTAGTAAGAGCCTTAGATCTTTAGATCCGAGAGCGAAGTCAGACTTACACTCCTCAGATTTGACATATGTGCAACTCTTGTGCATAGATCTATAAACACATTGTATAGATTTGTATTTTTAATAGTGTAAATATTTAGAAATTTCTTTAGTTTTTCTGATTTCTAACTTGGGATCGGGGTTTCATTTTCGATTTTTTGTATGTGCTGGGTTTCTAGGTTTTGGTTTATGGTTTTGTGCAGGTGACATTTGAGGGTTTTCAAAGAATTTTTGGGGTCTGAGAGAGATCTAGGCCCTGGAGGTAAGATCTGATTTCAAGATCAGGATTTTTTGCAGGTATATTCAAGTTAGATTTTTTCAGATCTGAGTTCGAATTTTTTAAAGTTCACCAATTATTGCTGCGTTTTTTCATCCTGCTGTTCGTCTTTCTCCTATTCCGGCTGCCTCATTTCCTTCACGCAATCTCTGCTGCTGCGTTTTCCTTTCCCCTCAGCTTCTTTGTTCTCTGTATGCTGCCATATCTTTCCCGCTCCTCCTCGAGCTCCCTTTCTCCCGCATGCTCCGATCTCTCTTCCTCATCCTTTTTTCTCCGCCATCCTCGCTGCCCTGCTCTTCCCCGCTCCAACTCCATCGCATATCCTCGCTGCCCTTCATCCATCTGCTCGACCTGCGTTTCCTCTTCACTTGCGGCTGCCTCTTTTCAACCTGCATACGCTTTTCGTAACCTAACTCATAACATCAACATTTCATTCTTTTAATTTTTATATGGTTTGGACTTTGGTTCTTTTTAAATCTTTTCAATTTTGGAATGAGATTCGATTTTGAAATTTTTTAGTTTGGCTTTTGTAAAAAAATAAATTTTTTATATACTTTTAAATTCACATTTAAAAAATTAAAATGAAAACTTTAACTTCTAATAAAAAAAATAAAATATTCATTAATTTTTTTTAACTTTTAACATTAGAATTTTTCAGTTTGATTATAGAAAAATAAAAATTTTCTTGGATTTGCATTATTTTAGAATATCATTTAATCCATAAATTGCTTGATGAAGTGTTTAGTTAGCATCGACATTTCATGGTATTTCCTATTGAGATTTAGGTGCTAGTTACTTTCATATGCTTCAGTTGAGTTTGATGATCATTGGCATCTGAATTTTTAAACGTTTCCTATCGATCAAAATCGTCTATCGTGTAATTAACTCTTGTTTCATTTACTTGAATTTGGATATTTATTGAATATTAATGTTTGGGAAATTTTTTCAAGTAAGTGTAATCGATATCTTATTTTGATAGCTCTATTGTGGATCTGTAACAAATTGTATATCTTTTAATTGAGTAATTTCTGACATCTTCATAATTGGCACGCTCGCTTAAGTACTTAGTGGTTGAATTAGATAATTTGTAATCTAAGTGTTTCGAGCTCTTAACACCACCTCTCATCTTCGAAACTTGATTCATTTCGCTCCGTTTTCTAATCATTCTCCTTGCATTCTGCATTCTAAGTTAGCATTGCATATAGGATAGTTATTCATCCAGGCAACAGTTTCTCATCAAATACTTGGTTGTAATTTCCTTAGCAAGATAGTTGACTCCATAAGGCATTGGTATCAATCATTCAAATTCAATCGAATCCTAAAATCTTGCTAGATCTTTGACAAGTATTTGGTCGTTTAACTGTCTCCCAAACTGTAGGGAGACAACTTAAATAGAGAGATTGGGGATTAGGGTGACAGCCCTCGATCTGACCCGTTGTCCCAATGCCTAGAAATTCTATGCGACAAGTGGTAATGTGAAATTCTTAAAGCAATTGCAATCAATGGTATTTTCCTTTATCTTTCCTTTTCATCCTTTTACTTAAATTTTTAACATTACCATTACGTTTTTTAGGATGTTTGAGAGTAGTTCCAACCTCATTTGATTTCATATGAGAAAGTAGAATTTTAGATCCCACTCAGAATCCAGTAGACTTGACAATTTTCAGGATTCCAGGATTTCGGGATTGTAATGTTTCCATTTGATTATGTCATGTTTGAGGTTATGGGATTGGTATTTAATCAAGAGCATGAAGCCCTTTATGAACCTCGATGTTGTTGGTATTATTGTTGAACTCCTCTGGTGTAGGTGGTATTAATTGTTGAACTCCTTTGTCATGGCCTTAACAAAAATATACCATTTACTCAAAGAAAAATATTTGGTTAGGCATGCTAAGCTTTTTCTACCATATTATAAGGTC
Organism: Pinus albicaulis; assembly: GCA_034641835.2. Classification (NCBI taxonomy): domain Eukaryota; kingdom Viridiplantae; phylum Streptophyta; class Pinopsida; order Pinales; family Pinaceae; genus Pinus; species Pinus albicaulis. The sequence goes on from CM076578.1 coordinate 1,915,843,673, forward strand.
GAGGAGATGAACCCTTCACTTTAACAGAAATCATTGAATAAACATATTAGGCTTTTTCAATTTCTACCATGTTATAAGGTTGAAGAATCCAAGTCTGAAAACTCTGAGTTAGATGATGTTTGTGTAACTCTTGTTGATGATCCTGTTTCTAGTAGGGGTGCATCAGTGATGTGTTTGATGAGGGATAATGTTGATCTGTGATTTGTAGTAATCCAGTGGCCCAATAACCTGTAGCATTCTTTTGGGCTCTATAGTGGCCACTTGGAGCTCATTCATGATGCATTTTGTTGTTGAGTTATATTGCACTTTGTGCCATTTTGATATATTAACCCTTACATGGTATATAGATGAACAAACTTCACATATTTTGTCTCTAATCGTTTGTAATCATGGTTTGAAATCTTAAAAATAAATTTTCCATCAAAATTTATTTATTTTATCTATTTGATTTCAATTTTGGTTCATAGAATCTGTTTTGATCTGGTTCCGGTTTGAAACCCTGTTAGATAGGTGGGCTGGTTCAAAACCTGGTTTTGGTTGTTAAAACTATGCTTTGCTGGAATGTTCTTCAAATCTCCTAGAGTATGATCAATAATTCAAAAAACATAAAGAAAATGATTGTATTACACACATTCCAGCCTACAGATATAACACACATTCCAGCCTACATTCAGAAAGAAATAACATACATTCCAGCCTACAGATATATGTCTAAACCTGCATATGAATAGATGGAACGTGCAGCTAATGAGTAAATACATTGTTAGTGATTTTTTTAATACAACAACTTTGAACTATGCAGAGTTTGAGCATGTACATAACTGCTGGGGTGTAATGTCTTAACCAAGGAGAGCTTTACAAAAAAAAGATATACAGTAAAATAACCTTCTATATATATGTGCACCAGTCTTAAGGACATGTAGAATTTTGTTTGTATGGTGCGTCAGAAATCTACTCAAGAGACTTTCTGAAGGGAAAATTTCTCTATACAGCCCAGATAAAGATTTATCAAGGCAAGCTATAGTGTTTTGTGTGAGAGGGGAGGTGCCAACTTTAAATGTATATGTATAAAAAAATGATGGTATGCTGGCTTATGGGGCAGCAGATTGCAGAGATAGGTGTCCATGGTGATTTTCAGATCTTCTACCAAGCAAAACTTAGTTGTTACAAGGAAAATTGTGGCTGCAGAAAGATGCTACCAGTGCCTTGATGAATGCTGGGGCGTATGGGGTCCAGAGTGGTGCAAGGGAGGTCGTCTTGTTTCCGGAGAGAGGGTTCATCAGTAGAGTGTTCAAGCAATAAGAAACACTATATTAAATTTTTAATGATACCAAGAAAAGCTTCATCAAAATACAATGCCAAAGTGGACAAATATTCAGTTTATGGAAGCTAAAATTCATGTGCATTTTCACTAGGGTTTGAGAGAAAAGATATCAGAGAAACAATTTCAAGTGACAAATTTCTCAAGAAATAGCAGTGTCACTGGCAAGAATAGCTCTATAACCACTGATGGGAAATTCCATAACCAGTGAGCTCATACAGCAAGACTATCTCAGCCTAAGGGGTGCACCACTGTACTACCCACTAGCTGTTTTTTAGAAAACAAAAGCAGTAGGACCCAATGCCAATTCCTTCAACAACCCTTACAATGGCAGGGCGAGCTGAATAAATAAGCCTAAGTTCAGCCCCTTAAAAGTCATTTGCAACAAGGGGGCCCTACTTCTAGAATCTGGGCCCACTAGAAAGTGCGCCCTTTCCTCCTGAAAATATGACATAAATTAGTTTTTTGTGGGGCCTAACAATAGCTGTGCTTTTTCCTATCCCGGTGACAAAAATTAATTCAAAATTATAATTTTGGTGGGCCCCAATGAGATGGGCACCCCTTCTTAGCTTGAGCTGGATAGCATTATATTGAAACAGTTTTTGTGGGGCCATAACAGTGTGCCCAACCCCTTTTTTGAATGCTGGAGCATATTGTATTTGCATGAAATTGGCTGGGTCCGTATAACTGTGCTCTTCACCTTAAGTACATCACATTTCAGATTCTATGGGTCCAGTGCACTGTCCTTGGTTACTATGGCTGGAATACATTTTACAATATGCATGATGTAAGCTCTAGGAGGGGTTCTCCCTTCTTTGACATAATGAACTAGTCACACAAAGATGAAGAAGCGCCCGTGTGGGACCAATGCTAAATATGTGGTCACAATGGCCCTGTTACCATGCAATTGGCATTGGGCCCACATGGGCATTTTTCATGTGTGATAAGTTCACCTAGTCAGAAAAAATGGGAAGGAAGCCCTCCTACTTTGAATGATGTATAAGGTTTATTTTAGCCATAGTGTAGGTATAACTATAATGGGACCCACAAATGTGTGCACTATTTTGTAATGTATATCAACTAAAGTAATGGGTGCAGTCAAAAAAATACATGTAAATTCATATATGGCAATCCTTAGACTAGGAAAAGATGGTGGCCGTAATGGGATCCACAAATCACATAAAATATGTAATGCTATTCAACTCAGCAGAGAAAGGGGTGCTCATCTCATTGGGGCCCACCAAAATTATAAATTTTGAATTTATTTTTATTACCAACAATTCAGGGTGCAACTATTTTTTAGTGCCACAGACATGATTTAAATAAAATATTTTCTGTAGGAGAGGGTGCATTGTCAAGTGGGCCCAACTTTTACTAGAAGTAGGCACTCCATAAAATTAACTGTTACAAGTGACTGTTGGGAGGCTGAACTTGGGCCTATTTATTCAGCTCGCCCATTCAGTGTAAGGGTTGTGAAACAATGAATACTATAGGTCTGCATTGGTTTTAAAAAAAAGGCTCTTGGTTGGTTTGGTTGTGCGCCCTAGAGGTTGGAATTGCACTCTCTAGAAGTTCCCGTCAAGTCCAGAATTGTCTCATTAATGGTTGAACAACTAATTTGATATGGTATCATTGTTCCATTTGTTGAGTTGCTTCAATACACCCTTTTGCCTTAGTGGAGTGCCCCACCTTTCATTCTTACTCACCTGATTTCGTTTGCCCAACAGGGTAGATACTGGTACCAAACTATTTCAGCCACTAAATTTCCACCTTCTCAACCTTTTCGTCTTGGACAGCAGTTGCTAATCTGAGTAGAAATGTTTTGTCCATACTGCCAATGCCCGTTGGCACTCTCAACCCTCACCAACACCTGAGAACTCATGGTCATACTTGTACAGGCTGGTGTTAGGTAAATTCATCCCACAGCCACAAATTTCTGGAAAGTGAGTTGGCATTTTTGTTCTTGACAGGTTCGTTGAAGTGATAAGCATAATATTATAAGAGTAAGGACAGATGTGGAGCATTCAACCTTTCATCAAGCACATTTTCATAACTTCTGTTTACAGATTAGTGCTGAAAATATCAACAAAAAATGAGTGTGATTAGAGGAAGACTATAAGCAAACTGTTTGATGATATACATCTATGAAGTTTGTGTTATATATTAGCACAGCAGTCATCAATCCTTTTCCTGGCAGGCTGGTTTTCAGTCTTTAGTCACTAGCCTGAAGTATTACTTTATGGCTAGGGAATCAAGGTTAAATTCCTATTACGCTAGCACTCTGAATTTGGTCTTATGGTCTCACTAAATATGATTTTTTTTTTTAAAGAACACACAATAATTGTTTGATAAAATCAATGAACTAGATATGGATGTCTGCGTGACAGCTTGCTCATGTACTGGATCAAAGTTGCATTTACAAGTTGAAAACCATCTACTGTCATTATATTCACACCATTCTAAAACAATTTAAGTTCCATCTACTGTCATTGTATGCACACCATTTTAAAACAATTTAAGTGCATGAACTTGAAATAGCACATTTACTGTGTGCACGTCGGTTTGCTTGCAAACTGTTTTGACACAATCTGTGTATGAATTCCCCTACATGCCTGTAGCAGCATTTGGGTTCATTCACTGTGGGGCCATAAATGAAAGCTGGAAGGTGCTCCTTGCCGCTGAAAAGCAAGATATACAGGCATAAAGCACACAATGTTCAAACTCTTTGATCCTGTTCATGACCTTACAGATTCGAGGTCTTTGAGGATGTATGCCAACTGTTTGAAGAAAGGACTGTGTTTTTCTCTTTTATTTTGTTTTAGGTTTCAATCAACCTGCTTACTCATTTAGTCACCAATGAAACAGGGATTTAATGGTGGTAGTATTATCGCATTATACAAGCATTAAAGATAAAATTATACTTTGCCACAGTACATTTCTAGGCTCGTCAAGTCTGGTGGTTCAATTACTAGCCTTAATCCTTTAGAGATCCTGTTACAAATCAGAAAAATAGCGTACCATCATTACCATTAAGAAAATGTTTGATTTTAATTACATCCGGACCACTCTGAACAGATAAACATGTGCGAATTTGGATGCAAGTAAAATGATTCCATTAGTGTTTGCTGAATATAATGACCTCAGAAAATTGCACATTGAATTTATGCTCTGGCTGTTGCCTGCCTAAAGTTGCATCTATTTTTCTGCTTTCAGGGAGCTTTGTACCTAGATGTTATCGTTTGTATTTGTCGTATTTGTCAAGGAAATTATTTCTGGTCATGTGAATTACATGTCATTTGACAACTCCAATTCCCAGCAAATAGATAAATTCAAATGTTCTGAAACTGACATCACAGACCTTAATAGCACTTTCAATCAAAACTGAGTTTTGCTATTGGTTTAAAGGTAGTCAATTTGGAAGTTAAAGACGTTGCTGGATATGCCTGGAAACTCACATATGCTCAATATCTATATCAGTTCTGTTAACTTAAATGAAGTTATGTTTAGATACAACTCTGGTTGTCACTCAAATTTGCAACTAGCATTATCTTTAGAGTGGTGCCAAGTGTTTTAAGTGTTGATGAAGATAACCAATGAATGTACCATTGAGTGAATTCTCTCCTACAACAGAACATCTTATATCTTGTATCCACCCTTACAAACTGAAGGATAACCATTTGTGTGTGTTGGGTTCCTATAGTTCTCAACATCATATTCTTGTTTAGGGAGCCCTCCACAGAGGTGATCTAATCACACCTCTAAAGAGCAGCTAGACAGACCGAGGTGACAGTGGTTTGTTTTTAAGTTACCCCTTGATTTGTCTAGAGTATTGATATTTTTTACCAGCATGACAAATCGAGAGGTAACAAGCCCCAACTTGAGTATGTGCAATCTGGAAGCAGACACAAGGGCTCCCAAATCTCTGTTAATACCTGCTCCTGCACACATCTCAACCAAAAAAAGGATCAAATAGGCAATGCAGGGTGATATTGCAAGCCAAAAGATCCTCGTCAAAATGTAATCAAAATGAACCAAATAAGATGGACAATAATTGTAAAATAAGCAAGAAAATGAAAACATCATGGTACCCGAAAAACACAAAATGTAATTACTGCTCCAAAAAGCTTATTTATTTATCTTTATCATTTTTAAAATATTACATAGAGATCAATCACCACTTGAATGGTACACAATATTAAGATCTGTCCATTCACGAGCAAGGGTAACTTGTCCCAATTTAAATGACTTAAGGTGGAAGGAATTAACTTCGACTTTTCCATGCATTTTGAAAGGATCAGGTCAACTTTTGAATTTCCCATGCTTCTCAGACTTTTCTTTTTGCCTATTCCACGTGAAGACCAAGTCCCCAATTTAAAAAAATCTTTCACATGCTCTCAAGGCACTGACCATCTTATGATGGCCTCCATCTTGGATGGATCTATCTTCAGCGCTCCACCAATCACATACCCCCAAATACACCAAAGATTGCTGCGCAAAATTGCACTTCTTGAGATTTTCTAGCAGCTGGTGCTTCTTCAATGTTTCCAGCACCTGTGCCAAATGTGAAATATGCTCCTCCCAAGTATCACTATATACCAATATATCATCCAAATAGACAATAACAAATGAAACTGTAAAAGGGCGTAGTACATCATTCATTAATTTCATAAATGTAGTTGGTGCATTACATAGGCCAAATGGTTAACTAACCACTCATACAAACCTTCCCTGGTTTTGAAGGCAGTGTTCCATGTATCTTATTCTTTGACTTGAACCTGGTGATATTCGGACTTCAAGTCCAACTTGGTGAAGTATTTTGCTTGTTGCAACTGATCCAACAAATCATCTATCCTAGATAGGGGGTATCCGTTCTTGAGTGTGATTTTGTTAAATGCCTTGTAATCTATACACGTATGCCAAGTTCCATCCTTTTTCAACACAATGATGATGGGTGATCCACATGGTGACGTACTTGGTCAAATGACGCCTTGTTCCAGTAGCTGCTGCAATTGTTTCTTCACCTCACTTACTTCGATAAGCCAAGCCCCATCCTTTTTCGACACAATGATGATGGGTGACCCACATGGTGACGTACTCGGTCAAATGATGCCCTGTTCCACCAGCGGCTGCAACTGTTTCTTCAACTCACTCACTTCTATAACAGACTGCCTGTACAACCCAATATTTGGCAATTGGAATTTGACAAAAGTTGGATCTCATCCTCTACTTCTCTCTTAGGTGGCAACCCTTTAGGCTCTCGGAACACATCCTTGTATGCTTGTAACAACTCCAATTGTTGTTTCTGTTTCTTAATACACCCCTCTGGGAATGCCTTGCCTCTTATTGACTCCTCTTCAGACTGACTTTCTCTTAAAAACAACAAAACACACTTCTTGCTGAAACTGATCAATTTCTTGGCTTGGTTGCCACTTACCAGCGAAATTTCTGACTTGCCTTTGTGCACATTGATGATGATTTTCTATCCTTGATGTGCTGGTATTGGTTGGCTCTCCTCATGAATATCACACATGTACATGTATGGACTCCGAAACACGACTCCACATACATCAAGGGGAAATACATCTAGATTTACTTCATCAATAAAATCAACATTGATAGCAAATCTAATTTTGCACTGTTTAATTACCTTAAGCTTTGCATCCTTATTTACCCATCCCAATGGATATGGGTTTGGATGGTCACGAACTTCTAGGCCCAACTTCTTGACCAACTCTGCTGCAATGAGATTCACCTGCGATCCCGAGTCAAACATAGCATCAATCTTTGTCTTCTTGACCTATATCTTTATATGGAAGAGTTTGGTTATTTCTTTCTCTTCCTGCTGCTGAAGGCTACTTAGATTCACCTCCTTCTACATTGATGTACAAACTACTTTCTCATCCACGTCTGAGCTGCTTTCAACTTGGTTGGTTGAATCAATGGTTGTGATATTCTTCTTCTTATTATCTTTCTTCTTGTTCTTCGGGTTTAACTTTGGATGCAACTTCCGACACCTCTCCTTTGTATGGCCATCAATGTTGCAGTGGTTGCTAGGATATTTGCACTGGTGTTCTGTGGCTGTCGACTTTTTATCTTTTTTCCCCTTTTTGCTTCTTCTTCTCCTCAGAAGCTTCCTGTTGCTACTTTTGCCCTGATCCACTTGATTGTGCTCTTTTTAGACCTATGTTCTCTAGGTACTGTGCCTGTACAGAAGCCTCGTCCACCGATTTGGGCTTGAACAACATCACTTGCTCACGCAAATGGTGGTGCAGAACCCCAAATACTTGAGGAGTACATTTGGGTTCTTTAGAGAGATACCCAACATTATAACCATCTTTTTGAATTATGTGGTGTACTCCTGCACACTTTGGCCCGACTTTTGCCTAAAGTAATGCCACCGGATCCACTGGTCCTCCACACATCCAATGGAATAAAAATGTGACTTAATGAGGGTTTTGAAATCTTCCCACTTAGTCACTAGAGGTTCTCCCTGAAACCTCAGGGTTTCCGTGTGGCTTTCCCACCAAGTTAGTGCATGACCCTCTAGTTTCAGTTGCGCAAATGAGATCTTTTGCCCTTCCTCGATCTGATGGATACTGAAATAGACTTCTAGTTGTTGCAACCAGTGGTTCACCTTCAGAGCGTCGATCTCACCATGGTACAACTTCATATCAACTTTTTCTTCCATTTTAAACAGGGACTGATTTAGGACACTCAAATTGGGTTGATCTTTTCCGGGTTCTTTCTTCTGCTGGTTCTCCATGTCTTCTCGATCCCCCGATCCCCCTTCTGATTTTTCCTCTGCATTCGAATGTAGGAATTTACAGGGTAAGTTCCTTAGATCAAGAACCAAAGGTCACCTCTCACAAACAGATCACAAATCAGTACACCAGTATAATCACGTGGTTAAAACCCTTGAAGAGGGAAACAATCCACGACTTGAGCCAACACAGCCACTTCAGGCAATTTATTAATATAAAAGAAAAGTTACATATGTTTATCTCATAAACGGTTAGCCAACAAATGACCCTCCATGCTCTTTAAATAGAGTTCATGGACCAATTGGGTGTTAAGCCACGGATCAAGTGTCGTTAATACCGAGGAGAGAGATAACCGTCGGATCACTACAAATCGTGACCGTCAAATTGTAAGTTACAAATGTACATGGTAAAGAAACACACTTTACCTAACCCTACACTAGACTAAGTTATTCTTAACTATTTCCTATGTGTCGGAATATCCTAACATCCCCCCTTAAGAATAACTTGGGATAGGATTGAAGGATTTACAAAGGAGACACAAAAGGAGCCTATTTCCTATGTGTTGAAATATCCTAACATCCCCCCTTAAGAACAAAGTGGGATAGGATTGACGGATTTACAAAAGTGACACAATAAGAGAAGGAAGGAGGCATTAGAGCCTATCCCCCCTTAATGACAACTTTCCTGAACTCCAAGCATGGATCGAAGTTTGGTAAACTTCGCTTCTGTGAGAGCCTTCGTAAAGATATCGGCTACTTGATCATTGGTCGGACAATACTGCACTTCAAGAACACGATCATGAATGAGCTTTTCGATGAAGTGTATGTGGAGTTCAATGTGTTTCATACGCTGATGCTAAACTGGATCTTTACATAGCTGAATGGCACTCTGATTATCACACCAAAGTGTAGTTGGATGCTACTGATGAAGACCAAATTCATACAAGACATGACGCAACAAGGCGGGTTTTTTGTCGTTTTCAATCGTACCACGATACTTACCGTCAAGAAAGAGAGATGGTACTTTCGTTTACAAGACCAAGTAATAGGGTCTCGAACCGTAGTGAACACATACATTCCGTAGTAGATTATTGGGGTTACCAACTCAATTGCATCAAAGAAATCAATCACAATGGAGACTTTTCATACCTGTGAACAATGAATTTCGAATCGAAATCGTACTCTAATATACTGCATATTTTCAGTCGTTTCCAGTTGATTTTCATGAGGTTGGCATAAATCGAGCGTACAAGACCAACGACAAAGGAAAGTGTCAGTGACGGCATGGGTTAGATATAGAAGCTACTGTCAAGTTGACAGATAAGGTAGCATCAACTTCAAGGGTAGTACAAGTGACTGAAAGCTTGACTCCAGACTGAAAGGGAGAAGGGGCTAGCTTACAGTCTTCCATGTAAAAGTGGTGTAGAAGATCACAGGCATACTTGGACTGAGAGAGGGTAATGCCTTCCTTGGATTGCAAGACTTGAAGACCAAGGAAATAATGCAAGTGTCCTAAGTCTGTCGTTTCAAACTTCTTTTTGAGGCTAGACTTCACATGGTTTATATGGTTTGGATCACTACCAGTAAGGATAAGATCATCAACATAAAGAACAAGGATGGTGAAGGACTTACCCACTTTCTTGGTGTAGACAGTGTTGTCAGAATGACACCTAGAAAAGCCATTATCTAAAATAAATCTATCCATTTTGGCATACCAAGCCCGAGGAGCTTGTTTGAGACTATAGAGAGACTTCCTAAGGCGACAAACAAGGCTAGGGTATTTTTGGATAAAGCCAGGGGGTTGTTCCATGTAGATTTCTTCTTGCAAATCTCCATGTAAGAAGGCAGATTTAACATCCATCTGATGGATTTCCCATTTAAAGGAGGCAGCAAGGGAAAGAACAAGGTGGATAGAATTCATTTTGGAAACAGGGGAGAAGGTTTTAGTATAGTCAATGCCTTCAACTTGTGAAAATCCTTTAGCGAAAAGACGAGCTTTATGTCTATCCACTTTTCCATTTGGTCCAAACTTGGTTTTGTAAACCCATCTGCATCTGACAAGTTTTCTTCCTTTTGGAAGAGGAACAAGATCCCAAGTATCGTTCGCCAATAAGGAACGATATTCTTCATTCATAGCTTCATCCCATTGGATGATCAAGGCTTCTTCTCTGGTTTCCGGACTGTGGATTTTCCGGAACTTGAGCTAATACAAGAGGCTTTTCAATCGAGAATTAGCATTTCGTCGATCCGTGTGGTCACCCTGGAAGAGAACCTCCGCCGTATCCCGAGAGTTGGACTCATCTTGAAGCTTTGTGGGATAAAAGGAATAATTCAAGAGGTGGAGGATTGTCATTCCCCGCTCGTCATCATCTCGAACTAGAAGGAATGCTAGCGAAAACAGAGAGAGAGAGAGAGAGAGAGAGAGAGAGAGAGAGAGTAAGAAAGCGAATCAAAGGCAGCGCGTGGTGGCATACCCGCCGACCAGGGTCACAGGATGAGCAGATTTTCATCAAATTCGACATCTTCTTTCTAATGATTGGATTTTGGTTGAAGAAGTCTATAACCTTTGACATCTTCAGAATATCCAACAAAAATGCATTTTTCACTCTTAGGTTCTAAGGCTTTATGTTTCGCATCTGGAATATGGGCCCAAACATCACTTCCAAAAACACGAAAGTGACTTACATCTGGTTTGATTGAGCTCCAGAATTCTTCTGGAGTTATATTCTTTAAAACCTTAGTAGGAGTGTGATTTACTATGTAATTTGCACAGTTAATTGCTTTTGCCCAAAAAGTGAGACTAGTTCCTTTAGATTGAAGCATACAATTAAACATTTCTTTTAAGGTGCAATTCTTCCTTTCAGCTACACCATTTTGTTGTGGCATATATGGAACAATATGTTGCAATTGAATGCCATGCTCAGTGTAGAAGTTGATAAATTTGTTGTTAACATATTCTCCTCCATTGTCTGATCTTAACTTAAGAATTTGATGTCCAGATTGTTTCTCAACAAAGGCCTTAAAGGCCAAGAACATTTTAAAAACTTCACTCTTGAGTTTTACGAAGTATACCCAAGTGCGTCTGGAAAAATCATCAATGAAAGTTAAGAAGTATTTGCAACCAGAGAAAGAAACAACAGGAAGTGGACCACATAAATAACTGTGCACAAGCTGCAAAGGGGCTAAAGCATGCCAAGAGGCACGTTTGTCAAAACTATCTCGATGATGTTTTTCAAGTACACATCCGGAGCAAACACCATCTCGGCAAGATACCATAGGAAGATCTGTCACCATATTTTATTTACATAGAGTTTGAAGAGAGCGATAGTTTAAGTGACCAAATCGCTCATGCCAAAGTTTGCCCACTTCATCATTATGAGCAACAAAAATGGAGGGAAGACATAATGACCCAAAGTTGTCAAACTTACCTTGTGGAATCATCAACAATGCCAGTAGCTAAAATATGTTTAGGATCTTTGAGGTCCTTGATTACAACATCATGAGGTGAGAATTCTACTATTTTCCCTTCACTTGAATGTGTTATCTGATAAACAGAGAGAAGGTTGCATGACAAGGCAGGAACACATAGTACATCATTAAACTGACCATTATCTAGATGAGTGGTTCCAAATCCTACAACACTAAGAGATCTATCATCACCAACATAAATATGCTTGGTGTTACAATCATGTAAAGAAGAAAACATGGCTTTATTTTTGGCCATGTGGTAAGAAGCTCCAGAATCAGTGAGCCACTCATGAGAAGGAGAAGAGGAAGATACATTTAATGCATAACCAAATCTTGATGCTTGACAACCACAAGAAAAAAAGTGCTATTCCTGAGGAGGAAGATGAAGAGTGCTCCAGATTGATGTTGTGCTTCTTCATTGCTACTTCTAAGGCTTCCATTTTCTTAAAACATTTGGACTCTATATGGCCATCATGATTACAAAAGTTGCCATGTCTATCGGTCTTCTTCCCTTTGTTTTTATTTGCCTTATCATTTTGGTGAGTTTCTTTTTCAGTTTGCGGCTGAAATTGCTTAGGACCTTTGTTTGGTTTCAGACCATATTTTTTAGGATACTGCTTCTTGGGATTCTTTTGATATGATTGCTATTGGGCTGCTAAAGCTTTCTTAGAAGCGTTTCCAGGAGTGATAAGACCAAGGTGTAAGAGTTTTTCTTCTTCTCTTATCAAAGAATCACAAAAAGCATCAAAAGAGGGATTCTTGTAGGTGGTTCCTGAAGAGATGATGGCTTCTTTAGTGGAATGGAAGGCAGAAACAAATACAGAGTATGCAGGGCCAAGCTTAGCAAGAATGCAATAGATAAGGCTACCATCTTCCTTTTTGACCTTACAACCTTCTAAAAGAAGTCTAAGGGTTTTGAATTTGGACAAAAAGTCTTCAATAGAGGAGAAATTATTGGGGTCTAAAGTAAGCAACTCATTTTCAAGCTGGTGGGCCAAAGCTGCCATCATGCATAAGCATGACTCGACCATCGGGCCGCCATCAACTTGAAGAACTAAAAGGCCGCCATCAACTTGAAGAACTAAAAGGCCACCATCGACGTGCGAGGATGGGAGCAACTCTCTTTTGGGGGAGGGGCCCCAAAAGCTGCCATCATGCGTAAGCATGACTCGACCACCGGGCTGCCATCAACTTGAAGAACTACAAGGCCGCCATCGACTCACTATTCATATGGTGAGGCCCGGAGGGACTCGACTGAGGTGATTTGATTTTGAATGCCAAAAGCAGTTTTTAGCTTTTCCAGGGCTTTATCAGGGGTGTCAATGTCAAGGATGTGAAATCGAAGATCTTGAGCAATGGACATTCCTATCAACCCTCGTGTTTGATCTTGTTTATTTTCCCATTTAGGAACTTTATCATCATCGGAAGGTTTAGTTTCTTGTCCCATGGCTATTCTATAAAGCCCTTTACTTCCAAGTATATTTACCATATGAGGTAGCCATTGGAAATAATTGGCGCTATTAAGAATAATCGGGCATGCACTTTCCATTTAAAAAAATGAAGTTGAGAAAAAGCTGAAACTAACTACTCTAATGGAAAGATCTCGCAAAATTAGGCCGTTAAAAAAAAAAAACGGCTCGAGAAACGGCTTCCGGATGAAAAAGATAAGCCTTTTGAAAGATTGAGGTAAGAGGTGCGTAAGTTCGCTGTACTAACGCTCTGTTTTGGAGGAGCCTCAGCGTTACTAACGCACTTGTCAAGAGCAGAGAGCACGTTAGTGTCCCTTTACTAACGCACAAGTCAAGAGTAAGGAGTTGCGTTAGTAGTCCTTTAGAGTGATTTTGAACTAACGTGGGTTGATTTCCAAACAAATTTATAAGAAAAATAACTCTCTTTAATCTGTTTGGCTTTCAACTGTACTTTGGTGTGCGTGCTTTTCCTGCACACAAAACTGAGCAAACAAAGAAATGCAAGCCTTACGGCAGAATGTTAGTTTTTCGGTTAGCCTTATTAGAAACTATCTATTTTATTATTTTTGATTTCTCCAGATCCCACAAAGACGCGGGGAAAGAACATACGTAGTAAAAAAAAACTTCTTCCTGTTTCTGATTTGCCGAGATCGCAACCTGCGTAGGGCAAAGAGCATATGCAAAGAAGATGATATAAGGCTGACAAATAAATAAAACCTAAAAAATCGAAATAAACAGAGGGAACCGAAATAAGCAGAACTATTAACAAATATAACTGCGAAATAGATACTTTATGCCTCCAGATTTAAATTGAAATAACTTGGGCAATCAGAAACCTTTTCGCATGAAACGAAAGATGTTTCTCACTGTAACAGATGCTCTGGACAAAACAAAGTAGTTCTCCAGCCCGAAAATGTTAAAAAATAATAGATCTAGAAAATGGCAGTCACATGCAGTAAAACCAGCATCGGATTTGGATCAACAACAGATGCGGCCCTCAAAATAGCTCTGATACCATGTAGGAATTTAAAGGGTAAGTTCCTTAGATCAAGAACCAAAGGTCACCGCTCACAAACAGATCACAAATTAGTACACTAGTATAATCACGTGGTTAAAATCCTCGAAGAGGGAAACAGTCCACGGCCTGAGCCAACGCGGCCACTTCAGGCAATTTATTAATATAAAAGAAAGTTACATATGTTTCTCTCATAAACGGTTAGCCAACAAAAGACTCTCCATGCTCTTTAAATAGAGTTCATGGACCAATCAGGTGTTAAGCCACGGATCAAGTGTCGTTAATACTGAGGAGAGAGATAATCGTCGGATCACTACAAATTGCGATCGTCGGTTTATAAGTTACAAATGTACATGGTGAAGAAACACACTTTACTTAACTCTACACTGGGCTAAGTTATTCTTAACTATTTCATATGTGTCAAAATATCCTATCATCGAACCCCCATCTTCTCCAAATATCCCCAACTTATTGCTTAGGGCCGCCATGAGGAGGTTTACATTGTGGTTTATATTCATGACTTGTTGTTCGAGCCACGAAAACCTCACCTTTGTAGGATCATGAAGTTCATTTGCAGATTCGTCGATCATGATTAGGGTTTTACAATTTTTGGGCCCATCGATCTAGATCCCTGCAATCTCCACAAAATTCCCAAAAACACCTGCTCTGATACCAAATTATCCGTAAACTGCTGTGGATATTCCATTGGACAATTAGTCACAACATATATGATATAAAATATTAAAATGTTGAAATTTTACACTATTACATTTTTATTAAACTTTAATATATGTAGATTTAACTGTAATAAGTGCATGCATGTGAATATAAATTATGCAGAAAAGTAGAGAACGACAAAATAAACACACACACACACACACACAAGACACAAGATATGCTCTCTGGGAAATCCTTTTGAGAGAAAACCCAGCTGGAAGGTGAGGTTGTTTCACTCTCTTTCTTTGTCTGCAAATATGGTTGCAGGTACAAAAAAGTAATGTCTATGGCCCGTGGGCTGCTACAGTGCACAAATCCTCTCTATGTGCTCTACCTCCTATCTCTTCTGACTATATTTGTTCAGCTATGGAACATAATTCTCTCGAAAGAATGGAATGCCTCTTCCTTTTAGTGGCCTGATTATAACACAGCGTGATAGCCTACTAGTGGTTAATTTTGACTACATCAACTCCTAACTAGAGTTACAATATAGACTCTTCTAGAGTATTTTACATCACAAAGATTTGGCTAGCCCCTTTTCCATGAATACTGGGTGCTGACATGATGTCCTCCCGAACTATAGGTGTGAAAACATGAAGGTCGACTTCTGAGTGACATAAATTTTGCATACTAACTCTGGGTGATGCGCTTTTTGCGCCGTTGGAAAGATCTTAGTGTGTAGAATAACATGAAAAAATGTGGTGCCAAAGCGACAATGTTTTAGCCCCCAAAAATATTTGTTTGATGCCTCAGAACGCTCTCGTAAGGTTTTAGATCTTGTTTCGCTAAACTTGGTCCCACTGGTAAAAATGGTCCCGTGAGTCGATTCCTCCACTTTTTCCACTCTAAATGCATTGAGGTGGGTGACAAACAATATAATGATTGAATACAGATCATGGCATAATTCAAATCACTCGATAATATACTTATTCTTTTGTTCATATGAAGGGGAAGGAGAAACAATAGATCGAGTTTTATGGGAAGATCAAAATCTTCTAGGAATACTGAAATCTTTTGGGAAAACCAAGTTCTGTTGAGGCAGACAAAGATCTTTGAAGTAGGAAAAAATTCTCTATGACACAGTGATCGAAATTTCATGAGGCCAAATTTGTCTCTGGTGGACCAAGTTTGACTTGGGTTTGGTTATTGGTCAGTTTCACTTTGTTTTTGATTGGGAAATCAAATTGTCTCTTGTTGAATTGGACATTTTCTCTAGTAAAAGGTTGCCGAGTTTTTCTCTAGTTAGGTTTTTTCTAAGATAAAGTTGTGTCTTGTTTGGATATCTCTTTATGATTCTATTAGCTTTATTGTTTTACTATTGAATATTTTCTATGCATAATTGCTTAATGATGAGTGCGACACAAGTTAAACTAATGAAGAAACCATTGGAAGTAATTATCAATCTAGGAAAATTCAACATTCCTCTAGTTCTATCAATTGGTTGATTCATACTTGTAGTGTGCTTTGGTCAAAGGTTATGTGATGTAACAACGAGTACACAAGAATCTTTAAGTAGATCACAATTAGATAGTTGGCTTGACATCCAATTTGTATGCAAGGTGAAATGGGCTCATACTCATGAGTTGCTTCTTAGTGATTTCATTTACCCATAGGGCATTTTTTAAATTTACCATCCTAGTTTCTCTTGTTGTCATCCACTACTTTCTTGATAATTGTCATAAGGTTCTTATTACTTGACACGACCAATCCATTGCCTTTTGGGTAACTTGAGGCACGAGAATATACAATTCCATAATTGAAACAAAACATGGATAACTCAATAGAACTAAAAGTTGTAGCATTATCAATCCTGATTTTTGTTGGCACACCAATCCTTGTGATGGTCTTTTTTAAATACAATCCATGACAATTTTTAGTAGCTTTCATATGGCCTCAACCCATCTAGTAAATTAGTAAATAAATCAATCGTCGTTAAGATCCATTTATGGCCATTATTGGAGTTATCTTTGAATACCTTGATGAAATACAAACCCCATTGTTGTAAAGGTGACCCTACCACCATTGATTGCAATGGCAAGGTAGCCAAATGCTTTCTTCTAGTGAATAACTGACATGATTGGCACACTTTTATGAGAGTATCTCGTTCTCAATAAATATTGTGTTGTGGTACAAGCAATGAAGTGACCCCCACATGACCTTGAATGGAACTCCTCTATAAGTTTCTTAGTCTCTTCCTTGCTCACACATCTTAGGATGAGGACATTAGGGTCCTCCTTCTGTGCTAGGCCATCTTGGATAAAACAATATTTTGTAGTGTGAAGTCTAAGATCTCGCCTTCTGTGCCAAACTATGTGATTAGGACATGAAAAATATTGAGGAAATATATAATATCCCCATACCATTCATCTCTCCTTAGCTCCTTAATCATCACAAAAAATATATTAATGAAATAAAAGGCTAAGGCTTTCTCGTTTCCTTTAGCTAAGATCATTGCAAGGCTTTGCCCCTTAACTATTTTTGTGGGCTTAATATAAAAATCATGTACTTGTATCTTAGAAACCCACTTTCCTCTAGTGTCCAAACAATTTTGTTGCATTAGAGTATCTTTTACAACAAAGAGGGGCATAGGCTATGATTTAGGAATAGACTACATATGTCCTAAAATGCTTTTGGGACTAAATCGAAGTATATTCATAGTCTAACAAGGTGTCATTTTTTCCCAAAAAATAATGGAAATTTTGGTACGATTTTTTGATAAAATCTAGCTGGAAATTTTGGAAATCTGGGTTGCTACTGTCAAGGTTCAAGTTTTTGGGTGCCCCAGGTGTTTTTGATGGTGTTGAATCCATTTCCACCATTAAAAACATGATTAAAACACTCCTACTCGTATTTTTTGAAAAACAATTCGCTGGATTCTGGTGATTTTTGATTTGTAGACAATGCCCAAAGTATATATTTGTTTCTCCATGGTATGATACTTAAGTTCAAAGTCCCAAAGGTTCTTGCTTGTAAAGGCTATAAGTTCCATATTATCATCACTCTTTTGTAGAAGCACCCCAATGATTGTATCCTCATAAGCAAAGGAAATTAAAATGAAGCCCTTTGAGGAATCAAGACTCACAAGGACAACACAAGACATGATTGCTTTGGTTTTTTTAAAGGTTTTTTTCTATCCTCATCCCATTTGAATTTTCAATCTTTATTTAGAAAATTGGATACAGGTTTTACAATTTCAAGAAAGTTTGGAATAAACTTTCTAATGAAGCTTATATCACCAAAAAAGAATACTGCATGGATTTTCTATTTGTTGGGAGAGGGATCTTCCTTATGGCATCCGTTCTAGTAGGGTTGATGTTAATTCCTTCCTTTGACATAATTTACCAACAAATTCCCTTGATCTACCCCAAAAACAAAGTTATTAGGACTTAATGAAATTCCATATATATGACACTTTTTGAGAACTTTCCTTGTCATCTATGTGGGAGGCTTGATATTTTGAAAACATTATAAGATCATCTTGATAAATCTCCATCAATTTACAAATTAGGTCTCTAAATGCAAAATCCATTGCTCTTTAGAAAGCGGATCCAACATTAAGTAATCCAAAGGGAATTCCGAGGTAGCTGAACGTAGCCCATGTTGTCATGAAAATTGTGTTATGTTACTCTTCTTTCTTAATCAAGACTTGGTTGTATTTAGAAAAACCATCTAGCATAGAGAACATTTCTACTCTTGTAACTCTCTGCAATCACTGCTTCATATTTGGGAGGGGGTAATTATCTTCAAGAGGAAGTTGGTTATGATTCTTGGAATCCATGTAAATGCAAAATTAATTTCTCTTTAGAAAGTGGATCCAACATTAAGTAATCCAAAGTACATCTCAAGGTATTTAAACCTACCCCATGTTGTCATGAAAATTGTGTTATGTTGCTCTTCTTTCTTAATCAAGAGTTGGTTGTATATATAAAAACCATTTATCATAGAAAACATCGTTGGTCTTGTAACTCTCTCGAACAATTGTTTCATATTTGGGAGGGGGTAATTATCTTTAAGGGAAAGTTGGTTAGGATTCCTTAAATCCATGCATAATCTAATGTTGCCATTCTTATTTCTCACGAACATCAGGTTTGACACCCATGAATAATTCTTGGTGGGTGCAATGATCTTTTGCTACAAGCATCTTTTGTAGCTCCTTATGGATAAAGGGGGCAAGCTTGGGATCGATATTTCTCAACTTTTGTCTGAACTAATTTTCTCCCTATTTAAGCATAATCGTTTGTTGAATGTTGTATGCCCTTACATCATCATAAGACCAAGAAATATATCTCGAAGTTTCTTGATCAAGTTTTCAATTTTCTTTCCTGTCTTAAGGGGAAGTACTCTTGCCAATCTTAACCATTTTTGGTTTCTCTTCAGATCTAATATTTATCTCATAAACATCCTAGGGTTTATCCTCACTTTTTGGTTTTTTATGTGTCATGCCTATTTTGAACCTATTTTCTAAATGAACAATCTTAAAGAATCATGGTGTCAGGAAGTTCTTCTATTTCATAATCACCACTACCATCCACACCTTGTCAACTGATGTAGTTGCCTGAATTTTTGCAGATTGGTCAGGAATCTAACAAATTGAGAATCATTGTGGAAAACTGCCAATGTTCTTGGTTATATGGAGTTGAGGAACTGAAGATAACCTCCATCATGCAATCCCTTGAGATAAACTGCTCACACGGTTCCAACGTGGAGGCCATTACTATCAACAAATCAACCTTGGTATTATGTTCTACAGAAACTGCCATAACACCAAATGCATGGAAAATGTTAATACCATCCCATTCAACATTCTTATACCTTTTGAGCCTTTCATTTTTTATTTTATTTTTATTTTTATTATTATTATTTTACCATGGTGAATTGGTAACTCGTTGGAGTAATATGGGTGATGCCCAAGATTAAACCTAGTGGTTGCTACAATATACCAAGAGTATATCCAACAACTCGTAAGCCATATATACTAGGAATTTATGACTTAGCAAGAGCTAATACTCCATGAGAGTGGGTGAGCCTACTCCTTGAGCCTTATCACAACGAGCCAAAGATGTCCCCTGTAGGATTTGAAACCCATATTTTAACTTGCAAGACTACAAGATCTAAGTCATCGATCACTTGTAGGCACTTTATACCCATTTCCAGGGTTAATTCTAAACCAAGACAAAATGCTTCATACTCAGCTACATTATTTGTACATTTTGTTATCTCTTAGAGAAAACCCTGGTTGCGGGAAAAACTTTAAGGTAAACTCGAACCTCTTTGAGATTGAAATATAGCCCTTCAACCTAAAGAGAGATCTCTCCTTAAACTCAACTACTCAAGGTCACTATAGTAGAAGGTTTACATATTTAGTTCTATGGCCAAATTTGTCTAAGAAATGATGAAGTTTGGTTGGGCTATGTGGAAATTACGCCATTGGGCATGGAGCTAACCCAATCAAGTGATATTTACTTGTAGATTCGATGAGTAAAACACAAAAGTAGGGTAGAAATAATTCTTGACAATTTAAGGAATTTAGAGGAAAATGAAGGAAATCAGTATAAGGGTTAAATGTAAAACAATTATTAATGCCTGAGAAATAAAGAAACATGAGCATAAAATAGGAATTCCAATCTCGTATACTCGGTTTTCTAGACACGAGGAAATATAAAACAAAGAAAACAAACATGGAACTATGACACAAGAATCTATGTAAGTGCTCATGAAAACTGTATTCATTAAGATCTGCTCAATAATACACAAGGATTCTATGTCTCAAATAAACACCAAACCTGTTTCATTTTACATAAATTTTCTTTATAGAAAAGACTACAACTTACAACCTTTTTCTATCATATTCTTAATTACAAACTTCTAAAAATATCAGTGTATATGTAAATACATGCACATAAACATCTTCCCAAACCTATCTATATCTAAATATCATGTTGTTGTTCGAGTTATGGATGGAGATGAGGATCATCAAGTCGAATTTGATGAGGTGGCATCCAAGTCAACAACTGTCTATGAGCTTTTCCCTCACGAATTCATGAAAAATAGGGTCCAGTGATCCCTTTGAAACTCAAAACCACGATAAATGTTAGAAAACCAAGAGAATTTTTTTTAAATGGGTCCGTTACGGACAAAAACCTCTTTTGGTTTTGAAAAATTCGTTCTCATTTGTTTGGAAGGCGTTCCTGAAATCACTGTGTTGTACAGGGAAAAAAATCGAGTTTTTATTGACCATTTTTACAAAAATGCACTACTACTCTTGTTGTCAGCGCATTTTCCTTTTTTATTTATTTTCAAACACGCAATAACGTTGATACTCCCATTATCAGCACATTTTAGAAAATTTCAAAACTTCAGTAATGCTGAAACTCCTGTTGTTAGTGTTTTAACTCTGTTTATTACAAATTTGCGCTGACACTCCCGTTTTCAGCGCTTTAAAAAATTATAGACTAAAAAATGTGATAACACATTCAAACTCCAATCAATACGAAAACAATTTCTCATTCTCTTCAGGGTACATGAAAACAATACCCACTCCAACATGTGATCGAGATTGAATGCCATCAAAATCAATCTTCTAGACTTTATCACATTCCTTATCTTCATGGATCTCCTCATTTGGTGTCACTGAGTTTACTATGATTCCTCAGTTTCCAATATCTTGCTTATAGTAAATTGTTTCATTCACAAGTGTTAGTTTTTTTTAGGGCTATATTGTTCTTTGCTTTGATAATTGCATTGGTGTGATTGAGTTTACTATGATTCCTCAGTTTCCAATATCTTGCTTATAGTAAATTGTTTCATTCACAAGTGTTAGTTTTTTTTAGGGCTATATTGTTCTTTGCTTTGATAATTGCATTTCATTATTTCCATATTAAGTTCACCCAACATCTTAACATTATTCAGATTTACATCATTATTCAACAACATATGCAACTATATAGAAAGAACAATATCATCATCAATGCAGCGAAACATAAAGGAGCAATAGAAGAAAAACATTCACACATAGAGACACCAGGATTGGTTGGAGATCAGGGCAAAACCCACTATGGGGAAAATCCTTTCAAATTCTTCTTCTTATTAGATTTTCATTGAATGATTCAACAAAAGAGAGTACCATGATCCATATCTTCATTCTTCCAACTATCCAACAAAATCAACTTAACAGTATTCATGAAATGAACCCAATAATGCTAATACTCAAAACCTTGATTTAGAATCCTGTAATCTACTGTCACTGTTTGCTGTCAACTACTGAAGCTTGCGGTCAACAAGTGAAATCTGCAGTCAACTGAAAAACCAAACTCTAGGTCCCATCCACACCCAAAGAGTGGCGTGCGTGTGGCTGAAACCCTCCAACTAAATGCATAGGATTGTATTCTTGCGGTTGTGACCAAAAACTACTTGTGTCATGCCTGCGACTGAGAACCAAAACCCTAGAACACATGCAAGTTTTAGACCCTGCAATTTCAGACTTGAGTGAACCAATCTCCGTGAACCTGCCTCACACTTATGCAAGCCAAAATCGAGAAAGAGAATAGAATAATGATCCAAGATGGTGTCCAAATAAGGTTGAGGTTACTTGTATTTGTAACCTTCCAATGGTGTCCAATTTGCTTTAGGGCTGACCTGATCAAATACGGACATGTGGAACGCTTGTGCGTTGCTACTGCTTGCCCCTGACCTAACATATCTCAGTTTCAACTGCCTTGACCTCCCTCTGCCGCCATGGCCCCTCTATAGTCTTCTCTAGGAGGGGTTCCTCTCTCTGATCCACCAAATACGACTCAAACGCCTCCTGAAGAATCTACAACAACATTTGCGAGCCTCATCTCATCTATGGGTCCTCAAGCTCAACCAACAATTACAAAGTTTGTCAAAAATCTTACAGACATCCCAGAAATAACATTGCCTCCCTTTCTACCCTGCATAGTTGCCCTTTCGCTCTCAAAAAGAGGCCTTGTAGGCCAGTTCACTGGTCTCCGACCATCACCAAAAACTGTCCAAAAATGGGTTGAAAGAAATTGGTCACAAGTCATACGAGGAAAAATATCCATTCGGTTTAGTGGAAGAGGATTTTTTACATTTCATTTCGAAACAAAAGAAGATAGAGATCTAATCTTCAGGAACAAACCTTACTTCATGGACACAAGAGGACTTTATCTAAACAGATGGAATCCATATTTTGACCCCAAGCCAGATGTTCCGAATGCAGTCCTAGTATGGGTGCGCCTCCCTCATGTGCCTTTACATTGATGGGGAGAATATTTAGTCAAAGCTATCGGCAGTGCAATAGGAAAATACATGGACAAAAGTGAGCCTAAAGAAAATATGCAGGCATGTGCAAAGATTTGTGTTGAAGTCGATTTAGGCGAAGGACTCCAAGAAGAGATAAAGATCAAGGTGGACAACTAGACTCATACCTAGTAGTTGGATTGCAAACCAAATCCCCTTCAAATGCAAGGTATGTCACGAATACATACACTTTACTAATAGATGTCACAAAAAAGAAGAAGAGGAAAAAAGTATGATGAAACACAAGATCCAAAATGGGAACAAGTTAAAAACAATAAGACGGAAGATAAACCACCAACCCCTTCAGCTCTAATCTCATCCACCCCTCCTGCCTCGAGGGATCCCCATCACACCTCCATACCCCTCTTTGAATCCAACCCTCTCTTTAATTCTAATCCTTTTGAACCTCTCGACATCCCCGCAGACACACCTCTTACCCCCCACACTCCTCTTGGATATTTCCCCTCTTTTCATCCCCCTTCCTCCCCTCCTCGATCCTCAACCTTTGTCCCCCCTCTCTAGCCAACCCCTTCCTTTCCTCTTAGCCCCCCCTTCCCTCCTATGAAAGGATTCTAACAAGAAACCAGTCAAAATAATCCCTCTTATCTGTTGATAACTCTAAAAATCCAGGAAGAAGATCAAACAAGAGCTAAGAGATGAAGCAACATCAAAGGAACTGACAATGGGAACCCAATATCCTATGGAAACTTACCTTGAAAAAGACACAAGAAGTAAGGAGAAATGCCAACATACACATTGAGGGAAAAGTCCCTCTGCCCCAAACCACAGTGAATAATGAATCTAGTCTCCTGGAATTGCAGAGGTTTAGGACATCCCTCAAAGTTAAATATAACAAAGGATCTCATAATAGTGGAAAAGCTTGATATTATTTTTCTTCAAGAGTACAAAATCAACTGGCAAGAAATGGACAACATGATCCAAAAAATAATGAATGATGAAGGTATAGCTCTCCCAACCATTGGGGCTTCGGGAGGAATATGTACAATATGGTGGAAAGACAAGTGGGAGCTACAAAATCAATAAACAGAGTCACATTGGATTAAGACTAAGCTAAAAAGCAAAACTATGGAAATGCAAATCTGACTTCATAAATTTTATGCATGAAACCATTATAAAGACAAAGAAATATGTTGGAGAACTCAAAGAAAATTTACTGATGGATCAAAATAAAAATATCGTTATGGGAGGAGACTTAAATCTGGTATTAAATTTTGAGGAGAAAATAGGAGGAACATTTCACTCAGATTATTCATAAGAATCTCTCGAAGAGATAATAGAGAGCTTCAATCTAATGGATATTCCACCAAAAATTGGGAAATATACATGGAGTATCAAGGGGACAGAGAAAGAAAATATAAAGGAAAGATTGGACAAAATATTAATAAAGGACAATATAGTAACAAATTTCAGGTCAATAATATCCTGTAATATTCCCAATTTTCCATCAGTTAATTGGAATATTAGAGTTCTTAATTTTCTTAATTAATTAAGTAAATAAGAGGGTGGAGGGACCCATTAACCCCATAGATGAATAAAATCCACTTTTGATGTGTATGTGGATAATTTTGAGTTAGATCTGCATTATGGAGTAGTGGAGAAACTTCTTAAATGAAGGAAGAGTGGAGATCATGCCATATTAATGATAGATCATGGAGATCATGGAGGAAGTCAAATGAGATCATGGTGCAATAAAAGTAAGATCATAAAGCACTAATGATGAAATAGTGGAGGAAGTGGTGCATCTAATGCACACATGATGGAGAGAGTGGGAATTAAATGCAGAGATGGTGGAGAACATGGAGAGACAACGCAATTTTCATGGAGGCTAGTGGCCACATGTGCAGTGCAGTTATGAGGTGGGCTAGGGCTATGAAAGGCTCACAAAGCATATAAGGGAGATGAAAGAAGCAATAGAAGGCAGACTTTAGATTATCATTTCTGATCTATTTAGATCTGGATTTGTCTTTGGACATTTCTATGCACGCTTACGGTGTTTAGCTAAGTTTGCAGTGTTGTTTAGCACACAAGTGTTTTCGAGCGGAAATCCCACCCTTACCTAGGTGGGACTTCGAGTGCCTACTTTGGGAAGGCTTCTTTGAGTTGCCATACATCATCAGGAATTGGTGCCACATTCAACCACTCTCATATACACATTCAGTCTCAGGAATTACGCATTCCTGCTCGAGGGTTTGAGAGGTGGAGGTTGTTTCTATCATTTCAGCTAGGAAACTGGTGGAGGATTCATCCTTTCACCTTGTGCTTCAAGATCAACCTTTCTGGAGCAACATATTCATATCCAACATTCAGGGCATCATTTCATACCTCCATGTAGTAGAAATTCCCCAAGGGATTGCGCAGTCCAGTCTTGCATATCTGAAGGAGGAAGGAAGTTTCTAGTATTTCAGGAGCTGATTTGCATTATCCAGCAGTAGGCTATTAAGCCTCCATCCTTGACAACGCAGTTTCACTCAGCTGTTATGTATTCAACAGCTGCATTCAGTGGAGGAGGAAGATGGAGCTAGATATTGAGCTTCTAGCTTGAGGATCTAGTGAAGGGATCAATCCTTCAAGCATAGAGCTGATTGTACATCATTGCAGCCATCTATTCTTCAGTTCACGCTTCAGATCTGCATACCCAACACTCATAGTTGCAGGGCCTAAGAGGGTGATTTTCCAAGATTTTCAGATCTGGAAATCTTTTTTGGGTTATATTGGGTATTCATCATAGAGCCCAAATCTGAAATCCCGACATCATCTGAGCTCCGGAACTGCCAGATCTACACTTTTACATTTTGCCGCCAGTTGCAGTCCTGACATTTGTAGCAGGGACAACACAATATTCCTTCTAGCAGTCCAACATTTACGCAGTCCCTCTTGTGGGAGCATTTCAGGGTCATTTTAGGCCATCTCTTTGGCTTGAGTGTGTCATATTTTGAGCACTATTTTACTTCTATTTCCACTGCCTATTAATAAAATGGCTCAACTATTCTGAACATTTGTATGGTTTCTTTAGATCATTTGTTTACATTGTTGCAATTCATATATTGTGTTTTTGTATTACTGCATTCTCCCTTTTCGGATATTACATATCCAAAATTATCCCCTCAGCTGCTTCAAATCACAAACCAGTGGCCATCATTTTAGGAGAAACTGAAAATATGGGACCTCTCCCATTTAGATACAACCAACTATGGAATGTCAAAGAATAAGTCAAACAAATTATTACAGACGCGTGGAAGCAAACAATAAAAGGCTCCCCTAGTTACATATGGGAAAAAAAATAAAAAAAATGTCAAAAACAACCTCAAGAATTAGGAAAAAATCAGCTACAAGGAACCTCAAAGAATAAAGGTTGAACTACAAAAGGAAATGGAAAAAATTCAAGAGAAGGCAGAAAGCATGGACGACACAAAAGAGAACCAACAAAGAGAAAAAGAGCTACACTGAGATATTTATAGAAACAATAGGAAAGAAGAAGAAGAATGGAGGTTAAAATCAAGGCAGTTATGGATCCAAGTGGGTGATGAAAATGCTATTTTTTTCCACAACTCAACAAAATTAAGAATGATAAAAAATCACATTGAAAAAATTAATGGAGAGGGGGGCATGGAGATCAAAGGACAAGAGGACTTAAAGAAATAAGCACATAACCACTACAAAAACTTACTAACAACATATCAAGGAAACTCAGATGTGAAATAATTCATAAAGCATTTCCCACACAAGATAAATGAAGAAATGAACAAATAGCTCCTCAAAGAAGTCACAAAAATCGAGTTTATGGCAGCACTTTGGGGCCTCCATCCTGACAAAGCTCCAGGCCCAGATGGGTTCTCCATCTCTTTCTTTCGTTCATACTGGTCTTTAATAAAAAATATCTTCTAAAAATGATCGCCTATGTCTTCAAGAAGAAGAAGATAGGAGGTTACACCAACTTGACTTTTTAGCTCTTATACAAAAAGGATCAAAACCTTCTTCCTTTAGCAGATTCCAACCCATCTCTCTCTACAATTCTTCATATAAAATAATATCCAAGATTCTTGCAAGCCGAATTAAACTTCTCCTCTATTCTCTAATCTTAGAGAATCAAGGGGTTTTTTTTCCACGTAGACAAATTGTGGAAAATATCTTGATTGTTCAAGAGGCATTACACTCCAGTTTAGCAAGAAAAAAACATGGATTTATATTAAAAAAGGATATGACAAATGCATTTGACATAGTAAATATGTCCTTCCTTACAACAGTGTTATACAAATTTGGTTTTTCCTCCGAGTTTATAGATATCATAAAGGCTTGTGTAAGTGGCCCATGGATATCTCCCCTTGTCAATGGAAGACCATGTGAATTCTTCCAAAGCTCTCGGGGTTTGAGACAAGGCTGCCCCTTGTCTCCTTTTCTCCACATTCTGATGGCAAACTCCTTGAGCAGAAAGTTGGAACATTGCAGAAGAAATCACTCTTTAATGGGCTTTTAATAAGTAAATATGTAAAGAGCATAAATCATTCTTTATCTGGGGATGGCACCCTTTTAGTGGGAGGTGCATTTTGCATAGTAGCCAGTAGATTTAAAATAGTGTTAGGTAAATTCATGGAAGCCTCTGGATGCTTGCTAAACAATGGAAAGAGTCGTATCTTCGGATGGAATGCATCATTTCATACCCTTTAGATAATTTCACAAATTCTAGATATTCCATTTCAAGCCCAATGGACTCACTTTCAGTACCTTGGTTTGCCAATTACAAAGAAAAATTTGAAAACAGAAATATGGAGCAAATACATTGAAAAGATGAAAAAAAATTTCCACTCTTGGGGCATGATTTGGTTAAACCAAACTGGAAGAGTCATTCTTATCAAATCCATCCTTTCAACACTTCCTCTTTACCAATTGCCATTATATGTGCTCCTGCAAGTATCCATAAACAAATCGAACTAATTATTAGAGGCTTTCTCTGGAAAGGAGGCAAAAAAAATAAAAAAATCAGTCTCATTAAATTGGATCAAGTAACAACACCGTACGAGAAATGAGACCTTTCGATTCGATTACCTGGAGTGATGAATCTAGCTCTTGGTGCCAAAATAGCATGGAGATTCATCACAGGAAAAAAATGTTGGTGGAAACAAATATTGGAATCAAAATATTTAAACTCCTCTAGAATTTCCCTTCTTACAGGAAAATCTACATTAAGGCCATGCACACAAATATGGAAACTTATAAAAAGTTCCTACCACTAATCAGGAACAACATTTCAAGATTGCCAGGCAATGGTAGAGATACAAATTTATGGAAGGAAAACATAATGGGAATGGCTCCACTCATCAAAAACCAAGAGATACAAAGGCTAAGAAACTGGATGTATCAAAAGGGCTTTGTACTTTAGAGAAATATCCCAATGGGATACAGAAAAAAGATGGCAACAATGGAAACCTCCAAATCTTCCTCAGGTATTAAAAGAACAATGGGAAACTCTTACATCCCTTTTTAAATGAGAAGCTCCTATAGGACAAGGCAAACAAGACACCTTCATATGTAATCCCTATGGAGGGGAGTACACAGTGAAATTAGGTTATGCAAAACTGCAGGATCAACAAGGACATCAAGATTGACAACCTTGGAAATTGGCACGGAAAATAGAAATTTTGCCAAAAATAAAGATCTTCATTTGGACCCTTTTGAAAGGGAAGATACTCACAACAAATAATCTTAGGAGCAGAGGTATAATGGGACCATCCCAATGTACTTTGTGCCATCAGGCATAAGAAAATATTCAACATCTCTTTCTAGAATGCATCTTTGCAAAATAATGTTGACAACTTCTAGTACACCCTATGGAAACATCACTAAATTTCTCCCTCCCCTTCAATGATTTCTATGCGGAATGGAGAAAAAATATCCCTACTCTCCTATAAACAAAAGCACAATCCAAAGATTCTGGACAAGTATCCCATCATTCTTATGCTGGAAGATTTGGCTAGCAAGAAATAACAAGATCTTCCAGAACAAAAAATTGACAGTAAGAAGGGTTCTCTAAAAAACATGGGGATTAGTCTCATAATATTTATCAACCAAGGGGACAAAGGTAATAGACTAGAATGAACCGCAACAAGAAGAAAGGGAATGGATAAGATATGCATACAATAGGCCAAAGATATCAAACTCGCCCAAGTATAGAGAGGAAAACCAAAATTGGAAAATAAGATTGAAAGAGGATGAATTCATCTTATGGTCAACCTCACTTAACATGCCTTGTCTTTTTTTCGATGGAGCTTCCAAATCAAACCCGGGAAAAGTAGGTGCAGGAGGTATAATTTATGACAAAGAAAAGAAAAATCCCATTATGTTTGAATGGGGATTAGTAATAGTATCAAACAACAAGGCAAAAACTTTCGGGCTTCTCTTAGGAGAATTAAAAAAATGGAAAATAATGAACCCAGTAATCCTGGGAGATTCCTCTATCATAATCCAAATAATGACAAAGAAATCAAAACTAAAAAATGCAGCATTACGACACATCATTGACAAGATTACTCAATTGCTAAAGTACCTTGGTCAAATCACATGTTATCACATACTAAGAGACAAAAACAAATAGGCAAACTTTCATGCAAATAATGCAGTTGTGCGGACTCTAGGAGAGGCCATAATTGAGATTGAAATCTACAAAATCTCAACTCCATGATAATAAAATCATGTAGCAAATCCTTTGAACATGGAGAAATCCCCCTCAAAGATCGCGTCCTCCTTTTCTGACAGGGGGAAGGAATATATCCATACTCATGAAATCAAGCGCGATCCTCCTTGGGTGATGAACCTCTCACATCCCCTTCCCGTGATTGTACTTCCTCTGCGCTCCCTTCTATCTATTTATCCAGGCCCTCTCGTTCCTCTCTTCACTCCCCAATCAATATTCTCCTTCTTGCGAATAACAATTCTCTATTCTTGCTCGCTGTTCCTTTTATTACCTTTGCTCTGTCTCATCCCCACAGCCCTCATTACCTTGCACATTAATCTATGAGTTCATTACCATATTTCAATCCCCATATTGCTTTCTCCTTCAATAAGCTCTTCAGTGCAACCGCTACATTTGGTCCAAATCTTCGTTGGCATAGACAATCATGGAATCCAAGGATTCGAAGGCACACTCTTGTGTACACTGTCGTGCGCACAAGGTTGTTATTGATCAAATTAGAGATCAAGTACATTAGATGAAATACCAAACCAAATCAGAAATCACAGTGCTTCGACATCAATGGTCAAAGACTAGAAAAGAGCTTCTAGAAGTCAAAAATAGGTGTGGACACATGGAGAACACCATCACCTTTCTTCGAGAAATCATTGCTAAGAAGCCATAGGAAGGATCTAACTCTTTCGATTAGGGTAGCATATATCATGACAGTGAAGAAAATATAGTCAACAAAAAGTATTATCCTCTGCATTAATGGTATTTAGAGCCAGTTGTGAGCATCAAATCAACATTCAATATCTAGTCCAACATTTTTTCTTATATAATGAAGGCGAAATATATGTTGTTGTTACAACAATTTGTAAAATTTTTCAAGTTAAATGCAGTAGATAAAAAAGGGTCTCTTAGGGAAAATTTTGTATTAGGAATGCAAGAAGCTCACATTTCAGTTAGCTCTGCCTTTTGGTGAGACATGGAAGCCTTGTAATGAAGAATTAAACCTCCTCTTTTTTTTTTTCAATAATTAAATATCATAACCGATCTTATAAAAAAAAATGCACATGTGGGCTTTTAATTCAAAAATACACTTTCCCTTGTCCAAATTGAGCACTTCAATAGTCAAAATTGGTCCTCTCGAAAAGAGGAATTTCGTACCATGGTTGGAATTTTTCACCGTGTTGCCAAATTAACAATATGGTCCTTATGATATTCTATATGGTATCTATTAGCGTGCTCCCTATGAAGAGTGACAAAAGTTCCATCACGTGGGGATGGTAGCATAAGATAGATCCACATGTAATGTACACCCCAAATTGATGGCCTACCTTGTAGAAATTTGCTGAATAATGATTAATTATCCACCGAGACTATCCTGATCACATATTAATTCGAATTCATATGCAACACATAATCTCTTCCACTCAGATCATCACACATGCGGAAATAAAACAAGCGATAACACATCAATTCATCATACACATTAACACAGTATGTATGGGGAAAGCTTATAGCTGAAAACCCCGCAGCTATTATGTATATTATAATGGAGAAATCATGTAAAAAAATCAGTATAATACTCCTCACAAGTACTCAGTACTATCTCATGAAGTTACACACAACTAGCTTGGTTTTGAACAAGTCACTAGTTCAAAACTCACCACCAATTGCCTTGCCTATATTGCGCAATCATGGCCTGTATAAATAGAGATCCAAGGTTCGAATCTCCTTGGCTTGACAGCGCAATCATCATGGGAAATTCCTCCAAGTGTGGTGCAAATCTCATGCACAACTGATGTCGCCACTGATAGCTAACTCCACCCTTTCATCTACCTCTTCCACTGGTCTCCACTGAACTGATCATGCACTGTAGTGAACTGAAGTGTTCTTGAGTTGACTAATGAGTTAATATTTAGTAAATTAAATATTATTTAATTTACTCCACTCATATCTAGTTGATTATCTAGTTAACTAATCCCAACTAGTTCAACTAAAACAAACAGAACACAACTCCACTATCTGTCCCGTTAACTCCTCCAAAACTCCTGCCACTGAAGTCTAACTGAAGCCAACCATGCAAGATGCCATCAAACCCTAGGAGCCATTTAATTCTGCGTTTCGATGCATGAGCCACTTCCAAGGCTCCGAATCAAGTGCTCCAAGAGAGTAACCGAGTTTAGAGTCCAAATATTATTAAGGGTAAATAATATTTGACTTCCCTATTTTAAGTGAGAGGTTACCAGCAATAGACTTCACCCAGATCCAAAAATAGAGGTCCATCTATTTTTACCAACTCGACCAATCATCCATAAATAGCATCCTGAAACTCATAGACATGATCCATATGTCTAAAAATAGACATAGTCTAAAATAGACTTTGCGCCAAAAATAGCCTGTGGGCCCACTTAGTGAAGGCGACTTCATTTCACTAAGCTCCATCATCTTGCTGCATTTTCAACACTCCCTCTTAGCAAGATATGGATTATCTGCAACCCCTATCCTGCCTCTTTGGAATTCGAACTTGCTCCTGGTGAGCGCCTTCGTCAGGATGTCGGCATCCTGATCCTCCATGGGAACATATGAAAGCATCATGATTCTCCGCTGAACACAATCTCTGATATGATGGTACCCGATGTCGATGTGTTTGGACCTATCATGAAATACTGGATTAGCCGAGAGTTTAATGCAACTCTGGTTATCACAGTAGATCACTATAGGCTCCAAATGCAACCTGAACAATCCTGCGAGGATCTTCCTCATCCAAATAGCCTCACATGCGCCAAGCTAGTCGCCATGTACTTACTCGAATCGGAAAAGCCATGGGATGTCTGCTCATTTCTGGCACTTGAAACGACATGACCCAGTGCTGAAAACTCCTCCAGATGTGCTCTTCCGGTTCGTTGGGCTCCCTGCCCAATCTGCATCAGTGAAGCCAGAAAGCTTCGCTCCATCCTCCTGTCTGTACCATAGACCATATCCCGATGTGCCTCTAATATAACACAATACATGCTTGCCTGCCTTCCAAAAGAGCTTGGTAGGCTTAACCATAGCTTGCGAAAGCTGGTTAACTGCATAGCATATATCGGGTCGTGTATTGACCAGATACTGATGATACCAATCCGTGAAGCCATGCCGCCTCAACTGATCCTCCTGTCTGTACCATGAACCATATCCCAATGTGCCTCTGATATAGCGCAATACATGCTTGCCTGCCTTCCAAAAGAGCTTGGTAGGCTTAACCATAGCTTGCGAAAGCTGGTTAACTGCATAGCATATATCGGGTCGTGTATTGACCAGATACATAAGCGACCCCACCAACTGTCGATAGAAAGTGGCATCCACTACCTCCGCTGAAGTAGCATCCTCCTTCCTCCAACCACCAGGAAGAGGAGTGTCAACAGGCTTGCAACCTTGCATGTTGAACCTCTCCAGAATCTCCCGGGCATACTTGCCCTGAGAAACAAACAGTCCTCCACTGCGCTGCCAAATCTCCAATCCCGGGAAATAATGAAGGATGCCCAAGTCCTTCATCTCAAACTCTCGTGCAAGATCCTCCTTGCATGAAAGTATCAACTGCTCATCGCCAGTCAAAATCAGATCATCTACATACGGTACGATGATCAACAGCTTCCCCTCCACCACAATCTGGTACAGGTTTGGATCCGCCTCACTCTTGGAGAATCCAAGCCCGGTGAAGTAGCTGTCTATCCGAGTGTACCAAGCACGAGGTGCTTGCTTCAGCCCGTACAATGCTCTCTTGAGTCGGCACACATGCGACTCCCTGCTGAAGATCTCGAAACCTTCAGGCTGCTCTATGTACACCTCCTCCTCAATAACTCCATTGAGGAACGCAGTCTTCACATCCATCTGATGAATGTGCCACCCCATCTGCGCTGAGAGAGCAAGGATCGTCGGTATGGAAGAGTACCTTGCGACAGGTGCAAAAGTCTCCTCATAGTCAATCCCCTCGATCTGTGAGAAGCCACGGGCGACAAATCTCGCCTTGTACTTCTCCACACTCCCGTCAGCCGCCTGCTTCACCTTGTAGATCCATCGCGAACCTACAACTGATTTCCCAACCGGTCTTGGGACAATCTCCCATGCCCTGTTCCTGATGATCGAATCATATTCTTCGATCATGGCATCAACCCATGCGGGTTCCTCCACAGCTTCCTCAAAAGAGGATGGCTCTGTCACAACACATTGACTCATAAGAGCCATGTATCCAGTGTACCGATCCGGTGACTGTCTCTGTCTGCGCTGTGCTGTAGGTGGTCCTATAACCTTCTCTGCATCCCGAGCCAGTCGCTCAGCTTCTGTAGTGCGCATGCGCCCTCTGATGGTTGGCGCTGCCTGGGTGGTTTCTTCCACCTCCTGAACCTCCT
>CM076578.1:1915877905-1915967528 GCA_034641835.2 Pinus albicaulis
TTCTACCAAAACCATGGAAATTGTACTGAAGCGATGGCTAAATAAAGGTAAAAATCACAATGATAGTTAGGAGGACACAATAGAGGAGCGTTGACAAGAAACATCTTCAGGGCCTCAAAATACTTTTTGTTAGAGAATTCTATATAACAGAAAATGCAACACATAAAATATGCGAAAAACACAAGCACGCAAAACACATAAAACCAAAGATACACAGATATATGTGGTTCACCCAGTTTGGGCTACATCCACCCCGAACAGCCAGTCCTTCCTTTCTATTATCCAGCAAAATGAAGAGACACAACCTACAACAGATCTTTTGTAATATCCTATGTTCTCTCTCACAGTCTCCCTGTCTGTTTCTCGCTCTGAGAATACACATACCATACACAGCCACAATACAATACCCTCATACAAGCAAGGGGTTGCCTTCTAGGGCAAAAAACCCTAAACTAAACATAACTTCTACCGTCAGATCATCCGCCTAATGAACGACCCAGATTGACTAGAAATTACTATACTTTTACAAGGAAATTTTACATCTGTTTTTACCTTCAGGGGCGCTGCCCCCCAGGCAGCGTTTAATTTTGGGCGAGGTACAGGGGTCCAACGCTGTGATACAAACTAAACAAGATAATCAGGCTCCACACCCAACAATCTCCCAATTGGAGACTGATTGTAGCAATTGCACCGCTGCTTCATTTGCTAGACAATGACTCCTCTTTGGACCTGGTTGTTTCTCATCTTCATCATTATCCTTGAAGACCAATTGAAACTGAGCATAATCTTAGTGTCTCCCTAGTTACAACTTTTGTTACCATATCTGCAGGATTTTGGCTAATGTGTATATTTTCCAGCTTCAACTGTCCATCTTCCAATACTGATCGTATGAAATGGTACTTGAGCTATATGTGTTTAGTCCTGGAATGAAATGTTGATTTCTTTGCAAGATGAATGGTACTTTTTCTATCATTGTATAACGTGCCCATATCATGCTTCTTACCCAATTCATCCATAAACCTTTGTAACCAAATCATTTCTTTACTAGCCTTTGTAGCAGCAACATAATCTGCTTCTATTGTTGAAAGTGCAACAACACTTTGGATTTTTGAAACCCAACTAACAGTTGTTCCACTTACAGTAAATACATACGCTGTAGTGTTCATCCTGTGATCTCTGTCACCTCCCATATCTACATCAACATATCCTTGTAGAGTAATGTTTGAACCACCAAAGCATAATGTTTGATTTGTGGTACCTCTCAAATATCTGAGAAGCCATTTTACTTCCATCCAATGTTCTTTTCCTGGATTTTTCATGTACCTACTTACAACTCCCACTGCATGTGCAATATCAGGCCTTGTGCAGACCATTGCATACATTAAGCTTCCAACTGTTGATGCATATGGAACTTTAGACATATATTCCATTTCTTCTTGGGTCTTGGGGCACATCTCCTTACTAAGTTTGAAATGGCTAGCAAAAGGTGTACTAACTAGTTTTGCATTCTGCATATTAAATATTTTCGACACCTTTTGTATGTACTCATTCTGAGACAGTGTTAATTTGCGATTTTTCCTGTCTCTAGTTATTCTCATACCAAGGATTTGTTTTGCAGCTCCCAAATCCTTCATTGCAAATGAATTTTCCAATTTTCTTTTGAGCACATTTATTTCCTGCATGTTAGACCCTGCAACAAGCATATCATCTACATACAATAACAATATAATATAGTTGCCATAATTTTGCTTTTTCAGATAAACACAATGATCAGAGTGACATCTAGTATAACCTTGTTCAGACATAAACCTATCAAATTTTAGATACCACTGCCTTGGAGCCTGTTTTAAGCCATACAAGCTCTTCTTTAACCTTCACACTAATTTTTCTTTCCCTTTGACCTCATATCCTTCTGATTTCTCCATATAGATCTCTTCCTCCAAATCTCCATGGAGAAACGTTGTCTTTACATCTAACTATTCAAGATATAAATCTTCCGCTGCTACAAGACTTAAAATAGTTCTTATTGAAGTCATATTAACAACGAGAGAAAATATTTCATCAAAATCAATATATTTCTTCTGTGCAAACCCCTTCACCACAAGTCTAGCTTTGTACCTCTGTTTTCCTCCATCTTCTTCCTTTAACCTGTAAACCCATTTATTCTGCAGTGTATTTTTACCTGCAGGAAACCTGACTAAGTCCCAAGTCTACTTATGCATTAGGGAGTCCATCTCTTCTTCCATGGCTAGCTCCCACTTCTCCCTGGTTTCAACCTACATTGCTTCTTCATAACATTCGGGTTCACCAGAATCAGTCAACAATAAATAATATAATGAAGGAGAGTATCGTTCAGGGGGTCTACTTATCCTGGTAGATCTTCTGACACCACTTTCAGGGGTTTGAGGTGCCTGTTGCTGTTGTGGTGGTGGTTGTTGTTGCGGCTGTTGATTATTATTATTTTCAGGCATCTTTACTTTTTTTGTGATCTCATCAAGCACTGTGTATTCTTTGTTTTCTTTTTCCTGTTTCTTTTCCTGCAACTGATTTTTATACAAGACCTTTTCATTGAATATTATATCTCTGCTCCTAATGATTTTGTGATTTTCATAATCATATAAGTGATAACCAAAACCATTAACACCATATCCAATAAAGGTACATTTATTTGATTTTTCCTCAAGCTTTGTTCTATTTTCTTTATTAATATGGACAAAGGCCTCACACCCAAAAGGCTTTAAAAAAGAGTAGTTTACCTTTTTACCTGACCATGATTCCTCTGGAATACCACCATCCAAGGAACTTGAAGGCCCTCTATTTATTATATAAACAACAGTATCTACAGCATCTGCCCAAAATTGTAAAGGAAATCTTGCATGTAATCTCATGCACCTTGCACGCTCCATGTGTGTTCTGTTCATCCTTTATGACACACCATTTTCTTGTGGTGTTCTTGGAACTGTCTTCTCTCTGTGAATTCCATGCTCTGAACAATACCTATCAAACTCTTTGCTGCAATATTCACCTCCATTTTCTAATCTGAGACACTTCAACTTCTTTCCTATCTCAATCTCAACCAAAGCTTTCCATTTCTTGAAAGTATCAAATACATCAGATTTATTCTGAATACAATAAATCCAAGTTTTTCTAGTTGCATCATCAATAAAAGTAACATAATAACGAGAGCCACCAAGAGATGATACCTGAGCAGGTCCCCATACATTTGAATGCACAAGCTCTAATTTTTCGCTCTTCTTTTCTTTCCCAACTCTGAGAAATATGACTCTCTTCTGTTTTCCATAAATGCAATTCTCACAGAAATCCAAATCAACATTCTTCAAACCCGGCAACAAATTTCTTGAGTGAAGAATCTTCATCCCCTTCTCACTCATGTGTTCAGGCCTATGATTCCATAATGCTGCATCTACTCCTTTGGAAGTTAAAGCACTAACAGAGTTAGAAATACCATTGCATAAATACAATGTACCAACCTTTTCGCCTTTTGCTATTGCCAGCGCTCCTTTGGTGACCTTCCAAGTTTTATCTGTGAAAGTTGTCACACAACCTTCACTGCCTAACTGCCCTGTTGAAATCAGATTTTTCTTCAGATTTGGAACATGCCTTACCTCCTTTAATATCCATTGGTTTCCATTCTGTTGTTTTACAAGAACCTTACCCATTCCAACAATTTTACAGGGTTTATCATCACCCAAATGGACTTGTCCAAAATCTCCTTGAACATAGTCATGAAAATATTTCTTATCAGGTGTGGCATGGAATGAGGCCCCTGAATCTACAACCAAAGCATCAGTAACGTTTTCAAAAGAAAGAATCAAAGCATCTTGTAACACATCACCTGTCACATTTGCTTCATGATTGTTTTCTTGTTGTGTGTCTCCTTATTTTCCTTTTCGAGATCTACAGTCTTTCTTTAGGTTTCCTTTATTTCCGCATTTCCAGCACACTATCCCTGATCTAGACTTGGATCTTCCTTTCCTTGATTTACTGTGATATCCTGAGATCTTTCCTCTTTTCATTCTTCTTCCCCTAGACTCTGTACTCAAAGCATTACCCGATGTCTCACCGGAGTTTTTCCGTTGCATTTCCTCGCTAAGGATAGCACCGACAACATCATCAAACTTTAAAGTACTAGATCCAGAGACAGAGTTACTAATGGCCATAAATAAACCATTCCAGCTTTCTGGAAATGAGCACAAAAATAACAGAGCTCTAACTTCATCATCAAATTTTACCCCTACAGAACTTAACTGTTTGGTAACTGTATTAAAATCATTTAAATAGTCTGCAACAATCCACCTTTTGACATCTTCATATTAAATAAACGTTTCATAAGAAATACCTTGTTTGAGGCCGAGGGTTTTCATATAGTTTCGCCAACGCCTTAATCAAACCCTCTGTTGTTGTTTCCTTCGAAATATTGAAGGCTAACGACGCCGTGAAGCACAACCATACTGTTCTGAGTGCCTTTCTATCGAGAATCTCTCATTCTGCGTCTGTCATAGTCGTCGGCTTCTTTGTTTTTCCACTGAATGGTCTGCATCTTCCACAATGGGAATTTTTGGTCGTTAAACTTCTCGACCCTAAACTTACCATCTTCCGCCATTGCTCCCACTCGAACCAGGAACCCTTCTTTCCTACGAGTTTATCAGCCAAATAGACCTTCGGCTCTGATACCAGTTGTTAGATAATTATATATAACAAAGCAATGCAAGACATAAAATATGCAGAAAACACAAGCACACAAAACACATAAAACCAGAGAGACACAGATATACGTGGTTCACCCAGTTTGGGCTACGTCCACCCCGAACAGCCAGTCCTTTCTTTCTATTATCTAGCAAAATGAAGAAACACAACCTACAACTGATCCGTTGTAATATCCTCTGTTCTCTCTCACAGTCTCCCTATATGTTTCTTGCTCTGAGAATACACATACCATACACAGCCACAATACAATACCCTCATACAAGCGAGGGGTTGCCTTCTAGGGAAAAAAACCCTAAACTAAACATAACTTCTAATGTCAGATCATCTGCCTAATGAACAGCCCAGATTGACTAGAAAATACTAAACTTTTACAAGGAAATTTTACATCTGTTTTTAGCTTCGGGGGCGCTACCCCCTAAGGCAGTGTTTAATTTCGGACGACATTGCCGCCCCATTAAGGTACAGGGGTCCAACGCTGTGATACAAAATAAACAAGATAATCAAGCTCCACACCCAACACTTTTGAGCAATCTCATCCCAATAGAATGGGATGCCCTGCTTTAATAATCGCGTGTATCCCCTAGCCACTTCGGCATAGTTAGGTATAAAACGGCGTAGAAAATTAGCCTTACCTTGCAAACTCTGCAACTGATGTAATGAGGAGGGAGAGGGGAGATTAATAATAGCCTCAACCTTGAGTGGATCGAGGCAAATTCCGTCTTTGGATACGATAAACCCTAAGAGTCTACCGGAATCAACGCAGAAGACGCACTTGTGCGAATTAAGCCGAATATTGTAACGTCGACAACGAAGAAAACTCTGACGAAGATGGTCAGGATAGTCCATGCGCTTAGCTGAATGAGCGAGAAGGTCATCCAGATAAGGCTGAACGATGTGTTGAATATCGTGAAAAGCATACAACATCGCTCGCTGAAATGTAGCCCCAACATTCTTTAAACCAAAAGGGGGCTTCTTATATGCGAAATTACCCCAAGGACAGATAAAGGCAGTCTTATTTTAATCAATTGGGAGCATGTTAATCTGATTGTAACCAGAAAAATTGTCCATTAAGGAAAAGATCTCACTCTTGACACAGTCATCAATGATCTGATTGATAAAGGGAGTGGGATAATTATCCTTAGGACAAGCTCGATAAATATCACGATAATCAACACAGACACGAATATTACCCTGCTTATTATCTACAGAAAAAATATTAGAGACCCATTTTTTCAAAGGAATTAGATACATAAAACCAGCTCTAAGAAGTTTTTCAACTTCAACCTTAATGGCGGCAGCTTTTCTAGGGTGCACCGGACGAAGACGTTGGCTAATAGGTTTCGAACCAGGATAAGTAGGAAATTTCATGCACCACTATACTAGGATCAATTCTGGGCATTTCTTCGTAGGACCATGCAAAGACATCACGAAACTCACGAAAAAGGCTAGTATAAACTTAGACTTCATCAGAAGAACAAGTAACCCAATATGGATTTTCTCGACAATTCCTGGTTTAACAGAAATGTCAATAGGCATCGTCTGTGTAGTGTTACTCAAGTTACCTTCCGTAAAGACGTCATGTGTCAAAACAGGAAATTGAAGCGAAGGAGAAGGAACTTGAGTTGCAAAGCGCTCGATACAAGTAGACATGGCCCCGAGGCCAGGCATAAACGAGGAACAATCATGACCATCATCTCACGACAGATCCTCAAGAGACATGGTTTCCACGATGGCCTCATCGGAAAGAAACACCCCTTTCAACGAATCAGGCGAATTTGAATCACCAAGCCAGGGGGATTGAGAGTAAATGTCAAGAGACATGCTCAAAGGAGCACAATCAGAGGACAAAGGTTTCGAAGCAGCAATGAGTTCACAATAATCAATCTCAATCAGCCTCAAAGGCATCGAATCTATGAAGGAATCAATCTGTTCAGGCGAAGGAATAGTCCATGGGTCATCAAACTGAGAAATCATATGAATCTAAATAGTATTCGGAGGAGGAAGAGGAAAAATACCCATGAGGGCAGGATATTTAAAAATACCCGGCCCTACGCTCTCATTGGGAGTGGGAATCTTATCCACATACAGAACATTGTTCTTGGAAGAAGAGGTGAAAAAAGAAAATTGATCAATAGTAACAATCTTTCCCTCATGCGGAAATTTCAAAACATGAAAGAGATTGGACGGAACACATAACATGGCGTGAGTGCAACTGCGACCGAGGAGAAGATTATAATTGAGCTTAGTATCAACAACTTCGACCTTGACATTGGTTGTCTTCCCTTTCAAAGTAATCGGTAAACTAGCGAGAGCACCTAAAGGTTTTGATTCTCTTCCATCAAATGCTTCTAGGGCATTCGGTGATGAATTCAGGGCTGGAGAACCAATAGCTTTCCAACACGAAGATGACATGACACAGGTTGATGCACCTTCGTCCACAACTTCTCGATGGATGTCGAGACCATTAATAAAAACTTTAATAATGAGTGCAATCTGATGTGGAAGTCATGGAACTAAATTCTCTAGATCGAAAGCAAGAAGGATAGTATCGGCAGGATCAATCCCACCAATCTTAGATAACAAAGCTCTTCACTGCGACGGACAGCTCTGAAGTACTTCTAATGCAGACATCGCAGACGGCACCTGAGCCAAATCCTCAATAATATTGTAATGGTGAGCGGCATGGGCGTTGGGATTATAAGAAGACTTATGGAGAACACCTTTGGAAGGTCGTCGCATAACGGATTCAGCATTGGGCCATTCAATTTCAAGAGGACTAGTAACAGGCGGAGGAGGAGGACCATTAGTGATCTCCTTCCCCGTGGCCTAACGGGATCCAGCATAATCTTTCGACCGAGTAGCAATAGAAACGGCAGCAAAACTGTTCATCATGAACACCTAAGAGCCAAATGGGGCAGAGGACTGAGGTTGCTCTACCATCTGAGTCTGCTGAGATGGGAAAGGTTCTTAAAGAATGGCCAGAGTTCCCTAGGTTCCTTTGAGCAATCGGATCACTTCGGACCGTCAAGGACAGTCCTTGGTGAAGTGCTCTTCATCACAAATCAAACAAGGGTACTTCGGTTTGCGTTGATAACCATCGCCAGCACGAGGTTTCTGAGAATCCTGTTTCGGGGTATCGGCTTTGGATTTACCCTTACCCTTCTTCTTACCTTTAGAAGCATTATCCTTACGATTGACCTAAACGGCATTAACTTCTGCGGGTTTACCAGAATTCGAAGTAGACTTAGAAGCAACATTATTGGAAGAAGCAGAATTCGACTTTCCAGTGTTTGAAGAAGACGAAGACCTCTAAGAAGTCTGAGACATAGAACCAATAATACCATCGATAGATGGAGCCGCTGGTGGTTTAGAAGTTCCAGGTCGAGGAGCATCAGGCAAGATATCATATAATGCGTCGGACTGAGAGTACACAAGATCAAGGAACTTGGTGTAAGAAATGGCTTGCTCCTCAGTTACACATGCCCCCATAGTGATGTCTTTAGCAATCTGATTGACGAAGGAGGTGGTGAACCAATGAGTTAGAAGCTAATCAGGAATTTCAAATTTGATCATGCGACGATGACATCGCCACTCATGAATATGATTCGAGATATGAGTAGCTCGGTCTTGTTTCAATGAAGTGAGGAGATGTGTCCCAGTCTCATAACGGACTGGTAACTGAAAAATGCGTAAGGAACGCCATGGCTAAAGAATTGAAATCTTGGAAGACGCCACGAGATAGCTCAATGTACCACTTTGCAACGGCACCAGTAAGAGTTCGCTGGTTAGACGAAGTCTAATAGAATCGTCAACCCAAGAGTTAGAGGAACACCACAAATGGTAATTCATAACATGCGCTTGGGGGTCTTCCCCATACTTGCCCTCAAATTTATGACAATCACCAAGAATCTTGGTTGGAACCGGAGGCCAATATGGGTTATGAAAAATGGGATCATTCGTCAACTTTGACACATCATGTAATTCCAACGTAGCAAGAAACGGTAATTGAGTGTTGAAATTCATCAGAGGTCTTTGATAAGGACCTGCATGTACATTCCATCCAATCTGAGCGGGATTCTGTCCCCATACATTCTATTCAGGAGGATTCGGATCATAAGGATTAGAAGCAAGATAAGTCGGTTGATACTGGGGTTGAGGACCAGGATATTGAGTTGGAGTAGACCACTGAGGTCCTTGTTGAACAGTGTATGGAGTCTACTATGGAATGTAAGCATGGCTTTGAGGTTGATGATAGACAGGTTGATTTTGAGGGTAAGGATCCTGAGGCACAGAATATACTAGTTGATATGAACCTTGAGGGTAGTAAGCACCTTGCGGTTGATCAGGCGGATCCGGCTGA
Organism: Pinus albicaulis; assembly: GCA_034641835.2. NCBI lineage: Eukaryota > Viridiplantae > Streptophyta > Pinopsida > Pinales > Pinaceae > Pinus > Pinus albicaulis. The sequence continues at coordinate 1,915,886,994 of CM076578.1, forward strand.
GCAGGTTGAGCAGGCTGTTGAGCGGGTAAACCTAGCTGACTATAAACAAGTAGAATGAGTTGTTGAAACGATGGAACCGGCTGAGGAGTAGGTTGAATCGGTTGTTGAGGGTGACCGGGTTGGCCTTGTGGGAAAGGTTGGCCCGATGGTTGCGATGGACCAGGTTGTCCTTGATAACCAGGTTGACCCGAAGAAGGACCGTAGGGTTTTCCTGGTTGCACAACATTCGGGCCATATTGAGCATGTGGTTGTTGTTGTGGTGCAACAGGTTTTCCTTGTGGTGGGTAGATTTTCCCCCCAGGAGCATAAGATAGTCCTAATTGATTCGAAGGTTGACCAAAAATACTGGAGGGTTGTCCATGTTGGGGCAAAGGTTTCCCTTGTAAAGGTTGGCCTTGTGGACTGTATGGTTGTCCGTGTGGACCAAAGGCAAAGCCTTGCTGAGCTAAAGTTTGTCCCACAGGGGGTTGTCCTTGCAAGCAGAGGGTTGCACAGGCAAGGTAGGTCTAAAATGAGAAATGGTCTGATAAGGATCAGTAGGAGGAAAATAGATCGGATTACCATGCTCATCATAATGAAGCGGATATGAATAAACAAGGTTACCGACAGCATCATAGTGATGAAAAAGAGGATTACCAGGAGCCTGAGGCTGCTGAGAACCCTGAGAACTCTACTGCTGAACAGCCAACAGATATTATTCAAAAGTGAGACCACCAGGAATCACCGAGGTATTGGAAACATCACTAGAAGCAGGTGTGGCCTCTGTCGAAGGTGCATAACGTCGGTGAATATCCAACATCTGCTCATCAAACACATAGGTAGAAACCATAGGCATGGTAGAGGTAGACGGGATTTCCATGGCACGAGTTTGTGAGCTACCTGGGTCGGGATTAACAGGCCACGTAGGATTGAGAAAAATAGACCTGCGGGTGTGAAAAGATCCTGATGACTGATGGGTAACAATGGGTGTGGATGAAGCCACACAGACCGTCGGTCGAACTGGAACATATGTAACAATAACCGACGAACCAGGTGTCAAAGGCGATAGTCCTAATGATGGTAAGACTGAACTCTAAGGAGGAGTTACTGTACTGGATTGCACAATGGAGGCAACACCAGACATAATCTGACTCAAGGACTGATAGCCAGATGGAAGTGACACCGATGGTGAATACTGAGTAGAAATATGAGGGACATCTTCCGGAAAAATTTGATATTCTCCTGTAGAAACAGGCATTCCTTCACTACCAACAGGACTAGACGAGTCCATGTCTGACTCTGCCGTAATATCTTCAAAAAGACTAAGGAGACTAGGAGGCACAACAACAGCAAAAAATGGTGAGCCCGACGTAAGAGGAGGAAAATCTCCTTCTTCCCCAAAACCAGACCAAGCACCAGAAAGAGGCCAAATGAACTCAACTAGATCTTCAGGAGGAGATCGAGTCACAAGAGGCAAGACAGACGGGAAAATAGGTTGTGAGGACTCGGCATACCTAGTGGACTGAGGAGTTTCAAAAGAACTACCACTAGGAGGCAGTGAGGACGACGAAACCAGTGGTTCCGCCACCGTGACCGTATATCGAAACATAAAGGAAAAAATAGAACCAATCAAGGACTCCAAGATCAAAACCAAGGACAAACAACAGGACAAGTAATAAAACTTTAACGGGCATGTGATCGTAGGTGATTAATTTTATGACACTGAAACCATATTTTGTTGTTTCATCTTTAAAGAGTTGAGAAACAGGCCAAAGATGACTCTAGTCGCTTTCAATTTTAAATAAGCATGAAAGGACAAGTGCTCAACGATCTCTTCTCTTTTTAAAGAGTCGTGAAAAGATGAAAATGACTACTTTGGAATACTAAGCAAGAGGGTATACTAGGTTTCCGTGAACTGCCATATACACCGTGGTGATCAAATGAAACAGAAATGACCAAGGAATTGACGTAGGTGCAGGTAGTATCCCTGAATGTTGTGTTCGTTGTATCACGATTACAAGGCAGTAGACTCAGCTTCCTATGGATAAAAGGATTGCAACCTAGAAGGGTATCCCTTTATATACTCGACTGTACAGGGAGCACAAGTCTGTACTAGCGCTATCTAAAGCCAGATGGCGAATGAAAGCTACTAGGTTTTAAGACATTGAAACATGTCTCTGGCCTAGACCACTAAAAATGTTTCGTTAGGTTTCAATGCTTCCTTAAATTAATTAAATAAATTTTAAAGTTGATCTTGGATTATATTTCAGTTTTAAGGTCCTATCGATTTTGGATCTCAAAGATCCCTAAATGCAAGCTATATGCAAATGAACATCATTTATGATTCAATGAATGCTAGTTATGAGAAGGATAGAGATTTTCAAACAAAAGAAAACAATGAGACTATGCGAAGAAATCCACTAATGCATCTAATAGAATATAACGAAAATGAAACTCTTTCCTAAATAATCAGATGCTAGTTATGCAAAAGCGTATTTCACTTTCAATGCAAAGAAAGAATGAAAAATATGTTTGTTTGTTTGTTTTTTTTTTTTTTTTTTTTTTTCAATGAAAAGAAGTACATGATGCACTAATTACATGAAAAACAAAAACAAAATGCAAAGAAAGAAAGAAAAATATGTTTGTTTGTTTGTTTGTTTGTTTTTTTTCTTTTTTTTCTTTTTTTTCTTTTTTCCTTTTTTTTTTTTTCAATGAAAAGAAATACATGATGCACTAATTACATGAAAAACAAAAACAAACACTAGCTTAAGTGTTGCGTAGGAATCAAAATTGAATGACTCAATAAAACGTGAAACAAACACAAGAAAGCACTCAAACTAATGTCGTAATCTTTCAAACCAAGAGACAGTTTTCAAAATGATCCAAAACAAGCAATGTAATCTATGCTTGGAGCAATAAGGCGCAGAACCAATTGAGAAAACGAAATGACTCTGCAACCAAAGAAATCACTCAAAAGATCAAGAAAACTAAGTACAATCAAGCCATAAATGGGACTGACAACAATCAAATTGACTTGATTTTCGAATAGAAGGCTCAGTGCACTAGGACACCTAGAAACCCTAAGGCCTCATCTGACATTGATAAGAAGATAGACAAACAACTGAGAAAAGAAAGTCGACAACAATTAAAACAATCCCAAAGGCATAATTGTGCATAAAAAATAACCCAGAAGCAAGAACAATTGACCAAAGGACTCATCAAGGAGTCAAACCAATTCCTACAGGGGTTGGCGCGACTGTAAGGTTGTAATCCGCTCCATACAGGGGTTGGTGTGACTGAAAAAAGAGCAACCTGCTCCAATTGGCGCAACTATTCAGATGAAAAGCGTGCCAAGCTAGATAACTGTGGGAAAAAGAGGAAAAACCAAAACCTAATGAGAAAAGGTCAATCTTGACACTTTGGAGCTGAACAAAGGGTGGAAACTAAGCAAGAAAACCAGAAAAGACAGATAACTAAATCAATAATTGAAACTGACCCAACAAGATGAAATGACAAACTCGCACTGATCCACAGTGGAGTTGCCAATTTGTTATGCAGGTAAATCCTCTCTGCAGACAGAGACGATCCCTCTAGCCCTAGAGTGGGTCTAGAAACAAAGGGAAATGCTAAAGTGTCACTTCCTAATTATTGAATGAACAAGGGACACGGTAGATCAACCTACCTGGAATCCAACGCTGTCGTTATTGCTGTAGTAGTGGTGGCCTATCGCTCCTGCCTCAGCAAGTCACAACCCATTCGCCATTACGCTTGGATACCTGCACATAGAACAAGAAACAAGAACAGCATACAAGCTAACAACATTTCATTCATAACTATTAGCCAGTCAAAGAGGGCTAAACATATTGCATTAACAAATGTCTTAACACAAAAGTGGAACCAACCAGTAGTCATGTATATAAATGAATAGAAGGAAGAGTTACAACCAATGCTTTGGTGTCGCGGTCTCCTCCAGCGGGGTTCAGGGGAAGCGCGTCTCAGATGCTCGTCACGGAATTCGAACGGGACGAAGGCATGGACTCAAGCTCTATGAGAAATCATGGATGTTATGTATATTTTATTATTTATTAATTAGATTTAGTTATCTTAGGTTATTAACTGAAAGGGCATGATCAAAGATCATGTCTCTTCGCCAAGGGACACCTTGAGGTTGTATTTAAAGCCTAGGCGATCCCTCATTGTAATCATCTCATCTTTCATCATTAATAATAAATACCTATTCAAGTTTACCAGAGTTTTTACACTCCATTGGTATCGGAGCTATCGCTCTTTTGGACCTGTGTGATCAATAGGTTAAAAAAAAATCTCGAAGGAATTTCAGGAATTTTTTCTGTAGCTCAGACCTACAGTTTTGTGGGTGTCTGCACACAAATCTCACTGCTCTGCACGCTGAAGAATCAAAAGGAACGTGCATTCCAGCTGTCATCCTTCCTCCATTTTCTTCACGGCTGCACAGAGGAGTCATACATTTAGTTGGATACAGTTTAAAAATCTGGACGGTGGATACAGTTTTAAAAAAAAAAAAAATTAACCAATTTTAAAGTATACGTGGACGGCTTGCTGCTCAAATAGTCTGCGGTCGTTGCAGCACATTTCCCTGTCACTAACTTCGTGGCTAAGGAGGAACCCCGATCTGTAAACTTCATTTCCGCTGCCGTCATTCCTGCCGTCCACACCTTCTCCGCCGTCTCAGCTCCTCTGTCCGCAGTCTTTGACCGGTCTCCACGCTGCAGTCACAACCACAGACGTCGACTCACCGCCAAACAAAAAAATCGCACAGTACTCATGACAGGTTAACAAACTCGATTCGTTTAAAAACAATTTCTGGACAGTACTCGTGACAGGTTAACAAACTCGATTCGTTTAAAAACAATTTCTGAGCAGCAATCGTGACCAGGTTAAACAACTCGATCTGTTTAAAAAAAAAATCTCAGCAGTGTTGATATAAGAACGGCGGGTTTTTTAAAACGGAACAAGCACAGTAAGTCGTGCCTTTTCAACGGAAGAGCATAATTTTAAAAACGATTTTTTTTTTTAAATTTATATAAATATATATCATATAGTTTTCAAATTGATTATTATATAAATATATATTATAATTATATATTTTATTTATATATTATATAGTTTTCAAAAAAATTGATAATTATATATATATATATATTATAATTATATAATTATTTATATATTATATAATTTCAATTAATAAATTATATATATAATAATTATATAATTTATTTTAAAAAAAAATATTAATTAATTAATTTTAAAAGAAAAAAAGAGGAGAGAAACTGGCAGAAAGATATTCCCCACCTCATACACGCTCGATGTCTTCGTCATGTCGATGGCGGAATTCCAGAAGAAATTAGGATACCTTGAGAAGAAAATCACTAACAATTCCGAAGAATTCGGAAAAAGATTAATCAATCTGGAAGGTACATTTTCAGGGCACTCCAACGACATAAAAAAAATCCATGATACAACAAATTGCATAGAAAGACAAATGTGGCTAAATCATCACGAGACCACAGAAGCAATGAACAAGCAGAACAAAACAATGAACAATATGACAGAACTCTTCAACAAGCTAAATGATAAAATAGATAAGTTGGGTCAGACACAATCCCCAACATCTCCTAACAGGGAACCAAATCAACAAAACAGTACCGCAGATTCAGGGAACTCGGGAGAGCATCAGGAAAAAACCGATTCCCCACATCATCAAGAAGATAGTAATGCAGATTTTCAAAACAAGAAGCTCTGGAATGCATTCGCTAATCAATATCCCCTTCTTGTTCCACCATTAGCATATCAGCGCAAAGCCAAGATCGATCTACCCAAATTTGATGCTAATGAAAAAAATAGCGTTGCATGGCTTAATAAGGCAGAAGAATATTTTGAAATTTATGACATTACTAGTGATGATGAAAAAATTAAACATGCTTCCATGAAAATGGAAGGAGAAGCATATAATTGGTATATGTGGTGGAAAAAGACGACGCTCGCTATCAGTTGGAGGAAATTTAAGGATGTGTTCTTCAAAAGGTTTCAAGGCATAAAAGAAGAAAAGTTATTTTCAAAGTTTATCAAATTACGCCAAAAAGGAGATGTGGATGAGTACACGCGAGAATGGGAGACTTTGGCAACACGAGTACCCGGATTGTCGGAATCTCGTCTAATCCAGTCTTACATCTCAGGACTTAAAATCCACATACAAGAAGAGCTAGAACTACATGAAATCACGTCTGTAGAAGTAGCAAGGCAAAAAGCAAAAGCTGCTGAAAAGAAGTTTGAAAGATTATCAAAACCAGAAAAAGTATATTCAAGGCGACGGTTTCCTCAACCTATAAAAGAAGATAACATGAAAATGTTCCACCTCGCCTGCGCGAAGCAGACAAATCTAACCTGGAAATACAAAGAATAAAGGAAGGCAAATGCAAATGTTGTGGAGAAAAATGGGACCCTAAGCACAGATGTGCTAATGGAAAAGAAAAAAATCTGTATAACTGTGAAGCAACTAATGATTCTGAGAATGATGATTCAGACATAGAAGGGATAGAAGATACCCTAGAATTCTCCCCAGAAGTAGATGGTGACAGCACCCCGCAAGTGTCATTATCAGCCATGACAGGTATATCACAACCGTAGACACTAAAATTAAGGGGACATATAAAGAAAAGCAACGTAATGGTTCTCATAGACACTGGCAGCACGCACAATTTTCTAGATTCAACCATGGCCAAAAGACTCAACCTCTTTACTTTTCCCATGCCTAATATGAAGGTAATGGTGGCCGATGGTAAGAAGATTGAACAAGTAGGAAAATGCCATAAATTCAAATTGCAGATTAAAGACTTTAGTTTAGAATCTCCATTCTATGTCGTACCACTAGGAGGAGTAGATGTGGTCTTAGGAATTCAGTGGTTACAAAACTTGGGTACTTATTCGGCCAACCATCAGAAGCAGTTTATAAGCTTTAGGTGGGAAGGACGGAAGCACAAGTTGTTTGGATTCCAAGCCCCAGAAAATCAAATCCTATCATCATCTCAGATGATGAAGATGATCCGAAAGGGAGCACCAGCTTATATAGTCGAATGTCGTCATTTAGAGATGTTATCTACAAAATTCAACCACGAAGAATCTCAGGAGGTACAAGCACTAGTTCAGAAACATGAAAAGGTATTTCAAGATCTACCAATGAAGATGCCTCCTCATAGGGAAATCGAACATACAATAGAAGTCAAGGCAGGATCAAACCCTGTTAACATCAAACCTTATCGCTACCCACATCACCATAAAACGGAAATTGAGAAGATAATCCAAGACCTTTTAAAATGTGGGGTCATTTCAAAAAGTAAGAGTCCGTATGCTGCCCCAGTTATATTGGTAAGAAAAAAAGATGGATCGTTTCGGCTATGCATTGACTATAGAGGATTAAATAAGATAACCATTAAAAATAAGTTTCCAATTCCCTTTATCGATGAAATGTTGGATGAACTCCATGGCGCAAAATTTTTCTCTAAATTAGATTTAAGGTCAGGTTATTACCAGATCCGAATTAGATTGGAAGATATACCAAAAACTGCATTTCAAACACATGAAGGTCATTATGAATTTAAAGTAACGCCCTTTGGGTCAACAAATGCACCAGCTACGTTCCAAGCCACTATGAACGAGTTATTTCGTCCATATCTCAGGAAATTTGTATTAGTATTTTTTGATGATATCTTGATTTATAGTAAAACTTGGAGGGAGCATTTGCAACACTTGGATAAGGTTCTCACGTTACTAGAAGACCATCAATTTTATGCAACAAATTCCAAATGCACCTTTGGAAAAGAAGAAGTTGAATATCTGGGACACCTAATATCCCATGAAGGAGTAAAAGTGGATCCTTCTAAGATTAAGGCTATAAAGGAATGGAATAAACCAGTGAACATATCCAAGCTCAGAGGATTTTTAGGATTAACGGGATATTGTCGAAGATTTATTAAAAATTATGCGCATCGAACTGCACCTCTTACAAATCTTTTAAAGAAAAATTCGTTTAAATGGAATGAAGAAGCAGGGAAATGTTTTGAAGATTTGAAGGAAGTAATGGCTAATGCACCAGTATTGGCAACTCCTGACTTTTCTAAACCATTTGTCATTGAATGTGATGCCTCGGGATTCGGTATTGGTGCAGTCTTAATGCAAGAAGGGCACCCTATTGCTTTTGAAAGCAGAAAAATAAATAAACGTGAGCGTCTCAAGTCCACATACAGTAAGGAAATGCTCGCAATTATGCATGCATTAGCCAAATGGAGACAATATCTGTTAGGAAGTAAATTTTCCATCCGAACTGATCATAACAGTCTTCAGTATCTCCTTCAGCAAAAAACACTCTCTGAAGAACAACAAAAGTGGATCGAGAAGATTGTCGCTTTTGACATGGAGATATTACACAAGAAAGGAAAGGACAATGTAGTAGCGGATGCCCTGTCTAGAAAAGATGAGGAAACAACATTACTTGCAGTTTCAATTGTTGTGCCTGAATGGCTTAATGAGATTAGAAGTGAGTACGCCAAAGATCCGGACATGTTGGCTATAATTAACAATCTCCCAGGGAATTCAAAATTTGAATGGAAGAACGATATCTTATGGTACAAAGGGAGAATTTATCTAAATTCCAAATCCAAGTTTATATCAAAAATACTCAAGGAATCACATGATTCCATGTCATCGGGACATGTAGGATATTTCAAAACCTACTACAATGCGCGTCAGTCATTTTTCTGGAAGGGTATAAGTCACGATATTCAAAAATATGTTGCAGAATGTGACAAGTGTCAAAGAAATAAAACTGAAAACATTATGACACCTGGCTTACTTCATCCCTTAAATATTCCGGCCCAGAAGTGGGAAGAAATATCGATGGATTTTATTGAAGGATTACCTGTATCATATGGTAAGGATAAGATCTTCGTTGTAGTAGATAGACTCACTAAGTATGCTCACTTCATCGCTATTAAAAAAACAGACTCTGCAAAGCAAATTGCAGAGATATTCTGCAAACATATTTATAAACTACACGGCTTTCCGAAGGTTATTGTTAGTGACAGGGATGCCAAATTTAAAGGAAACTTTTGGAAGGAATTGTTCAACCATGTTGGAACTTACCTCAATATGAGCTCAGCTTATCACCCTCAAACAGATGGGCAAACAGAGGTTGTTAATAAATGTTTGGAAGCTTACCTACGGTGTTATGCTACGGAGAAACAAAACAAGTGGGTCCAATGGTTGCACCTTGCTGAATGGTGGTATAATTCTACTTACCATACATCGACAAAAATGACTCCGTTCCAGGCTCTATATGGATATGAGCCTCCGAAGTGGAAAGATTTTGCTTCAATTCAAACTAATTTTCCAGCAGTAAAAAATCAACTAGAAGAACACCAAAAGGTCGTCCAAATTCTAAAAGATAATTTGAGTGTTGCACAGAATCGTATGAAGCAACAAGCTGACCGTAATCGCACTGAGAGATCATTTGAAGTTGGAGACTGGGTGTTTGTCAAGCTTCAACCATACAAGCAATTGTCCCTTAAACAAAAAGGAAAAAATAAATTAGCTCCAAAGTTTTATGGTCCGTATCAAATTATTAAAAAGATCAGTCAAGTCGCTTATGGGTTGAGCCTTCCCGATACCAGTCGTGTTCACAATGTTTTCCATGTGTCCTGCTTAAAAAAGGCATTAGGTAACCATCAGTTTCCCCAAACAACACTTCCCATTTTGGATGATGAAGGCAAGCTCGTTCTAGAGCCCGAGGGGATCCTATCTACTCGTGATAAGAAGCTGCGCTCTCGTGTTATTACCGAATATTTAATCAAGTGGAAGGACTTGCCCATTGAAGAAGCATCTTCGGAGTCTGAAGCGTTTCGCCAGCAACACCCATCATTACGTATGCTTTGAGGACAAAGCATCTTAAGAAGGGGGCAATGTTATGTATATTTTATTATTTATTAATTAGATTTAGTTATCTTAGGTTATTAACTGAAAGGGCATGATCAAAGATCATGTCTCTTCGCCAAGGGACACCTTGAGGCTGTATTTAAAGCCTAGGCGATCCCTCATTGTAATCATCTCATCTTTCATCATTAATAATAAATACCTATTCAAGTTTACCAGAGTTTTTACACTCTAATGGACTCAAGCTTCCTTAACGTAATTCCTTCTTATTCTATCTTCTCTAGTTATTCAGCTATAGTATGTCTAATTCTCCAAGTTCAGCTAGCTTGTACTAAGAGAGATAGCTTCTTTTATAGAGGAAAAGGAGGACGTTAGGATCCCTACAAAGGTGGGAGGGAGGCCTATCCTTTAGGGAGTTCACATAAGAGGTGGAAACCATAAACCTAAAGGAGGTAGTCCGTGGTTTATTAGTTCAACCACTCCCAATGACTCACCCTCGAGGTGGTTGGAGTGGAATCTCCGCCTCTATTTTTTTTAAAAATTCCATACACAGCTTGGCGCGGATGGAAAACTAGGACAGAGCACCAACTAGCGCGAGGCCCACTGTTACTCTTCCTCTTCGGCGTGAGGGCATAACTGATTACCCGTGCCAAGGCAAAAACAAGGGTTTTTGAGTCTCTGCTCAGTGAATTGTCAACAGAAGCAATGTTACTCTCATGTAAAGGGACACAATGATGGTTTTTGCAAGGCATGACACTACTTATTCTTCACGGAAATGACCCTCCAATGAGCGAGATGGGGATTGCAGGGACAGTGAAAAAATGTTGTGTAACAGACCTACAGCAGTTTGGCACAGATTTCGAGGAATAGTTTGCTGGTTTTTTAGGCACGATTTTCAAGACAATCTGTACAGTGAATTGTTGTCCCTGTGCATGGAAACCGAGGCAGAAAATCGTATAGAATTTATTGATGTTTCTCTACACGAAGTTTGAGGAATCCATACAATAGCATTTATTGTTGTTTGCACGCTTTTCAAGGAGGCTGTACAGCAGCATTTAATGATGTAATTTCTGGGCATGAAATTCAAGGAGGCCATATAGCATTTATTGTTTTTTATGTTTTTCTATTTGCACATTTTCCGAGGCGATGGTTGTTAACACTGGAAAATCTACAGCAAAAGACGACATCAATTAATGTCAAGCCTAAGGATTTACAGGACAGGGATACATTATGGAATCAAAAAGTATTTAAAATCTCTAAGGTTTTGAGAAAATCAAATTTGAACTAGACATCAATGCTCAAATGCGCGCTTTTTCCTTCAAAAAGAGCGCCTTCTGCGCTCATTGGAGCCCGATAAGCGCGCATTCCTGGAAGTGGAAAAAATTCACTTTCCGGGACCACAAGCAAGCAAAGGACAGTTTCTCCTTATCTGAAAGCCGCCTAAGGACAGTACCAGCACCTCCTTAGGCATTGTGTGAGCACACAAAAGCATATTTGAGCACACAATGGAATCATACCCCTCCCTTGGGTCACCATCCATCATGTACCAAGGGAGGGAAGGAGGATTTGAAGCTCACCTATTTAAACCCACCAAGAGATGAACAAATGGTGATCACAAGATTATGTTGGCAAAAGTTGCCTAAGCAACACCAAGAGTTTGTGTGACCCAAGGAGCTGAAGCAGAAGAGGACTCGATGGTTGGCCACCCAACATCTTAGTCCACTACAGTAGAGAGAGAGAGTTAGACTGCGTCAGAAGGCAGAACTTGAAGGACAAACATCCTTGCATCGGGACCTAGAGCCATTGCCTAGGGGCCCTTTGGCAACTGGGTAAGATTTGTTTTCATTCCAAGCATTCAATAAGAAGAGGCCATCGAGTCGTTGTTTACCTTGTTACTGTTTGGAACTCTCTATATAGCTTCTTTTGTGTTTTTAGTTTTAAATTTTTTAACAGAGCATACTTTAGTGTATTACTTCATTTAAGTTTTATACATCTGAGCTCCCCCCAGATACTGCATGTTACCTATAGTTTAGAGAGTAGAACACACTCTCTAAACTCGTGCGACTTCGTACACCCGTGTGTCGAATCCACCACAACAGGATTGGCGACTCCACTAACGTGTTTCAAGTTTATGTGGTTGTGCCTTCTTTTGCAGGAGACCCTTAGTCTATGCTGGAGTGGAGCTGACAGTCCTCTGACCCATCTTTCAGTCCCTAGACTCACTGAGGTGACATACTGAAGAAGGCAGCTCCTCATTTTTTTTCTTACTTGCAGGAATTTTGCGCGCAGTTTTTTCACACAAATGCGCAAGGCGCGCATTCAAGAGTGACCTACGCGCAGGAAAGCACACTTGTCAGAGGTTTTTGCACGCAATTTGCAGAGAGATTTTTTCTCCCTATCTTCTACATTTTTTCTACTTGTAAGTTTGTTGGGCAGCCCCTAATGTATCTGCCAACACCTGTGTTGATACCCCACAGCTCCTAAAAACTAATTTTTGCTTCTTTTTGTAGGCATTTAGTGAGTTTTCATTTAAGTTGGTTTTTTGCAAAAAGTGTTCACATAGTTTAAGTAGGGGGTGAATTAGCCATTGCTTTTCGAACAATCTATGTTTTTTGCAAATTCTGGTATGTACACTTATTTTAACTAGTCCAAGTAAGCGGCTCATGACCACACATGCATAAGCTAGTGTAGAAATTGTTTAGTTTAAATTTCAATTTTTGCATTTAGGAAATTGCAGGACTAGGATTGAATCGCAAGTTAGAGCAAGTAATCTCTACTGTCTTTCTGCCATTAGGTGACCCTATACAAGCATATGAACACTCTACATTTGTGATTCGCCATCTCCCTTTAGTCACTCACACAGACTAATTAGGAGGTTTTGGAAGCGGCCCATTATCCGTAAATGCTTTTTATTTGAGCAAGGAGCAATGTCACATAGTTCAACTAGGGGACTTTTGTAAAGGATCATTTATATCCATATGTTCAAATTATGATATTGTTCACCATACGCTCACACACATTCACCCACTAAGAAAAAGAAGCCACCTAAAAATAACTTAAACCAACTCACTAAACTCTCCCCACAAGGGCCACAAGATAAATTATAGATTAAGTTAGGATCAAGGGGGTAGGCATCCAATAAGCCGCCTTGATCACGTTTCACATTTGAAACATAGAAGTTTCATTTTCAGGGAGCTTTAAAATCCACCTATCAGCTCACGGAAAAGAAAACCCGAGCGCAACAGAGACCCGATTCAGAGGGGGTTAGACTTAGGCGCAGTGCGTGCGGTATCAGTTGGGGCTACTTGACCCAACTAATACTCGGTACTATTAGCTGACTACCAAGAAGCCCAAGACTCGAATGCTCACGTGGGACGGTGGTTCTTAGTGGCCAAAAATAGGGCATCCTTTACTCTATAGGTGACGGTGCAGGCAAGCGCCAGACCCTTTACCCTTACCTTGGTCGATTCTCTTTGGCTGACTGAGGGCGTCGCCAATTCTTTCGGGACATTATGCCAACACTCGCAAGAAATCCCCTCAAGGCCCAGTTACTTTTGAGTGTGTGAGGACGCTATTAGGTCTTCTAGGATTTTTTGAGTATCACGTGAAAACAAATAAAACCATTTTTTTCTTGATTTCTCACATAGACTAAGTTAAAGGAAAATTCATTTCATTTTCGCTTTGTCTTATGTATGTGGCCATAAAATTTTCGTGACCATAGACTCGATCCCCTCAAAAGTTTTTTCCAAAACCTAACCTGGACGACCCTCAAGCAGTTCCAACGGAACCTTGTCGGTCTAGGCATCTTTTGGACCTCCCCCCATTATCGGGAGGGGTTTCAAGTCTTTTGGACCTCCCCCCATTATCGAGAGGGGTTTCAAGTCTTTCGTCGTTTAGGAGTCAAAGACGGAACATTTCCACAGTGGTTGGTTCCTCCTTTCTTGGAGCAACCTTAGTTGGGAACCCTAGTTGGTCTCCCAACACCACACCACACATCACTCCCCCCTCGTCACCTAGGGGGCAAAAGAGTTCATCCCATACGGGAAGCCAGTTGAATTCACAACCGGGTACGTCATAGACTAACCCTCGTTCTAACCAGAACTTCGTGTCTTCACACGTTGCCATGGCGTCAACCTCTCAGTCACCCTTCTTAGCAGCATTAAATCTACCAAATTTAACCAAGCTCACCAATGACCCCATCGCACACGACCCCAATTGGCCTCCCATGCCCACGAAGCTCCCTTCAGACATACCAAATTTTAAGGGCAAGCAAGCGAAAGACCCAGGGAATCATATAATGACCTTTCACCTGTGGTGCTCATCGAATAGCATCATTGACGATACTATTCGATTGAGGTTGTTTCAACGCACTCTCAGGGGAGTGGCCGTGAAATGGTACGTCGAGAAACCCCCTGCTTCACATAGAACCTTTAGCGCCCTCGCTACTATGTTCCTCACATACTTTCAGTTACCCATTCACCATGATTCGGGAATGGAGTTACTAACTCATTTCAAACAATCCCCCTCTACCCACATTTCTGAACATCTCCATGAGTGGAGACGGCGTCGCAGCTTATGCAAAGCACAACTCGACGACCCAGTCCTTTTAGATTTATTCTTGAAAACTTTGACGGCGGATATTTCAAAGGATGTGATGCAACATAACCCCACATCTGAAGAGGACGCAATCAGTAAAGCCCAACAGCTTGAACTGATCTATACGCAGTCAAGATACATATACAATATCTTGCCTAATGCCCCACACCTACAATCTTATCAAGAATTGCCAGGCACGTCGAACTCTGTAGACGGACTTATTGGGTCGATGACCCAAGGGTACCTAGGCAGCAGCAGTCAAAATCTCGGTTACACACATGGGTCTACCCAGAACATGTCTCAACCTGGATTTCAAATTCATCATATGCAGCAGCAAAATTTGACTAATAGGGCATCAGCGTATCACCAAGGAGGACCTTACCCTCCGGCTGAGGGGACCCAGTACACAGGAAGAAAAACTGACGGAAGAACTCCCCCCCAACGGCCAAGTGCAAACATGGGACAACAGTATGCTCAATCCCAAGCACATAACCCACCGACGCAAAACAATGCACAAGTGAACTTGGTGCAGCCATCCCAAAATCAACCACACCAGTATGATCAGGAGAATTACCCTCCTAACATGGTTAAAAGAAAGGTAAAAAACAAACTCAAAGGGAACCCTGGACAGGAGGGCAGCAACCAAGAGCGCCCACTACGACCCTGGGCTGGAGATAACTCCAACCGGAACCAGAACCAGGAGCCAAGAAATGCTCAAAAGCAAGGCAAACGGCCACCTCTATGAAAAAACCATTCTTGTTCAATATGTGGTGAGTACGGGCACTATACTCACCATTGTCCCAAACTCCCTGAGCTTAAAAACCTTCAGAGTAACCGAGGACAAGGAGGATCTTCCCAGACAACTGCATTTATGCAAGAACTCTTCCCCCATCAAGGAACGATCAGCACTCAGTAGCAAAACCCCAACGAATCCGAAAAAAACAACCATGAAATTTACATGGTTGGGGAAGAAATGTTTTTCCAAACCTGGAATCGCAGCTACGACACCCCACCAGACACCGGTACGTCTGGGGCTAGTACGTCCGCGGTGACTGCACCTTTGACCATTCCAAAGATTCCTTTGGAACCATTGCCAAAAATGGTTAAAGGGCCTAATAGGTGAGCAGGTAACTACTCCAAAGCAGCCCAAAATTACAGCATCGTAGATGATTTAGCCCAGTCACCTGCTACTATGTCTGCTTTGGAGGTACTGCAGTTGTGCCCGAAGCAACGGAAAGCCCTGCTTTCCGCCTTAGGCGTCGTCGACCCTGCCGACACGCGCATGATGGCTTTTGATTTAGACAAAGCCACCCCTAGGCTTCCCTCCATGGTTGCCTTCCAGATACCAGTATCGGTACATGATATCACTATTCACCGATGTGTTATTGACGAGGGTGCATCCACATGCATCATGTCAAAGAATGTATGGCAGAAGTTAGGATCCCCAGAACTCAAACAGTCTCTTCCAAAACGTACCGGTCTGCTTAGCCGGCAAAACGGTCCACATAGACATCGAAGTCTTGGACACTCACTTAGACTATAATATACTCCTTGGGCGGAGTTACATGTATGCCATGTCTGCCATAGCATCCTCTGTTTTCCGCATCATGATGTTCCCCCACAAGGATCTAATCATCACAGTAGACTAGCTGACGCACACTGAAAAGCGTCCTTTGACCAGCACGGATATGGTTCTACCCTATGTAGACACAGCCACAGATGGTCTTTTACGGTATCAAGAATATGGCCCGGGCCAATTCAAACCGTCGTCCGTCCTAGGCTCATTCCTAGGAGATCCTCCTATTATCCCTGAGGTATCGCCCGATGCCACAGCAGCCCCGGTGTGCATTATGTCCACATCATGCACCGAGGTTAGTCAGGACACGGACTCAAGAAGTAACGACACTGAGGCATCAGCTACTGCAGCCTCCCTAGTCTATGCTACCTCCCAAACTCCTTTTTATACCCACCTCCTGGCTTCACCTCCCAGCAGGTCCTGGCAACACTGGTACTACCCAACATATCATTGGCATTCCCAGTGTGGTATCTCGCTTTCCCTCTAGGAATGCCAGCTACCAACGTTACTGCATTTGGGTTAAAGCCCCTCAGTCTTGAGGAGCCCCAACCTACCCAAGTAGCAGCCGAAACAGCCCCCGCAAGGGAAATCCCCACCACGAAACCGGTAACCACGATAAAGAAAATTGCCAAGAAATGAAAGAAAGTGGTGACCCCCACCATACAGCAAGAGTCATCAGCCTGCGCTATATGTGATGTCACAGGACACCCTACTCACATATGCCCAGAGTTGGATGAATTAAAACCACTCCTCAGCTACGAGGCAGGCACCTCAAAACGGCATTCCCATAAAAAGGAACTTGCCACCAAAAGTACAGGCAAACCGTTGCGTACAAATCACGCATGTGCCCTCTGTGACACCTATGGGCATTATACCCACCATTGTCCAGAAATACCATGGTATAGGGACGCCTTACACGTGATCGAGCGATCCTATCAAGAGGATCCCTCCATCTAGTCTATTAATGACGAGTCGCGCACCATCTTGTACTTACAAGAGGAGCACCAATACATAGAGCGCCCCCCAGTAATGCCCATCATACGTTGCATGCTATGTGATGAACGTGGCCACTACCTCGAAGAGTGTGCCGCATTGGAACTCATCCACATATGGTATACAATCGAAAGGGTCTACTACATGGGACTACAGGCAGCACAATTCACATGCCTGTTATGCGCCAACAATCACTTATTGGAGGATTGTCACTACATACCTCGCTTCCGGCTAGCCCTTGCTAGCCTCCGCTCAACCATAGTTCGTCTCTCCCAAGAAGAAAATATGGATGTCGAATCCATCGGTAGCTCCATGACCCAAGCAGAGGAGATGAGCGGGTCTATCATTTTCTTGTTAGCCGAAGAACGGCCTAGTAGGGAACCCATAGTTACCCCTACAGGCACTTCACGAAACCCATCTGCATGCACGTTATGCAAGCAGACGGACCATATAGTAGTCCACTGCCCTGAATTAGCAGCGTACCAACGATGGTACCCCTCTCGGCCTCATACCATGCACGATGGGAGACCCATATCATGGACATTTTGCCTGATATGTCAGGGTAATCATTATGACCGACACTCTACTTATGTCTCATGGCTCCGTACCACTATCGACATGATCAATGTCGTAGAAAAGAGGACGAGCGACCTCCAAGAGTGGCATAAAAGATAAATTGTCGACCCAACGACCCCACCACCGCAATGGTGTGTCAAGCTAGATAAGACCACACACCAACCACGTAAACCCCAGGCCAAGCCTAGGATAACATGCGGCCTATGTGATCTAAACGATCACCTAATCAACCAATGTAGAGAACTAAAACCCCTTGCAAATAGTCTCCACATAATCTCGTCTCTCACCCAAAATATTCTCTCTAATCAAGAGAAGATCACACACACTTACTGTCGAATTTTCTCACACTTTCATCAAACATTTAAGTGCACGCATCTCCCCAAGCTGAGAGCAACTAGAGCAGCATTAAGTCAGCCACCCACCAAAAAGGGAGGCAAGTTTCAACCCACGACGCAAAAATGGAAACAGAAGACAACTTGGTCCGCAACAAACCCTTTCCAAGCATCCACATCTGGAACATCTAGTAGTGTAAATTCTCACACTATCTACTCCGTCAGCGTTGTGATACCTTGCACCATTTGCACCAGTCATAATCACGCGCCAGAGGAATGTTCGTTGCTACAAACGTTCAGACATCTCTATGATAAAATCAACCTCCATCTATCGGGAATTGACTATCCTAGCGAGAAGGCCAACTATCGACTCACTCAGGACTCCATTGCAGAGATCCTTCCCCTGCCGCATGCCAGTGACACAACTCATCACATACGACTTGTGTCATCGCACACCCAAAACAGGATTTCAACAACCTCCCCATCACAGGAATTCGGCTTTATTCCTGTCACAAAAAACCGAGGCACCTTACGCCTTTGCATCGATTTCCGCGAGATCCCAAACTTGCATACAGCCATCGAACTCCTTGATGACACCCAACCTCTAGAGCAACGCCTAGTACAACTAGAGCTAGTTGACAAAAACAGACGACAATCACCGCAACACAATGAGGCCCATAAGAAAAGGGTAAAAGCATCATTCGACCGCCACATCACTCCTCGCTCATTTACTGAAGGAGAGCTAGTCCTTCGCTATGATGTCGCAAAAGAAGCCTTAGGGCCAGGAAAGTTCGAAACCTTGTGGAAAGGGCCCTATATCGTCAAACATTGCCTCCAGCAGGGGGCATACATCTCGACGGAATCGGACGGGACCTACCTCACTAACCCCGTCAACAACATTTACCTCAAGAATTTCTACCCATAAGGGCCCCTGTAGCCTTTATCCCCTATAGTTAGAGTACACAAAAACCCCAACACCAAAATATTTTTTACCCAAAAAACCTAAACACGCTCAAAATATTACCATGGATCACCAACTTGAACCTTATTTCGGATTTTCTGATGAAGTCTCGCGATGGTCTCAAAACTTAGCTGCAGCCGCCTAGGTCATCTACTACCCTGACCGATCGCCACTATGTTCAAATGGCGTGTGCATCGGGTCAGCAACCAAAAATCAGGTAGAATATGATGTCGTTATCAGACTTATGTGCAAGGCCCTCCACCAGGGCATCCGCCATATGCATGTCTGCCTAGATTCCCAGTTAGTAGTCTCGTAGTTAAACAAAACATTTGAAACCAGAGATGCAAACCTATTTAGAAATATTTGCGTTCCAGAAGATTAAGCAGACAATTTGATTATATTACATTCTCACATGTATCAAGGTATCAAAACCAAACAGCTGATCGCATAGCTAACAATATCCTAGAGTGGAATGCATCGCAAGAAAACCACCATACATAAAAAGCATAACATGCATATCCATCAGCATAACACAAAATGCATAAACTGAAATAGACACCACACCATGTAGAGCCGCAAAAAAGATCTCTCATATATATACAAAAATATGTGTATCAGAGTACAAAAATAGTATCACTGGCCCATTGGCCAGCCCAAAAATACAGAGGTCATCAAAAATAAGGGAAGCATCCTCATAACGGGTGCTTTCCCTATGTACAAATATACTCTAGGGGGCGCCCCCTCAAGAGGAGCACCTGGGCCCACCACTACTCCTGCTGCCACCACCGGTGTTGTTGTCGCCACTGCAATAGCTACCCGTTGTAGATTAGGCCGGTAGTCCCTCTCACGGGCCATCACTGTCTCTAGCCATACCTCCTCGAAGTCATCCATAAGACCTCGAGCAGGCATCCCGTGGGTCAAACGGTCTGCCCTCCCCCAGAATTCCTCTAGAGCCTCTAGCTGAGCTGTAAGTACTGCGATGCGTGTCTCAGCCGCATCCGTATGAGTTCTCTCAGTCACTACCTCAGCTGCACCCGTGCTGCTACCCTCACCAGAAGGACCAGCACCATCCCCGCCTGGTCCACCGGCACCCCCGCCCGGTCCATTTACGGCCGCCTCTACCTGAGCTGTAAGTACTGCAATGCGCGTCTCAGCCGCATCCGCACAAGTTCTCTCAGCCACTACCTCAGCTGCACCCATGCTGCTACCCTCACCAGAAGGACCAACACCATCCCCGCCTGGTCCACCGGCACCCCCGCCCGGTCCACTTACGGCACCACCTCCCCGACCACTCGGTGGTCATGGTAGAGGATCGTGACCCACCAGTCGAGCCACCGGGTGTCCCACCACACCAACATCTACACGAGTAACCAAAAGAATGTCAATGTCAATGAAAAACACTCAAGAACACAAAAAACTCGAGTAAATGCAGAAATATAACACATACCTGCGGGAACCCAAACATAACCAAAAGGGAGACCAATATCTGGATCACCCTGAAAGTCCATCCCCACGTAAGGGTATGGCAAAAACATCTGCAGATTGGCCTCGAACCAGGCCTCTGTCGTGTCGTTCCAATAATGACCCACCCTGCCACCACCACCGCGTGGCATCACCGGAGCCCACCTCCTCATGCGTGGCTCCCTCAGCCCCCCGATAGGAACAGCCACCACGGGCCTCAGCATCACGTCCCTCTCGTACATAATGTTGCACAAAATGCTAGCGTACACAAATGATTTGGATCCACGCTGGACCATGTTCAGTTGCGACACCATACCATCGAAGTAGAAGTGGGAAAAATCGAAGAAATGCCCGTTCCTCAAGTGGCGTAAAACTCCCACCTGTGGGCCCGATGCACGATGTGGCGCAAACGACCCTGCCAGTCACACAATAATGGCCAAAGCACACCGCTTGGCCACATCTATCACTGAGGCAATATTGATGCACCCCTTAGTAAGAGGCGCACCGCCGCAATGCCTCCTCCAGAACCTGTCCATGTTCCCCCGTCCAGCAAGAAGTGGGTACCTCAGTGCCTCTCCCTGAGGTAGTAATCCGGTCACATAGTAAAGATCCGTCTCCGAACGGATAAGCAAGTTCATCCCCCTCAGGACAAACATTTTTTTCTTCCTGCACCAATGTCGTATGATATAACATAACAATCGATCCTGTGACCGAAGGAACTCGTTTTCAACAAATTTCAGGAGGCCCCATGCGGCCAACTAACGGCGCACCCCAGCATCAACAGCCAGAGCAGTCCGGATCTCGAGCCAATCTCGTTCTCTCAACACCAACCTGCCAAGAAATAGGCAACCATCAGTACATAGGAGAAAAATCATAAACGAAAGCAAAAAACCCAAGTTTTTTCAAAAACATTGCCTTTGCGCGCCTGTCTCTCATACAAGCGTTCCCTTGCGCACAAAGGGGCAAGAACAGTGTGCCGTCACGCAGCCGTACCTGAGAAATACACGCAAGGGGCGTCTATTTTCCTAGATTTCCCGCGCAATCTAGGGCAAAAAGCCCCTTTAAGGCCGTACAAACCTAATTTGTGCGGCCCCCAGCATCACCAAACTGAAAAAATCAAAATGCAGGATGTCATGAGAGTTACCTCGGCATAATATCACTAATCCCCAGTACACAGGCTAACCGCAACGGCAATAAAAGCTCTACTATCACCTCTGATCTCCCAAAACTCAGCAAGTACAAATGAATAGGATTAGGGCCATAATCCCCTATTTATTGCCCTTTTCCAGAACTTCAGAGGTCCATAACAAGAGATCAGAAGGTCCATTCTGCAAACCGTAAGTTGCACCATCATCAGTATACCATGACGAACGAAAGTGATGCCCCACATTCGCTTTTCGAAGAAATATTTTTTCAAGCGCCGATAAGTATGCACCCTCCCATCTTCCTTTCCAAGATTCATGTTTTTCAATAATATTGAATGAAAAAAAGATGCTTTCACTTGAGGTAGTTGTTTTTTGCAGGAAGAACCCGCAAACCATTCACAACACCGACCACCGAAAGTTCTGGAGTAGGTATCATTCTACCCTCAGCATGATAGAGTCCCAGAAAAATTTGCATATCCTGACATCATTTCTCCATCAGAAATAAACCATAGGGTCCTCATATCTGACCACGTTTAACATCACCTCACCCTGCATATGATAAACGTCTGCGATGGTCGGTAGAGCCTCACCCCCATGGCGATCATCATCTCAAGTAGACCATACATCACCCCACAAGTGACGCCATGGCCATACCATTTCTAGTCTGGGAAGCACCTCATGCCCATCCATACACCATGCATAAGTTCAAGTTCACCATTTTAACTAACCCCCTTCCCGGACGATCGGGTTGTACAAGCAAAATGAAAGGGCACCTTCGCACATCGCATTTGGCCCACCATACCTCCATCAACATTAACCCATCTATGACATCTTCCGCTTCATCAACCCCGCACATGAGACCAACCAATGGGACCCCTACCCCCAGCAAAACACCGTCCTCACACCATCAAGTGAGCGACCCTCTTCCATGTTTTGGGGTACCCGTCTCTGTGTTTTGTACAAACCAAACCCCATTATTTTATTCTTTTGGTAAGTGTACAAAGATCACAAACAATGCCCTTCGCCTCTTCGCCCTCATATTGCATTTTTTCTCCCATGGCAGCAGTCCCCCATCTCCCTTGGTCAAAGTATTTCATACCCCCCACGCACACACCATCACGACAATCATAGCCGGTTCATACCCACCCTGGAAGTCCTACCGACTCCAGGGACTTTTCCCTTCAAAAATACCTATGACTCTCACCAATCTGCTCAAATATACTTCAACTTCGGGCCACTGAATCCCCATCATCCGTTTTCAGCTACCGCTCACCAACATGCTTATGTTAAACCCATTATGGTTCGGTTAAGGCTTCCATTTTTTCGACATCAACACCTCTTTTCCAAAAAGGAAGTGGTACCTTGGATGACCCCTCCCCATGCAAAGGGGTATCCTCGGGTGGCACTATGGGAGATATCATTGTCCATAGATGTCATCAATCCTCTTGACATTTGACTACAGCAAAAGCTTTCATGTCACTATGGTATCGTACCTTACAACCATTTCACTTTGATCAAGATATGTCGAAGACTCGTGCCTTTATAAGCATCTATGACAACAATGCTTACACGAGAAGGTCCCAGCCAATACATATGCGAGCATGGCACAGTAATATGCCATACCAAAGTTACACGTAAGGGTACCACATTCCACCCATCGTCAAAGAAAAAACGCCCCTAAGGGCGTCAGTAGTCGTCATCAACAACTACCAACATCAATACCACAATAGTGGCACAGACAGCACATGTATCTATCAATTTTGTTTAACTAGCCATAGTGTTAGTCATCCATAATTTTGATGATATCCAAAGATGACTAAATTTAACAATCCTAGATTTCTAGAAAAAATATTGCAGAAAGATTGTGAGTTCTATAAATCTCACAGCCTTCATTATCCTAAGCCTATCAATTCACTGAATATTTTCACTTAAATCCTCCAAGTTATCCTACCATCTCAAAAAGAAGTTGTTTTCAGGCTATATCTGCCCATTTTCACTCATTTTCAATTATCCAAACAATCATTTATCCCTACTAAAAAAATCATTTTTTCCCTCTTCATTATCCTCCATTTTCCCTAAAAAACCCTTTTAAATTCATCAAAAACCCCTCCAAACCATCATAACTCCTTTATATGGTTTTAAAAACTCTTTTTTCCCTTATCGGAAGCTTTTAAAAAGGCCAAAAATCCTATGTTTTAGCCTATTCTGACACATTGAGCTTTAAAGCCCCTTTGGGCTTGAGCCCCCTCTTCTTCACGAGACCCAGGGCCGTGACCAGGCGCTAGCCCTTGATCCCTTTTCCTTTTTAAAAACCCCTCTTATGTCTATCGAAAACCTTGAAAAAGTCCCAAAAACCCTGTTTTAGGCATTTTTTCCATTCTTTTTACAAAATTTAGGCCTTAAGCCCTCGAGGGTTTAAATTCTTCCACCCCTCTATTCATATAACCTCACCCTCGACCACCGGCTAAACCCTTAGCCCCTTATTTCTCTACTCTCGGTCCCCTACTCCTCCACAGGACCATGCCTCAGACCCTTTCCTTAAGCCCCCCTTCCTTTTTTCTTTTCCCTGTTCCATTGATTTTTGGGGCATTCTCGGCCATTGATCAAAGGCCCTAGGCCTAGATCCAACGGCCACCATGCGCCCGCGACCTTCCCGACCCATCAACCATTCCCCCGTCTGACTACTCCACGCGGTAATCTCCACCGTCGATTTTCGAGATCCAATGGCCCACATTTAACTCCGACGATCTCCCAACCCGCACTATACGATAAAAGAGCTGACATCACACTCCGGACCCACCTCCCACTACCCTGTCGTCCGTCCAATCCCCGTCCGGCATCTGGCCTCCACTATCTCCTTCCACCGCGCACCTTCCCCTGACGCATTCATCGTCCACCGTAGATCTAAAGCTTCCAGATCTGACAGTCCGGAAATGATATTGCGCAGTTTCTGCCTCCGAGGGTTAATGCGCGATTCCATGTGAAACCGGTGGTTTCGCTGTGGACACGCGTCACCATTTGTATGGAATCGCATTCATAACGCGCAAAACTGCTTACCACCATTGCCTCGCACGAAAACCACCTTGGTTTTTCGCAAAACCACTTTTCATTTTCGCGCCATAAATCGAATTTGAAACCCTATTTTTCGTGGTTTTCTCCATAAAATCCCTTCTGCGCATTCATTTCCTATGCATCGCTCCATAAACCGCTCCTCACACCTCTGTAAGCAGTCAATTCCAAATAGCAGGGTTTTATAATATTTTTTGTTTATTTGCAGGATAAATGGAGAATAAGGTTTGAAAGTTGCCCTCCCACGGCCATATTCGGTGACTAAGGCCTCAGAATGATAATCCAAGGGCCCAAAACATAAAAGGGATGGGTTTTTCTTTGATTCAAAGGTTTTTATCAGGGTCTTATGACCACTGACCGAACTATAAAACCTCCAGCGCATACACAAACCCTACAATGCAGAAAAATACCTATACACAAGAAGACAAAGAAAATGCAGTTAAGACAGAAGAAATAAAAGGTTTGAAAGAGTTTGAAAGTGTTAAAAGACAGCAAAAGGATGATTATAAAGGCTGAAGGTCAAAGGATAAAGACAGATAAACAAATGTTTTAAACAGAAACAGAGAAAGGACAGTGAGGCGGGTTAATTGAAGGTTAAGGTTGTTAAAGCAGAGTTAGGCCTTAAAAACATTTTTATGATGAAATCAAAGGAACTTAGGCTAAAGTAGCCTCGGATAAGTCAACACAGAGCAGTTATTCACTTGATAAATCAAAATTGACACCTTTCACTTACTTTATGTCTCAAAAGACAAATAAATAGTTATTACACTAAAGAATATATTATAAATTGTCAGAACAGTTAATGTAAAGACAAAAAAAGGCCTCAAAGTCAATCTTTTCAACTATTTCATCCTCGGGAAGTAAAGACAGATTTATTACACAGAGAAGTAGTTGAGAGACATTCCTACCTTATGCCTTGCGTGGCTTTTAAGGATAGGAGTGCATTTACTATCATTAATAACATTTTTAACCCTAGATGGTTCCACCTCCTCATCTGTAGCATAAATATTGCATTCGAACTCATTGTATGTTGGGCATTTGATAACTCTTTGAAGTAATACGTAGTTCTGCTAAAGTTGAAAGAAAATTGATGTTATGGGACCTGTGGATGTTTTGACCTGTTTGTTGATGGAGAAAGCTTTGTCATTGGATCTCTGAGCTTGGCTGTTGGTGAAGTATTCTAATCTATTAATGTTTTTCCTGTTTTCCATTCTGTTTTCATCATTTCTTGCTTGCAGTAGAGTAAAAAGTTTAGGCTAAGAAATGTCTCCTAGAAGCACCTTAGACTTGTTTACTCTTCACTATCTTTATGTTTTCATCTATTGAAGGTTTTATTGAGTAGTTTGACTGATTTTCAATCCTTAAGCTTGTTTATTTCAGAAATAGTTCAAATAGTTGGTCTCAAGAACGATTTATGGTTTTCCCTACTTACTTGCTGCCACTTGAAAACTGTTTCTGAAGTCTCCCTTTAAAGTACCATTGTTTACAGTATGTCAAAGAGGTTTGTTTTGATCATACCCTTTGTTCTTGCTTAAATAATTGTTTTGAAGGTCTTTATAGCTGTAATCAAAAATGTCTAGGAGTTCCCTCTTCTATGAATGCAGTTATTTGTGAATCTTGAATGTTTTCTTATCCTTGAAAGTGAAATCTTTGATGAAATAGAGCGTTCCTCGACTCCTAGATTTCGTTTTGAAAATTTGTCTTGAAATTGTTATTCGCTGAAGTGTGATATGTAGAATTCATGGTTAACCCTATCTATAAAATACTTCTTCATGTTTAAATGATGTTTTAAGTCCCTTTGTTGAGAAGTAAATATAATTAAGGCTTTTTAATTTCCCTTAGTTCTACTTTTCATTCTAAACCCTTAATGTTCATTTCATTTCACCTGAAAGACTTTTTAGATCCAATAGCCAAGTTAGATTTTCCCTTTGATACCTCTGAATCATCTACACACTTGTTACAAACTTCTACTTAACTCCATTGCCCAATGACTTAGAGATTTCCCTTTTCCATCTATGTTGCCTAGATCATCATGTCCCATCAAACAATCAAACAAACTCATGCTTAATAACTAGCCTAAAATCAACCTTTTACAACCAAACAAGGATATCCTTGCAAACAATTGAGAGATCCCTCTCTGAGACTAGGAGGGCTAGATCCTAGAGCTCTAAAGACTGGTTTATATGTTGCCTTGTCATTTAGTATGCCAATCTGCTAAATCACAGGATCCCAACACATAGCATCACGAGCATGGGACATGCCCGCCTCATTGGAATTTTGCAAATATGTTGTATATTTTGTCTTGTTGCAGGGGGTCCCTTAGGCCATGGTTATCTCGGAAACGGTGCAAGGTGTTGTCTATTCTACACGCAGACCTCTCTCTCTCTCTCTCTCTCTCTCTCTCTCTCTCTCTCTCTCTGCGTACGATACAGAAAAGAAACTATAATTTATTTCGACTATATAGTTCTTCCTAGACCTCACACATTAGGGGGAAACTGTTAACACTGGAAAATCGTACAGCAGAAGACGACATCAATTAATGTCAAGCCTAAGGATTTACAGGACAGGGATACATTATGGAATCAAAAAGTGTTTAAAATCTCTAAAGTTTTGAGAAAATCAAATTTGAATTAGTCAACAATGCTCAAATGTGTGCTTTTTCCTTCGAAAAGAGCGCCTTCTACGCGCATTCCTAAAAGTGGAAAAAAGTCACTTTCCAGGACCACAAGCAAGCAAAGGACAATTTCTCCTTATGTGAAAGACGCCTAAGGACAGCACCAGTGCCTCCTTAGGCATTGTGTGAGCACACAAAAGCATATTTGAGCACACAATGGAATCATATCCCTCCCTTGGGTCACCATCCATCATGTACCAAGTGAGGGAAGGCGGATCTGAAGCTCACCTATTTAAACCCACCAACAGATGAACAAATGGTGATCACAAGGTTATGCTGGCCAAAGTTGCCCAAGCAACACCAGCAGTTTGTGTGACCCAAGGAGCTGAAGCAGAAGAGGACTCGATGGTTGGCCACCCAACATCTTAGTCCACTACAGCAGAGAGAGAGAGAGTTAGACTGTGTCAGAAGGCAGAACTTGAAGGACAAACATCCTTGCATCGGGACCTAGAGCCATTGCCTAGGGGCCCTTTGCAAGTATGTAATATTTGTTTTCGTTCCAAGCATTCAATAAGAAGAGGCCATCGAGCCATTGTTTACCTTATTACTGTTTGGAACTCTCTATATAGCTTCTTTTTTTGTTTTAGTTTTAGTTTTTTAACAGAGCGTACTTTAGTGTATTACTTCATTTAAGTTTTATACTTCTGAGCTCCCCCAGATACTGCCTGTTACCTATATTTTAGAGAGTAGACCACACTCTCTAAACTCGTGAAATTTCGTACACTCGTGTGTCGAATCCACTACAACAGTGGTTAAACACAGAAAACGAGATAAGTTGTATTTATTACTTGCTAAAAAAATTTAGATTATTTCTCACACTGGAAAAGCATTTATCAGAAATAAGAAGAAGCTTTCGAACTAGTTTTCCCCAAGAGTTGTAGGGGGTTTTTCCAGAGTCATATTGACCAAAAATCAGCATGTAAAAATTCTGTATCGCTGATTTATTTTTCTGATTTTTTATTTCTACATTTCAGCATTGTGAAATTTCTAGAATTAGTGTTTTCAGAAAATAT
Organism: Pinus albicaulis; assembly: GCA_034641835.2. Taxonomy (NCBI): domain Eukaryota; kingdom Viridiplantae; phylum Streptophyta; class Pinopsida; order Pinales; family Pinaceae; genus Pinus; species Pinus albicaulis. The sequence goes on from CM076578.1 coordinate 1,915,915,332, forward strand.
TTATTTTTCCAACTTGTTGAATGTATGGCTATGGGAATGGGCATTTAACTATATGGGAGAAATAAGGAGAAACTAAAAACCGGGGTTGGGAACAGAAATTTCTACATGGTATCAGAGCTATTCTGCTGAAAAGTGCAGTTTGGGACAGCAAGAGAAAAAAAAAGCAAGTTATTTTTCACACATAAAACAGTACCTTTACTACAGCAGTGTTATTTTCAGCTTATTTAAGACAGCAAGCGTGTCTTTGGGCTTGAGGGTGGAGGATAGGTTGGATGGGCATAGTAAATATAGTGTTTGGAAGGAGAGAATGCAGAGCATCTTTGAGGAGGGAGAAGTCTGGGTTATCATGGTGTATACCGCACAGCACCCTGTTAATGTGCCTACTAATGTTGTTCAGTTGGCAACATTTAATAAGAAAAATAACAAGGATAAGAGACTTATTCTAGATGGAATAAATACCATTGAATTCCTCATGTGAGAGGAAAGAGATATGTTCATGAGATGTGGACAGCATTGACCAATATCTACTAGAGTACCAATGAGAACAGGAAAATGGTCCTAAGGGAGAAGTTGAAGACCATGAAGATGGGTAAGACTGATAGTGTAGTTGGATATCTCACAAATATTACTAATGTGAGACATGCATTGGCAGCAGTTGGAGAGGTCATTCCACCCACTGAGTTGGTGCGGATTGCAGTGAGTGGCATTCCTAGTTCATGGCTGAACTTTGCTGATGAGGTTTGTGCACGTGAGACCCTTCCCTCTTGGGAGAGGTTCTAGGATGATTACATACAAACAGAAATCAGAAAGAGCCAGCTTGGGGCAGCCAAACCAGTTGAGCAGAATGAGGATGTAGCATTGTTGGCAGGAGGCAAGAAAGGTAAGGGAAAGAAGCAAGCTTGCACAAGTGTTGGTGGGGGAAAAGGAAAAGGTAAAGGTAAACAGGGGAACACGCAGAAGGACTATTCCAAGGTGAAGTGTTGGAATTGTTAGAATATGGGACACTATGCAGTTGTGTGTCTGAAGAAGAAGAAGAATGGGAAGAACCAGAGCATGGCAGCATCAGCAGAGATAGAGGACTTTACGGATAGCTTTAACTAGGAGTTTGGGTTCATTTCTTGTGAGTCCACTAGTGCAGGATCACCTACCATGGAGGTTGAGACGGAGTGTGCATTTACCTCCACTAGAAGAGCATCTCCAGGTATCTTGTATGTTGACAGTGGGGCTTCACGTCATATGAAAGGAGTCTGTGAGTACTTCTCAGAGCTTTTAGAGAGTAGCACTGATATAGAGGTAGTACTCGGAGATGACAACATTGTTAGAGCAGTCGGTGTGGGGACATTAACACTTGATAGGGAACCCAAACCTCCATTGAAAGTGTCAGATATTCTATATGTGCCAGGGATGAGGAAGAACCTCATATCTGTCTCAACATTGGAGGTCAGAGAATATGAGATATTGTTCAGGAGAGGACAGGTGTTGATATATCCTAGGGGAACTCCAGCTGATTCAACTAGAGTGATTGGTGTATGCCATGCAAAGGTGTACAAGTTTGTGTTTCAGCCCCTTTTGGCATTGAGCAGTAGTACCGACAACAGAGCTAGCAGTTCAGAGCTGTGTGAGATTTGGCACCGCAGGATAGGGCACATGTATATGGAGCCTTGAGGATATTGCAGGAGATCACTATAGGTGTTCCAGATTTCAGTACTGATCACTTTGATACATGCAGAGGATGTGCTATGGGCAATTTTTCCAAATCCCCTTTTCCCAGCAGTGACAGCAGATCGACTGGGATACTTGATTTGATTCATTCTTATGTGAGTGGTCAGATGTCTCATGTTTCCTTGAGTGGATATGAGTACTATGTTTTATTCATTGATGATCACTCCAGGAAGACCTGGATTTTTTTCTTGAAGACCAAGAGTGAGGTCTTCAAGCGGTTTCAGGAGTTCAAAGCTCTTGTGGAGACTCAGACAGGTCGGAAGATCAAGTCCTTGAGGTCGGACAATGGAGGGGAGCAAACCCTTGGTGAGTTTGTTGACTATTATGTGAAGGCAGGCATTAGGAGGGAGTTCACAGTTCTTTACAACCCCCAGCAGAACGGGGTTGCAGAGAGGAAGAACAGATCCATCGTTGGGGCTGTCAAAGCCATGTTACATGATCCGGGGTTACCATTGTTTTTGTGGGCAGAGGCCTGCAACACTATTGTATATTTGCAAAACAGGATTCTGCATCGTGCCTTGGGGAATGTGACTCCGGAGGAGGATTTTTCTAGGAAAAATCTTGATGTTGGTCACTTCTGTATCTTTGGGTGTATTGCATACTCCTACGTACCCAAGGAGAAGAGGACCAAGCTAGAGCCCACCGCAGAGAAGGGTGTCTTTGTGGGCTTCAGTGAGACCTCTAAGGCCTTTCGGATTTATATTCCCGCATAGAGGAGAGTTTTTGTCAGGCGGGATGTGAAGTTTGAGGAGGATAGGGCTTTCAGGAGGTCACGAGAGATAGAGTATCTGGATCGACCAAACCCTCGGGAGCATCTGAGTCGGGCACAGGATCCAGTGGGCAGGGATCAAGAGGATCCGGAGGTACATCGATTACGGTGTCAAGTCCGTCAGTGAGCAGTGGCTCACAGAGTTAGAGGGGTGGTGCTTCGGGCAGCATGCAGAGAAGTTCACTAGGGAGTCCACTAATGGACAGTTCACACGGTACTTCAGCGTCTACAAGTTCAGGTTCAGGCAGGAGGTCAGCAGAAAAACAGTAAGGAGTTCAGGCTCCTGATGATGAGGAGGAGGAGTTTCATTCACCAATGGGAGAAGTGTGCTCAGGGAAGAGGAAGCCCAAGTGGCTTCAGGATACCTTGAGAGAGGCCACATCTGTTGTTGGGCCTAACACGCCGGTCAGAGAGAGCAGATCACCTGAGAGGTTTTGTAGCTATATGGCAATGGTTGTCAACATCATTGACTTTGAGCCTTCTAGCTATGAGGAGGAAGATAGCCAGCAGGTCTGGAGAAAGGCCATGCAGAAGGAATATTCTTCTACAATGAAGAATTATGTTTGGGAGGTGGTGTCGAGGCCTAAGAGAAAATCTCTGGTTACTTCCAGATGGCTTTACAAGGTAAAGCATGCTGCAAATGGCAGCATTGAAAAATTCAAAGAAAGTTTTGTGGCTAGAGGGTTCTCCCAGGTAGAGGGAGTAGATTATGAGGAGACCTTCACTCTCATGGCTCGATATACTTGGATTCGCTCCATCATATCGATAGCAGCAGAGATGGGTTGGAAGATCCACCAGATGGATGTGAAGACCGCATTTCTCAATGACTTCATACAGGAGGAGCATCCACAGGGCTTTGAGGTGCATGGGAAGGAGTCCCATATGTGCAGACTGAAGAAGGCCCTTTATGGCCTGAAGCAAGCTCCCAGAGCTTGGTACTCCAAGATAGATACATACTTGCAAGAGATGGGTTTCACAAAGAGTGAGACAGATCTGAACCTTTACTTTATTGTGATAGGTGAGGAGCCTCTCATTCTGGTGTTGCATGTGGATGACTTGGTCATTACGGGTGCAAAGAGACTCATAGAGCACTGCAAGAGAGATCTTGCGTCAGAGTTTGAGATGAAGCACATTGGCTTGATGCATTAATTTTTGGATTTGGAGGTGTGGCAAGAGTAGGGGCATTTCTTCTTGCGGCAGGGGAAGTATATTGTGGACATCCTTGGCATGTTCCACATGGAAGATTGTAGACCCGTGTCGACATGGATGATCACCAACTGAAAGAAGCTTCATGCTTCAGATTCTGAGTTGGTGGATCCCACATTGTATAGACAGATGATTGGTTCCTTGATGTATTTGGTCAACACTAGACCAGATATATGTTTTGCAGTTAACACAATGAGCCAGTTCATGTGTGAGCCCAGGATGGTTCACTAGGTTGCTACAAAACACATTTTGCGGTACCTGCAAGGGATAGTGAATTATGGTCGGGATTATAGGCAGGGGGATGGAGTGAGACTGGCAAGTTACACTGACTCTGATTGGGCAGGTTGTCCTTCTGGTAGAAAGAGCACTTCAGGGTGTTGTTTTGGGTTGGGTTCGGCAGTTGTGTCGTGGTTCAGTCAAAAGCAGTAGTCAGTAGCATTGAGTTTAGCGAAAGCAGAGTACATGGCAGCCAGTCTAGCCAGTTGTGAGGCCATATGGCTTCGCAAGATGTTGTTTGGTTTATTTGGTCAGTCGTTGAGACCTTTAGTGATATACTGTGATAATGAGACTTGCATTAAACTCACAAAGAATCCAGTATTTCATGATAGGTCAAAGCATATCGGCATCAGATATCACTTCATCAGAGACTATGTTCAGAAGGGAGTTGTGAAGCTTGAGTACATTCCCACTGATGAGCAGGTTGTAGATATTCTTACCAAAGCCTTACCAAGGGGAAAGCATGTCTACTTCAGAGACAAGATGGGTGTGGTAAGGAACACCTTCCTCAGTAAGAGGGAGTGTTAAAATTTGGTTACATGAAGACAGGTGGTTCCCTAAGGCTTTGATCTTTGGCCTAGGGAAAAGTGTCCAAAAGAATTTAATTTTTCTCCTAAAGTGACTTTATAAAGTTATAAGTCAAATCTAATTTAAAAGTGACTTTAAGTGATAAAGTTATTAAAGTCTAATTTTGAAGTGACTTTAATAAAGTCAATGTGAAATTAGAAATCGAAAAGAAACTTTAATAAAGTCAATGTGAAATTAGAAAGTGAAAAGTGACTTTGGAAATAAATGACTAAGTGGGTCTTTATTAAAGTGGGATGAATTAAAAAAAAGAAAGTGAGATTTAAATGAGCATTTAATCTCAGACCTAGATCTAAAGCTATCTTAGCCATTGGATTTAGGAATTCCCCAAAAGTCACTTAGGGTTAGGTTAAAGGAGGAAAATGAGGGAAAAGGTCATTCATGCTTTCATGAGCAGATTGAGAGAAGGAGAATGAGAGAGCAATATAAATTTCTGAGCAGTGAGGAGAACAAAACCTTGGCACACATACCGAGGCAACACTTCAGCAAATTCGTACTACAAGGAGAGGCACATAGTTCAAGGCAATTTTGGGAACGGGTTTCAAAGAAAACTGTACAACAGCTTGGGCACGTATTCCAAGGAGACCGTACAACAATTTGGCATAGATTTCAAGGAGAAATTTGCTGGTTTTTGAGGCACAGTTTTCAATACAGTCCGTACAATAAGTTGCTGTCCCTATGCACGAAAATCGAGGCAGAAAACAGTACAGCATTTATTGCTATTTCTCTGCATGCAATTTGAGGAATCCACACAGCAGCATTTATTGTTGTTTGCACGCTTTTCAAGGAGGCTGTACAGCAGCATTTAATGTTGTAATTTCTGGGCACGAAATTCAAGGAGGTCGTACAGCATTTATTGTTGTTGTTGTTTTGTTGTTTGCACATTTTCTGAGGCAGTGGTTAAGCACAGAAAACGAGATAAGTTGTATTTATTACTCGCTGAAATTTTTCTGAGTATTTCTCTCTCACTATAAAAGCATTTATCAGAAATAAGAAGAAGCTTTCAAATTGGTTTTCCCCAAGAGTTGTAGGGGGTTTTTCCAGGGTCATATTGACCAAAAATCAGCATGTCAAAACTCTGTGTGTAGCTGATTTATTTTTCTGAGATTTTATTACTGCATTTTATTACTGATTTTATTACTGAATCTCCTTGCCTTGACAGTGCAATCTCATTGGCAATTGCCTCCAAGTGTGGTGCAAATCTCATGCACAACTGATGTCACAACTGATAGTTGTACTCACCCTTTCATCTACCTCTTTCACTGGTCTCCTTTGGCTTATCCTTCTTGTAGAGTGAGCCGATGTGTCACCAAAGGTTGAATAATGAGTTACTAATTAGTGAGTCCAAATATGTTTAATTACCTCCATCATCTCGTTGATTAGCTGATTAAATGACGTCTCCTTCGTTCAACTAAGTTAAACCGAACACAACTCCACCAACTGTCTCATCAACTCCACCAAACTTCTGCCACTGAAGTCCTAACTGAATTCAACCATGCATGAGCTCACCAAACCCCTAGGAATAGTGTAATTCCTCTGTCAGATGCATGAGCCACTTCCAAGGCTCGAACTGAAGTGCTCCAAGAGAGTAAACTGAAGTTTAGAGTCCAAATATTATTAAGGGTAAATAATATTTGACTTCCCTATTTTTAGGATAGGCGGTCTAAAAATAGACTTCGACCTATATGTCTAAAAAATAGAGGTCCATCTATTTTTACCAACATGACCAATACTCCAAGAATAACATACTGCAACCCCTGGACCATGCTCCATATGTCTAAAAATAGACATAGTCTAAAAATAGACTTTGCGCCAAAAATCGCCTGCGGGCCCACTTAGTGAAGGCGACTTCATTTCACTAAGCTCCATCATCTTGCTGCATTTTCAACACTCCCTCTCAGCAAGATATGGATTATCTGTAACCCCTATCCTGCCTCTGTGGAATTCGAACTTGCTCCTGGTGAGCGCCTTCGTCAGGATGTCGGCATCCTGATCCTCCGTGAGAACATATGAAAGCATCATGATTCTCCGCTGAACACAATCTCTGATATGATGGTACCTGATGTCGATGTGTTTGGATCTATCATGAAATACTGGATTAGCCGAGAGTTTAATGCAACTCTGGTTATCACAGTAAATCACTATAGGCTCCAAATGCAACTTGAACAATCCAACGAGGATCTTCCTCATCCAAATAGCCTCGCATCCAGCCAAGCTTGCTGCCATGCACTCAGCCTCTGCTGAACTGAGTGCCACGGATCTCTGCTTCCTGCTGTACCAGGAAACTGCTGTCGACCCAATGCTGAAAACTCCTCCAGATGTGCTCTTCTGGTCCGTTGGACTCCCTGCCCAATCTGCATCAGTGAAGCCAGAAAGCTTCGCTCCATCCCCCTGTCTGTACCATAGACCATATCCCGATGTGCCTCTAATATAGCGCAATACATGCTTGCCTGCCTTCCAAAAGAGCTTGGTAGGCTTAACCATAGCTTGCGAAAGCTGGTTAACTGCATAGCATATATCGGGTCGTGTATTGACCAAATACATAAGCGACCCCACCAATTGTCGATAGACAGTGGCATCCACTACCTCCGCTGAAGTAGCATCCTCCTTCCTCCAACCACCAGGAAGAGGAGTGTCAACAGGCTTGCAGCCTTGCATGTTGAACCTCTCAAGAATATCCCGAGCATACTTTCCCTGAGAAATAAACAGTCCTCCGCTGCGCTGCCAAATCTCCAATCCCGGGAAATAATGAAGGATGCCCAAGTCCTTCATCTCAAACTCTCGTGCAAGATCCTCCTTGCATGAAAGTATCAACTGCTCATCGCCAGTCAAAATCAGATCATCTACATACGGTACGATGATCAACAGCTTCCCCTCCACCACAATCTGGTACAGGTTTGGATCCGCCTCACTCTTGGAGAATCCAAGCCCGGTGAAGTAGCTGTCTATCCGAGTGTACCAAGCACGAGGTGCTTGCTTCAGCCCGTACAGTGCTCTCTTGAGTCGGCACACATGCAACTCACTGTTGAAGATCTCAAAACCTTCAGGCTGCTCTATGTACACCTCCTCCTCAATAACTCCATTGAGGAACGCAGTCTTCACATCCATCTGATGAATGTGCCACCCCATCTGCGCTGAGAGAGCAAGGATCGTCCGTATGGAAGAGTACCTTGCGGCAGGTGCAAAAGTCTCCTCATAGTCAATCCCCTCGATCTGTGAGAAGCCACGGGCGACAAATCTCGCCTTGTACTTCTCCACACTCCCGTCAGCCGCCTGCTTCACCTTGTAGATCCATCGCGAACCCACCACTGATTTTCCCATCGGTCTTGGGACAATCTCCCATGCACTGTTCCTGATGATCGAATCATATTCTTCGATCATGGCATCAACCCATGCGGGTTCCTCCACAGCTTCCTCAAAAGAGGATGGCTCCGTCACAACACATTGACTCACAAGAGCCATGTATCCAGTGTACCGATCCGATCACTGCCTCTGTCTGCGCTGTGCTGTAGGTGGTCCTACAACCTTCTCTGCATCCCGAGCCAGTCGCTCAGCTTCTGTAGTGCGCATGCGCCCTCTGATGGTTGGCGCTACATGGGTGGTTTCTTCCACCTCCTGAACTTCCTCTTGTGGCTGATCCACATCCGGAAGCTCCTCCTTAGGAACTAACAGCTCCTCATCTGCATGCAAGTGTAGCTCCCTCTTAAGCGAACACTGCATGGCTTTCTCCTCCTGAAATTTTATATCCCGTCGCACAACAGTCTTGCGACTGTCTGAAAAATACACCCGATAGTTGTGAGGTGTATCAGTGTACCCCACAAATATTCCAACCTCAGCAGTCAGATCCAGCTTCTTTTTGGCATCCTTCGTCACATGCATGTAGACAGGTGAACCAAAAATTCTCAAATGAGAAATGTCAGGTCTCTTACCAGAATAAGCCTCCTCCGGTGTACTCATGCCAAGAACCTTGTGAGGACAACGGTTCTGCACATACACTGTTGTATTGCATGCCTCGGCCCACAAGTGAAGGGGTAGGCCCTGATCATGCAACATCGCCCGTGCAGCACCCACGATCGTTCTGTTCTTCCGCTCAGCCACCCCGTTCTGCTGTGGGTTATGGGGTGCGATGAGCTCTCTCCGAATCCCTTCTGCGCTGCAGAACTCCTTGAATTCAGACGAGATGAATTCACCACCATTATCACTCCTTAGAGCAATCACCTTCTTCCCCGACTCCTTCTCGACCAGTGCTTTAAACTCACAGAACTTCGCGAATGTATCGCTCTTCTTATGCATGAAGAAGATCCAGCACTTTCGAGAGAAATCATCAACAAAGATCACATAATACTTGTGCTTTGCTGTCGAAGCAACTGAGAAAGGACCACACACGTCTATGTGAACTCTCTCAAGGATCGTCGTGGCGCGACTATCCTTCTCGTGAAGGTGGCTTTCACATACTTCCCCAAGGTACACCCCTTGCACTGATCTGACTGCGCAAGAGTGCCCTTAGGAAGTCCAGTAGAAATCTGCTGCAGAATCTTCAAAGCTCCATGGTGAGGTGGCCCAATCTCACGTACTTGATTACGCCCTCATCATCTGACTCCCCACTTCTCCCGCCTTGCATGCCATTGCTGCGCAGCCATCTACTTGCAACTGATAAAGGTTCTTGGTTCGAACCCCTATCTTCCGGGTCTCACCAGTAGTCTTACTGCGCAGGAAGGCTTTTCCTTCGCTGAAGACCACATCATACCCCTTGTCTTCCAACATCGCCACAGAGATCAAGTTCTTCTTCAATCCAGGTACATGCATGACATCCTTCAACACAAACGGTTTACCAGACTCCCTCTGAAAGGATATGGTACCGATACCAGTCGCACTGTATCTACCATCATCGCCCATCTCGATGTTCACGCCCAGATCTTTGTCCTCCAGATCTGAGAACAAATCCCGATCTCCTGTCATGTGAAATGACGCACCACTGTCCAAGAACCACACTGATCCCATCACACTTGAAACCAAGCATGCGATCAATGAAAAGTCAAGCTTGAACTGCGAAGCCAAAGCCTCTCCATCTGCAGATCTTCCCGCTTGCTTATTTTTCTTCTTCTTCGGACAATTTGTGGCATAATGTCCGTGATCATGGCAGTGAAAACACTTCACTTTCGCCATGTCCTGCTTCTTGCCCTTTGCACCGGAATGAGAAGTTTTTTTACCCTTCCCCTTCTTTGCTTTGGCAGCCAAAGCGCAATTTTCTTCATCAGCTCCCTTTGATGAAGATCCGTCCCTGGTAGTCCTCCTTATCTCCTCCTGCATGAGATCCGCCCAAAGGCGCTCCCATCCCGGCAACTTCTCCCGACCATTGACACTATCTTGATATGAGTGCCAAGCCTTTGGAAGACCAAGGAGAGCCAGGTCGACCATGTCCTCGTCTTCGACAGTCACCCCCACACTTCCCAACTCATCTCTGCATTGAGTGAACTTCGTGAGGTATTTGGCGATACTGTCGCCCTTCTCCATCTTGATGTTCCTGAGCTTATCTTTGAGCACCAGCTTCCTTTGGTCGCTCTTACTCTGGAATAGATCCGTCAAAGCTTTCCACATTAAATATGGAGAAGCTTTTCCATGCAGGCTAGATACAATATGATCCTTGACGCCCTCCAACAGGATCCTTCGACACTTCGCCATCTTCTTTTGCCATGCATCGACTTCAGCAGGATCAGTGGGCTTTTGGACATCCGTATCTACGAACTCCTTGAGACCATTATCTTCTAATACTGCCTCCATGCGATCCTTCCATGCAACATAATTCGAACTGCCTTCAAGAGCATATTCGAGTCGCAAACCGTTGAAAGACATTTTCAACTTCGGCACCAAGAAAACAAAACTGCTGCAAAATTCGAATTCCAAGCTCAAAGCTCAACCGCTCTTGATCTGTGAGAACAAATTATTTCTAGCACAGAGATTGACTGCAGGGGCATTTACTGGATGTATCACCTTTCAAAGGAAAGGATGGATCCAGAGGCTACCTGGCCCGCATGCAGACTCTGTCTACCGAAATAAGTTTGTAATCACTGTGATGATCAATCTCTGCTCCGATAGCTCCGATACCATGTAGAAATTTGCTGAATAATGAAGATTTATCCACCGAGATTATCTTGATCACATATCAATTCGAATTCATATGCAACATAATCTCTTCCACTCAGATCATCACACATGCGGAAATAAAACAAGCGGTATGCGATCAAAAGATCATCAAAACATCACACACATTACACAGTATGTATGGGGAAAGCTTATAGCTGAAAACCCCCAGCTATTTTGTATAATATAATGGAGAGAACATGTAACAAACTCAGTACAATACTCCTCACAAGTACTCAGTACTGTCTCATGAAGTTACACACAAACTAGCTTGGTTTTGAACAAGTCACAGGTTCAAAACACATCCACTAATTGCCTGCCTCTATTGCGCAATCACTGCTGGCCTAATGAGAGATCCAAGGTTCGAATCTCCTTGCCTTGACAGCGCAATCATCATTGGCAATTGCCTCCAAGTGTGGTGCAAATCTCATGCACAACTGATGTCACAACTGATAGCTGTACTCACCCTTTCATCTACCTCTTCCACTGGTCTCCACTGAACTGTCCATGCACTGTAGTGAACTGATGTGTTCTTGAGTTGAATAATGAGTTAATAATTAGTGAATTAAATAATATTTAATTCACTCCACTCATCACTAGTTGATTAGCTAGTTAAACTAATCTCAACTAGTTCAACTAAGTTAAACCGAACACAACTCCACCAACTGTCTCATCAACTCCACCAAACTTCTGCCACTGAAGTCCTAACTGAAGTCAACCATGCATGAGCTCACCAAACCCCTAGGAATAGCGTAATTCCTTTGTCAGATGCATGAGCCACTTCCAAGGCTCGAATTGAAGTGCTCCAAGAGAGTAAACTGAAGTTTAGAGTCCAAATATTATTAAGGGTAAATAATATTTGACTTCCCTATTTTTAGGATAGGCAATCTAAAAATAGACTTCGACCTAAATGTCTAAAAATAGAGATCCATCTATTTTTACCAACATGACCAATACTCCAAGAATAACATATTGCAACCCCTGGACCATGTTCCATATGTCTAAAAATAGACATAGTCTAAAAATAGACTTTGCGCCAAAAATAGCCTGCGGGCCCACTTAGTGAAGGCGACTTCATTTCACTAAGCTCCATCATCTTGCTGCATTTTCAACATTTGCAAAGGTCATAATCCTTATCCGTTTATTTAAGATGATAAAAAACCCATATCAAATGGAAAAGGCTAGATTTTGAATTATGAAGAGAAAAGTGAGGGCACCCTATTCATATTACAATTTATGCATCAAGAAGCGAGAGATGGGAGAAGTCCTCCTTTCTGTTAGTTTCATTCTATACGGCCTATCACTAATGATAAAATGGGCTCTTATCATGTCTTGTTAGGGTCTCGTAGTCAAATTTTTGTCATTTCATTAGGTTTTCAAGTAAAAATTTGGTCACTGGGTATTAGTTCTAGGACTATTTCCACTCCTTCCAAAATTTTCACAGTTGGTCCTTGTCATCACTCAGATGAGTGTATCATCATTCAAAGATCACCATCATCATTTCAGTCATCACCATCATGATTTCATTCATTTCAGTGTCTCCATTAGGTCATTAGGGTTTCAAGGTCACCAAATCTGTCATTTCATGCATAAAATATGGCAATTAGAGGAGTGGTAATAGGCAAGTTTGTTCAATAAAGTTTGATTTAAAAATGTAATTTATTGTTTCTATTATGTAATAAGTTCCTAAGTTCTAAAGTTTCAATTAAAGGTTCTAAGGCTACAAGGTTCTAAAAATAAAGTGAGATTCATGAGGTGGGCCATCCTACCTCATTGATAAAATGACTCCAAAACAAGCTATAAAAGACAAAAGAGAAAATAATTTGCACTCTTCTATCCTCCTACCATCAAGCTCCCCTCTCCCATTGGCAAGCAAAACCGGTTTTTTACCTCTCATTGGCGAAAATTTGCATGCGCTGCGCACAGGAACATTATGTTGTGCACAAAGACACTTCACTGTGCATCTAGCCAGTGTTTTGTAGAAATGATTTTGAGAAATAAAGTTGGTTTTTGAAGGCTTGACTTCAGCCATTACAGCCTCCATCCTCTTCCAAAAGTAAGTCAAGCCTTCCATCTCCTCCTTTGCATTGTTTACCAAGAAAATTTAATCAAAAACTTCTTCTCCTAGGGTTTGCTTAAAATTCATGGTTTTGGTTTCCAAATGCTAAATTTCTACACAAACCCCTAGTTTTCTTGCCCGTACACCTCTATTCATAGTTGATAGACCACTTCCATACACTACATAGCCTCATTTCCTTCATTTCTATCATTTTCTCCATAAACCCTAGTCTACCCTATGTCCTTCTAGGGTAGGACTGTATTTGTTCTTTTCCACCCCCTCCCCTCACTTATTTCCTAAATTTCCATTTTCCCCTACTCACTAACATCACTCTCTACCCTCCTAAATTTTCTCAAAATTTTAGGAAACTCCCAAACCCATCTTATCACTTCGTCCACTCATAGCTGCAAAATCCATTGTTTTTCTTGCCTTCCACCTAGGGTTTGAAAGTATGGACGCTGACTCATCACCATTAGAGAAAAGTAAGTATAAAAAAGGGGAAAAAATATTGAGGTTTGAGCCCTCCAACTGAAATGAAATCACTTCCTCTCCATTTATCAAGAATTTCTTTGAAGATGTGGATTGTTTAGGGTTTTGTCAAAGGGTGCAGGAAGTGGGCTATCATGAGTAGCTCATAGGTATTTTTTCCATCACTTTGAAAGGAGAAAAGGCTACTATTACAAGGATTGATTTCATATTTTTAGTAGATGCCATATCTCATGCTACAGGAATACCAAATCATGGTGAGAATTGGTTCAAAGGAATGAAACTAGACCTTGAAGAATACAAGCCCTACTTGAAATCACATTACAAAGGATCTCATTCACATGTTTTCCCATTTAGAGATTTGCTGGAGAGATATGCACCATTAATAAAGATTTTAATGAAGTTCATTACATGCGAGGGCAGATTTTCAAGGATATATCAATACCACATTAGACTACTCATGCACTTCACAGTTGCTAAACCTCTCAATTTGTGCAATTTCTTGTATAGGAGCATGATTAAAATGTCTGACAGGGTGAAAGTGAAAGGCAGAGAGCATTATCCTAGCCTTTTTCATCATAGTTTGGTAAAGGTTATAATTCTCCATCAGTTAGCAAGAAAAGGATATGACATGGGATTCCTTCATTGAGGCAACTTTGCAAATGCCCATAATTACTACACCAAGCCGGCATCAAACCATGTCACCTACCATGCAGGAGGTGGGTTCATCAAACAGAGTGGAAGCTCAATCACCCAAAGAATCAGTGACAAAGAAACCTAGGGCTGAGATCAATCATACATATCAAAGAGGTAGAAGGCTTGTGTTTTCTCCTAAAATTGAGGAAGGGGCCAAGCCCACATCAGTAGAGCAGGGAACACCATTACAGCATGAGACATCTATGCATGATGAGGAGCATGACTTTGACATAGTAGACTTGGAGGCCAGTGAAGAACGTGAAAACCTAGAGAGAATCATCAAAGACAAATATGCTCAGATCAAAGAGCTCAAGGAAAATTTGGCAAGGGCTAATTTCATCATTTCCTTCCTTGAACAAGAGAATAAACGACTGAAGGTAAAGCAGCTACTTTCAGAGAGCAAGAAGTCCAAAGCTAGTATGCAATATGTGAAAGGAAAAGCAGTGGCCGATACAGAAGATTCTGATGAGCATGATGAACATAAAGAACAGGTAAGAAGGAAGAGGCCAAGGACCATGCGTCTCAAAAGAGCATTGCAGAAGGAAAGAGAGAAAAATCCATCATATGAAGAGTTGAGTTTTGAAGACAGGATAGCCATGGAAATCAATGAAAACAGGGAGTTTTAGCTTGAGAAAGTCAATATTGATTTGGAGAAGCTCCTTGACAAGGCCAACAGGGAATTTTGGCTTGAGAAATTCAACATTAATTTGGAGAATCTCCTTGACAAGGCCAACAGGGACAACAAAATGCAAAAGCACATGGCTGACCACTACTGTGCAAGAAATCAAATTTGCAATGTCAAGGTCAAAAAGTTGAAGGCGAAACTAAAGGAAACCCTAAATAGTCAAAAGGAGAGGGGTAAGTTGGACCTACTTGTTGATGCATCCATGACAACATAACACGCCTTATTTGACATCTCTAGACCAATTTTGAGAATATTTGGAAGATTTTTTTCATTTTGGTGAAATGTGCTGCATTTTGAGAAATTTGGCAATTTTGGTTATGTCTAGAAGCGTAGCGAGCTCATGTTGGGCTTCTTCCCTGGGCCTCCAAATGGAAAAAAACTCTACATTTTTTGAAATTTGGTGGCCTCCTCTCCAAACCCATTTCCTCAGTTTTCTGGTCCAAGGCACAAATCTTGAGAAAAATCCTGAAAAGAGGCCAAAAAACATGTCTCTGCCTCTCTTTTTCACTTTCGTTGCACACCCAGAGACACCTTGGGAGAATGAATATATCTCAGCCTAGAAAGGGTGATTTTGCATGCTTAAATACTCTAAAGACAACTAAACTTTGCAATATTTCCAAAATAGGTCTCAGTTTTGGATTTGGACTTCAGGAAGGCACACAAAACACTGATTAAATTACTGATAAATTTTCATGCATCTGCAAATTACTGATAAATTTTCATGAAATTTCACTGTGTAAATTTTGGCAATTCACAGTTTGACCTTGGTAAAAGTCGAGGGGTAAAAGTAAATGAATGTAAGGGGTCAAAGTAAATGTAAATGGGTTAAATTAGGGTTTCTTAGGTGTTTTATCCTCCATTTAATGCTTTGAATAAATGTCTCACGAGTGTTAGAAAAAGAAGGAAATGGTTGGGTAACCTCCCTTGTATGTAGCAGACATTGGATAGGTGCATGAATTTGGTTTTTCTTGCTGGCCATTCGACCTCAGAGACTATATGAGGCACTTTGTAATCATTTTGAAAGGTTGGATGTTGTGGAATTGAGCCTTGTGGATACTAGTGTACTTGTGAATTTGGCAGGAAGTAATAGACAGAATTTGCAACTATTGTAGTGGGATACCTGTGGTATGTGCTTTAGCAGTGTTTTTCCTTCTCTGATCATATTTTTGAATGTATTGTACCTTCAATTTCCATTTCCATGCTTCATGTGTTTGTTTCCTAATATAATAAATAGAATTCATTGATATAATGCTCTGTTTTAGAGAAGCTTTCACATTTTTGTTCATATTATTTTGATATAAACGAATTCATGAGATTCATGCTCATTTTTAAACCTTACCAATCTACCCTATACACAAAGATATCTCTAAAAAGCTAAAGTATGTGCCTACCTTTCCCCATTACATCTTTGCAAATCTGATTTTTAAAGCCCAGACCTAGTACTCCTAGACCTAAGCCATAATCTAGCACAAAACCATCAAATCAACCAAACCCTGATCTAAACATACCTAACCTAATATCCTTTACACTCCAATCAACCCTTGATTGCGATCTCATAGATAGAGCCCTCTCAACTTGGTAGGGCTAGCTACTAGGTCAAAGTGGTCTGTGGTTACCTTTTTCAATCTCCTTCTCAGCCTTAGGAGAACTGGTGGAGTGCTAACACTTTCTACGCACATTAGGCATTAATGCCCTCATATTGCATAGTTGTATGCTAGATTCAGGATCTTTGACAAATGTGATATCATTAAAAGTTATGAATTAGTTAGGTTTAAATACCACAAAACCATATGGAAACATTTGTGCTCTAGATTTTCAATAGATTAAAGGTTTTGGTCTGACCAAAGATCCAAATATGAACTTGGTGATCTATCCAAATATTTCACTCTTGATGGATCCGGTCGATATTGATGTTTGAGGCACGTTGTTATGCACGAGGTATGTTGAAAATGCAGCAAGATGATGGAGCTTAGTGAAATGAAGTCGCCTTCACTAAGTGGGCCCGCAGGCAAATTCTGGCACAAACTCTATTTTTAGACTATGTCTATTTTTAGACATATGGAGCATGGTCCGGGGATTGCAATATGTTATTCTTGGAGTATTGGTCATGTTGGTAAAAATAGATGGACCTCTATTTTTTTGGACCTATAGGTCGAAGTCTATTTTTAGACTACCTCTCCTTAAAATAGGGAAGTCAAATATTATTTACCCTTAATAATATTTGGACTCTAAACTTTAGTTTACTCTCTTGGAGCACTTCAGTTCGAGCCTTGGAAGTGGCTCATGCATCTGACAGAGGAATTATACTATTCCTAAGGGTTTGATGAGCTCATGCATGGTTGACTTCAGTTGGACCTCAGTGGCAGAAGTTTGGTGGAGTTAATGAGACAGCTAGTGGAGTTGTGTTCGGTTTAACTTAGTTGAACTAGTTGAGATTAGTTTAACTAGCTAATCAACTAGTTATGAGTGGAGTGAATTAAATATTATTTAATTCATTAATTAATAACTCATTATTCAACTCAAGAACACATCAGTTCACTACAGTGCATGGACATTTCAGTGGAGACCAGTGAAAGAGGTAGATGAAAGGGTGGAGTTAGCTATCGGTGGCGACATCAGTTGTGCATGAGATTTGCACCACACTTGGAGGAATTTCCCATGATGATTGCGCTGTCAAGCCAAGGAGATTCGAACCTTGGATCTCTATATAGACAGGCCTGGATTACGCAATAGAGGCAAGGCAATTGGCGGTGAGTTTTGAACCAGTAACCTGTTCAAAACTGAGCTAGATTGTGTGTAACTTCATGAGAAAGTACTGAGTACTTGTGAGGAGTATTGTACTGAGTTTGTTACATGATTTCTCCATTATAATATACACAATAGCTACGAGGTTTTCAGCTATAAGCTTTCCCCATACATACTGTGTTAATGTGTATGATGATTTGATGTGTTATCGCTTGATTTTATTTCCGCATGTTTGATGATCTGAGTGGAAGAGATTATGTGTTGCATATAAATTCGAATTGTATGTGATCAGGATAGTCTCGGTGGATAATTAATCATTATTGAGCAAATTTCTACATGGTATCGGAGCTATTGAAGCAGAGATTGATCATCACAGTGATTACAAACTTATTTCGGTAGACAGAGTCTGCATGCGGGCCAGGTAGCCTCTGGATCCATCCTTTCTTTTGAAAGGTGATATATCCAGTAAATGCCCCTTGCAGTCAATCTCTGTGCTAGAAATAATTTTTTCTCACAGATCTAGAGCGGTTGAGCTTTGAGGTGGAATTCGAATTTTGCAGCAGTTTTGTTTTCTTGGTGCCGGAGTTGAAAATGTCTTTCAACGGTTTGCAACTCGAATATGCTCTTGAAGGAAGTTCGAATTATGTTGCATGGAAGGATCGCATGGAGGCAGTATTAGAAGATAATGGTCTGAAGGAGTTCGTAGATACGGATGTCCAAAAGCCCACTGATCCTGCTGAAGTCGAAGCATGGCAAAAGAAGATGGCGAAATGTCGAAGGATCCTGTTGGAGGGCGTCAAGGATCATATTGTATCCAGCCTGCATGGAAAGCCTTCTCCATATTTAATGTGGAAAGCTTTGACGGATCTATTCCAAAGTAAGATCGACCAAAGGAAGCTGGCGCTCAAAGATAAGCTCAGGAACATCAAGATGGAGAAAGGCAACAGTATCGCCAAATACCTCACGAAGTTCACTCAATGCAGAGATGAGCTGGGAAGTGTGGGGGTGACTGTCGAAGATGAGGACATGGTCGACCTGGCTCTCCTTGGTCTTCCGAAGGCTTGGCACTCATATCAAGATAGTGTCAATGGTCGGGAGAAGCTGCCGGGATGGGAGCGCCTTTGGGCGGATCTCATGCAGGAGGAGATAAGGAGGACTACTCGAGATGGATCTTCATCAAAGGGAGCTGATGAAGAAAATTGCGCTTTGGTTGCCAAAGCAAAGAAAGGGAAGGGTAAGAAAACTTCTCATTCCGGTGCAAAGGGAAAGAAGCAGGATATGGCGAAAGTGAAATGTTTTCACTGCCATGATCATGGACATTATGCTACAAATTGTCCAAAGAAGAAGAAAAACAAGCAAGCGGGAAGATCTGCAGATGGAGAAGCTTTGGCTTCACAGTTCGAGCTTGAATTTTCACTGATCGCATGCTTGGTTTCAAGTGTGATGGTCTCATTCCGGTGCAAAGGGAAAGAAGCAAGACATGGCGAAAGTGAAGTGTTTTCACTGCCATGATCACGGACATTATGCCACAAATTGTCCGAAGAAGAAGAAAAACAAGCAAGCGGGAAGATCTGCAGATGGAGAGGCTTTGGCTTCGCAGTTCGAGCTTGAATTTTCATTGATCGCATGCTTGGTTTCAAGTGTGATGGGATCGATGTGGTTCTTGGACAGCGGTGCGTCATTTCATATGACGGGAGATCGGGATTTGTTCTCAGATCTGGAGGACAAAGATCTGGGCGTGCACATCGAGATGGGCGATGATGGTAGATACAGTGCGACTGGTATCGGTACCATATCCTTTCAGAGGGAGTCTGGTAAACCCTTCGTGTTGAAGGATGTCATGCATGTACTTGGATTGAAGAAGAACTTGATCTCTGTGGCGATGTTGGAAGATAAGGGGTATGATGTGGTCTTCAGCGAAGGAAAAGCCTTCTTGCGCAGTAAGACTACTGGAGAGACCTGGAAGATAGGGGTTCGAACCAAGAACCTTTATCAGTTGCAAGTAGATGGCTGCGCAACAATGGCATGCAAGGCAGGAGAAGTGGTGAGCCGGGATGATGAGGGCGAACTGTGGCACAGGAGATTGGGCCACCTTCACCATGGAGCTTTGAAGATCCTGCAGCAGATTTCTACTGGGCTTCCTAAGGGCACTCTTGCACAGTCAGATCAGTGCAAGGGGTGTACCTTGGGGAAGTATGTGAAATCCACCTTTCACGAGAAGGATAGTCGCGCCACGACGATCCTTGAGAGAGTTCACACAGACGTGTGTGGTCCTTTCTCAGTTGCTTCGACAGCAAAGCACAAGTATTATGTGATCTTTGTTGATGATTTCTCTTGAAAGTGTTGGATCTTCTTCATGCAGAAGAAGAGCGATACATTCACGAAGTTCTGTGAGTTTAAAGCACCGGTCGAGAAGGAGTCGGGGAAGAAGGTGATTGCTCTAAGGAGTGATAACGGTGGTGAATTCATCTCGGCTGAATTCAAGGAGTTCTGCAGCGCAGAAGGGATTCGTAGAGAGCTCATCGCACCCCATAACCCACAGCAGAACGGGGTGGCTGAGCGGAAGAACAGAACGATCGTGGGTGCTGCACGGGCGATGTTGCATGATCAGGGCCTACCCCTTCATTTGTGGGCTGAGGCATGCAATACAGCAGTGTATGTGCAGAACCGTTGTCCTCACAAGGTTCTTGGCATGAGTACACCGGAGGAGGCTTATTCTGGCAAGAGGCCTGACATTTCCCATTTGCGGATCTTTGGCTCTCCTGTCTACATGCATGTGATGAAGGATGCAAGAAGGAAGCTGGATCCAACCGCTGAGGTTGGAATATTTGTGGGGTACACTGATACACCTCACAACTATCGGGTGTATTTGTCAGACAGTCACAAGACTGTTGTGCGATGGGATATCAAGTTTCAGGAGGAGAAAGCCATGCAATGTTCGCTTGAGAGGGAGCTACACTTGCATGCAGATGAGGAGCTGTTAGTTCCTAAGGAGGAGCTTCCGGATGTGGATCAGCCACAAGAGGAGGTTCAGGAGGTGGAAGAAACCACCCATGCAGCGCCAACCATCAGAGGGCGCATGCGCACTACAGAAGCTGAGCGACTAGCTCAGGATGCAGAGAAGGTTATAGGACCACCTACAGCACAGCGCAGACAGAGGCAGTCACCGGATCGGTACACTGGATACATGGCTCTTGTGAGTCAATGTGTTGTGACGAAGCCATCCTCTTTTGAGGAAGCTGTGGAGGAACCCGCATGGGTTGATGCCATGATCGAAGAATATGATTCGATCGTCAGGAACAGGGCATGGGAGATTGTCCCAAGACCGGTGGGGAAATCAGTGGTGGGTTCGCGATGGATCTACAAAGTGAAGCAGGCAGCTGACGGGAGTGTGGAGAAGTACAAGGCGAGATTTTTCGCCCGTGGCTTTTCACAGATCGAGGGGATCGATTATGAGGAGAATTTTGCACCTGTCGCAAGGTACTCTTCCATACGGACGATCCTTGCTCTCTCAGCACAGATGGGATGGCACATCCATCAGATGGATGTGAAGACTGCGTTCCTCAACGGAGTCATTGAGGAGGAGGTGTACATAGAGCAGCCTGAAGGTTTCGAGATCTTCAACAGTGAGTCGCATGTGTGCCGACTCAAGAGAGCACTGTACGGGCTGAAGCAAGCACCTCGTGCTTGGTACACTCGCATAGACAGCTACTTCACCGGGCTTGGATTCTCCAAGAGTGAGGCGGATCCTAACCTGTACCAGATTATGGTGGAGGGGAAGCTGTTGATCATCGTACTGTATGTAGATGATCTGATTTTGACTGGCGATGAGCAGTTGATACTTTCATGCAAGGAGGATCTTGCACGAGTGTTTGAGATGAAGGACTTGGGCATCCTTCATTATTTCCTGGGATTGGAGATTTGGCAGCGCAGCGGAGGACTGTTTGTTTCTCAGGGCAAGTATGCCCAGGAGATTCTAGAGAGGTTCAACATGCAAGGCTGCAAGCCTGTTGACACTCCTCTTCCCGGTGGTTGGAGGAAGGAGGATGCTACTTCAGCGGAGGTAGTGGATGCCACTGTCTATCGACAGTTGGTGGGGTCGCTTATGTATCTGGTCAATACACGACCCGATATATGCTATGCTGTTAACCAGCTTTCGCAAGCTATGGTTAATCCTACCAAGCTATTTTGGAAGGCAGGCAAGCATGTATTGCGCTATATTAGAGGCACATCGGGATATGGTCTATGGTACAGACAGGAGGATGGAGCGAAGCTTTCTAGCTTCACTGATGCAGATTGGGCAGGGAGTCCAATGGACTGGAAGAGCACTTCTGGAGGAGTTTTCAGCATTGGGTCGACAGCAGTTTCCTGGTACAGCAGGAAGCAGAGATCCGTGGCACTCAGTTCAGCAGAGGCCGAGTACATGGCAACTAGCTTGGCTGCATGCTGGGATTGGAGATTTGGCAGCGCAGCGGAGGACTGTTTGTTTCTCAGGGCAAGTATGCCCGGGAGATTCTGGAGAGGTTCAACATGCAAGGCTGCAAGCCCGTTGACACTCCTCTTCCTGGTGGTTGGAGGAAGGAGGATGCTACTTCAGCGGAGGTAGTGGATGCCACTGTCTATCGACAGTTGGTGGGGTCGCTTATGTATCTGGTCAATACACGACCCGATATATGCTATGCTGTTAACCAGCTTTCATAAGCTATGGTTAAACCTACCAAGCTCTTTTGGAAGGCAGGCAAGCATGTATTGCGTTATATTAGAGGCACATCGAGATATGGTCTATGGTACAGACAGGAGGATGGAGCGAAGCTTTCTGGCTTCGCTGATGCAGATTGGGCAGGGAGCCCAACGGACCGGAAGAGCACATCTGGAGGAGATTTTAGCATTGGGTCGACAACAGTTTCCTGGTACAGTAGGAAGCAGAGATCCGTGGCACTCAGTTCAGCAGAGGCTGAGTACATGGCAGCTAGCTTGGCTGCATGCGAGGCTATTTGGATGAGGAAGATCCTCGTTGGATTGTTCGGGTTGCATTTGGAGCCTACAATGATTTAATGTGATAACCAGAGTTGCATTAAACTCTCGGCTAATCCAGTATTTCATGATAGATCCAAACACATCGACATCAGGTACCATCATATCAGAGATTGTGTTCAATGGAGAATCATGATGCTTTCATATGTTCCCACGGAGGATCAGGATGCCGACATCCTGACGAAGGCGCTCACCAGGAGCAAGTTCGAATTCCACAGAGGCAGGATAGGGGTTGCAGATAATCCATATCTTGCTGAGAGGGAGTGTTGAAAATTCAGTAAGATGATGGAGCTTAGTGAAATGAAGTCGCCTTCACTAAGTGGGCCCGCAGGCAAATTCTGGCGCAAAGTCTATTTTTAGACTATGTCTATTTTTAGACATATGGAGCATGGTCCAGGGGTTGCAGTATGTTATTCTTGGAGTATTGGTCATGTTGGTAAAAATAGATGGAACTCTATTTTTTGACCTATAGGTCTAAGTCTATTTTTAGACTGCCTATCCTAAAAATAGGGAAGTCAAATATTATTTACCCTTAATAATATTTGGACTCTAAACTTCAGTTTACTCTCTTGGAGCACTTCAGTTCGAGCTACAGAAGTGGCTCATGCATCTAACAGAGGAATTACGCTATTCCTAAGGGTTTTGTGAGCTCATGCATGGTTGAATTCAGTTAGGACTTCAGTGGCAGAAGTTTGGTGGAGTTGATGAGACAGTTGGTGGAGTTGTGTTCGGTTTAACTTAGTTGAACTAGTTGAGATTAGTTTAACTAGCTAATCAACTAGTAATGAGTGGAGTGAATTAAATATTATTTAATTCACTAATTATTAACTCATTATTCAACTCAAGAACACATCAATTCACTACAGTGCATGGACAGTTCAGTGGAGACCAGTGAAAGAGGTAGATGAAAGGGTGGAGTTAGCTATCAGTGGCGACATCAGTTGTGCATGAGATTTGCACCACACTTGGAGGAATTTCCCATGATGATTGCGCTGTCAAGACAAGGAGATTCAAACCTTGGATGTCTATTTAGATAGGTCATGATTGCGCAATAGAGGCAAGGAAATTGGTGGTGAGTTTTGAGCCAGTAACCTGTTCAAAACCAAGCTAGTTTGTGAACAAGAGAGAATGAAAATGTATATATTGTAATTAGTTGAGCAGAAGTCGAGTGAAATATAAGACAGAATACGGTTTTTAAAGAGAGTTTCATATATACTTGTTAATGTATGATGATTTGATAGTATTGCCATATTTCATATGCATAACTGGTAAGAGATTATGGTCGAGATGAATTTGAATATGTGACTGATAGTTCTGGATAATTAATCATTATTCAAATAAATTTCTACAAAGTTCTAAGAGGATAAACTCGTCCGGGTACTCCATCCGCTTCCTCGTATACACCAAATTGAACGAGATGGTCCGTTGTTCAGTGTTTTGACAATTGTTCTTTATGCCCACAATGTTGTTGGTATACCTTCATCCTAGTCATCACGATCAGCGTTGCAAATATTTTTTAGGCACTTTTCCAGAATATTATTGAATGCTTCTACTATACCATTTTCTTGTGGATGGTACAGACTACTTTTATGATGTTGTACCATGAAATTTTCTAGTAGAGATCTGATCATTGCATTGATAAAATGCATACCTTGATCGCTGGTCAAACTTCTTGGGCAACCAAATCTGCTGATGATATTTTTAAATATGAATTGAGATGTTGTTTCGGTTTTGCAATCCTTCATTGGTATCGCTTTTGGCCACCTGGTCAAATAGTATGTTGCGGTTATGATGTACCTGGCCTGTGAGTGTCTTGCGACCGGTGCAATCGGTCCTATAAAATCAATGGCCCACTTCTCAAATGGCTGCAATGATTTTACGGGGTGAAGTGGTGGCTTGTCTCTGTGTGATGGATGTCCCATCCTCTGGCACACATCACATTTTTTTACAAATGCCTTATTGTCTATGTGTACTATCAGCCACCATATGCCTTCCTGCAATATTTTCCTCGTCATTGGTTTTTCTCCGACATGCCCTCCTGCAACTCCACAGTGGCATTCCCACAATATGCCTTCCCTCTCATGATCTAGGACGCATCTCCGCAAGATTTGTTCTAACCCCATTATATACAGGTGTCTCACTATTAGCTGATAATCTTTTGCTTGGACTACAAGATGTCTTTTCTAGGCTGCTGTATATTCATTCGGGCACTGTCCTATTGTCAGATAGGTTTCTATCTTCTCTAAGTAGTATGGGATGGCTTCTACTCTAAAAATATCAACATCTAGCAGTTGATCATCCAGAGACCCTCCATTTTCTCCGTTTTCTAGCCTTGACAAGTGGTCAGGACCCACGTTCAGTCTCTCGGGCTTCACTATCACCTCGAAGGTGAACTCTTGAAATATTAGAAGCCATATGCATATTATTCCCTCCAAGACCAGTTTGTTAACTAGGTACTTTAAAGCTGAATGGTCTGTGAAAAACTTAAACATACCTCCTAGTAGGTAGTGGCGAATATTTTGAAGGGAATACACCATTGCCAATGCTTCTCGTTCTGTTGTGGTGTAGTTCCTTTCAGTTGTTGATAACTTGAAACTTGAAAAATAAACTAGGTGATCCACTGAAGTATCTCCTGGTTGAGCCATAATTGCTCCAAGTGCGATGCTGGAAGCATCAATGTGGACATGAAATTGCTTGTCCCAATTAGGGTGAACTAATATGGGCACGCTTTCCAACTTTTTTTTTGAAGGTGTTCAGGGCAGTATTACAGGCATCTGTCCAAATAAATTGCTCCGATTTCTGCAACAGTTTCTCCAATGGGGTTGTTATATTTGCATAGTTACGGATGAATCGCCTATAGTAGTCAGTATGGCCTAGCAATGACCTTAATTGCTTCATATTTTCTGGTGCCTCTATGTTGATTATAACCGCCACTTTTGCTGGATCGACGCAAACCCCTTGTTTGCATACCACATGTCCTAGCAGCGTCCCAAAGGTTACTACAAATATGCACTTCTTGAGGTTTAATGAAATCTAGAGTTGCCTACATCTGTCAAACATTATCCTTAACAACGTTGCATGGTTCTTTAATAGGCTTTAGATTGTCCAGTCATCTATATAGACCTCTAGGAATTTATGGATATATTTCAGAAACCATGCTATAACAATCCTTGAAAATACTGCTGGTGCATTTTTCACCCCGAACGGCATTACATGATATGAAAATGAGCTCCATTCGGTTATGAAAGTTGTCTTCCTCTTATCTTCTTCAACTATCCTTACTTGATAGTATCTTGAAAATCCATCTGTAAATGAATAAGCCCCATTCCCCGCAACATTTTCAAGAACCTCATCACTGAACAGAGTGGGGAATGGGTCATGTATACATGCATTGTTCAGGCTCCTGTAGTCAACACAGACTCGAATTTCATACTTTTCCTTTTTATTTTGTATGACTATAGGACTTACCCACTCTGATTCTTCCACCGGGAATATCAATCTTGCCTTTCGCATCTTATCAATCTCTGCCTTGACCTTTTCTTTTACTCTTGGATTTAGACGGTATGGTCTGTGCTATACTGGTCTTGTGCCAGACTTTAGAATGATAGGCATTTCCCCCTTGTCTACTTTTATTCCCGTCAACTCTGCTACTAAGGATGGGAACAAGTCTTCATATTCATTTAGCAAATTGAATATCTCCTTAGTCATTTCGAAATCCCAGTAGTTTCCAATTAACGCTAGTTTCGGATTTTCCGGTGTCTCGATGTTCAGCTTCTGGGTTCTCAATGGTAGTAGATGAATTCCTTTTGTTGTCAGTTATTCTTAAATATCCTACTCCCCTTCTTTTTATTCAAAATATAGATATCTAAGAACTTTTAGATCATCATCATCCATTTCACTATTTATCTTTTTACATGTTACCAATTGTTTGATGCTTTGTTGTGGGAGCAGTTGTTCTTCCTCTTCCTGAATCTCTGGAAAGAACAATACCCTTTTAATAGCCTTTAATGCTTGTGTGACTGGTTCTATTTTTCCTTCAAAGGAAAAGCATTGCATAAATTGATCCGCAACTGTTTCCCAAGTACTGGTTCATCTTTTCTTCTCTTTAGTTAGGTACCAAGCCCGTGGAATCGAATCTAGTGAATGTACAAATTTATGTACCCACAGTTCTTCCGAGTACCCTACATTCTTCCATTGGTCCTCACAATATTGTAAATTTTTTCTGGGGTCGGAGTCCCCTTGGTATTTTTCGGAGAATTGTGGTCCTTCCTCTTCCTTGAATCTGGTCCTCAATGCTACTGCAACTTTTTCCCACCGTGACATGGAGTTGTGATGGTTGCTCCACCACCTTGATGATGTGGATTGTAAAGCCACATCCATGAGTGGGATGTTATGGTCCACTGGTACGTTATCTCTTATTCTGGCAATAAAGGTATTCACAGCATTCATATTTGACAGAGTAGGGTATTCTCTTACCTCAGTTCCAATCCAATTGATCCTTCTGATATTAGCACATATTCTTGTATTTTTCTCATATCCCCCCTGCTGCCAATCATTCCAGACTATTTCTGAACCTAAGTCTGAGCTTTGAACAATTCTCTAGCTCACAGTCCCCCCCGCCATTGGGTTGATATAATCTTCTGTTTTCCCCACTATCATTCAATAAATATGATCAAGGAGATGAGCATCTTCTCTGTTGTCGACAGACTCTGTATATCGTGGTCCTTGATAAGGGTCAAGTGGTTGTGTGACCCTGACTTCCTTGTTTTCAAAGATCATTAGTTCCTTCTTCAAATCTATTACTGCATAGTTTTCGAATGCCAAGTCGAACCCCAATAATGCTGGATAGGGATCCTTATCCCCCATAATGTCTATCACCTTGAAGTATGTGTATGTCTTAACCCCTGCAACATCGACTTCGACCTCCTCCAGCCTACCTATGGGAACAATGCAGTACTAGTTTTCCATGCGTATTTGGATTGGTGAATATGTCAGCTTTAGACTTCCCAATGCTTCCCATGTATTCCTTGGCAGAATGTTGACATCTGACCCTAGGTCAAGCATTATGTCCTTAATTTGGAATCCTGTGACTTGAGTGTTTACACGGAACTCTTTCCCTGTTCTTCTCTTATTTCTTTTGACTCTTCTTATGTATTTATGTGTCGTGCCAGTCGATTCTCTTGGTTCTGTGGCTTCCTGCACCACCATCTCCAGATTCTGCTTCAATTGTTCCAACATTGGTGCATTGGTAACAATTTTTAGAAATAGTTGGAACCATTTTTCAATCGTAGTGCTTGTGTTGGTTTGGTTCTCATTAACTACCCTGGGATGTGGTAACCCAGTGCCTTTGTTTCCTCCAAGTTGGGAAAATGTTTCCACTGCTTTTTTAAAGTATTACTTCTGTGTTTCTGGCTTGAACACTAGCGTTGGAGATGTTGGACTTATCAAATTTATTGGGTCCGTAGTCTATGCATCTTCTCCAGTTATTTTTCCTCCCCATGTCACTATGGCTATGTTCTGCATAGCCTGAGCCTCTACTATTCTTGGCTCTGCATTTACCAGATTTTCTCCTCTTTGTTTGGCTCTTTCTTACCTTTTTTACTCAGCTCTGGGTAGTCTTCTATTGTGTGTGTATTAAATCTGCACTAAGAGCACCATGGTCTTCTAGGAAGTGGACATTACCTAGCTATGTGGCCCTCTTGGTCGCAGTTGTAACATCGTACAAGTCATCTTCCTCCAGCTCAGCCTCCTCCCAAGCCCCCTCCTCGTCCCCTGGGGGCCTCATTCACTCTATATAGAGGTTTGTCCAATCGTTCCGCTAAAGCATCCAGAGCTCTACACTGCACTATGTTGTGTGTTGTGGAAGCACAAAACTCATAGTATATGTTGTTTGGAACATTAGAGTATTTTTGCAAGATTGGGCATAGGCGGGGCAGATGACCCATGCTTTTGCATATCTCGCAATATTCAATTGCGGCCTGATTCTGTTGCGCAGGGAACCCTGGGTAATGGGGTTGTGGTGGATATAGTCCTTGTGTGTTTATATGTGCAACCCCTCCTACCGGTGGAGCTCCCTATGTCCCTGCTGCTAATGTCTCCGCACTCTGCCCCCATAACAGTGGACATTCAGTGACCACATATCCCTCCATTAGACAATGTGTACACCATACGTTGGGTCTTGCAGGCCTCATTGGTTGAATATCCTTCAACTTTTCCATCAGGCTAGCTATCTGGTGTTGTAACCCCAATATGGAAGGGTCTTGAGCTGCGGCCCCTCCTTTGAACTCCTGCGGATATCCTGCCATGGCTTCTGTCTTCATAGATTGCTCCAATGCGCCTTGTAATGTATCAATCTTCTATTGCGTTAATGGAGTTCTTGTCAACGGAAGAAGGGCCTTGATGAAACAATCTCTCCAATGATTTGGATCGATTGGGTAACTCAATTTCCCAACTGCATCCTTGAATCTTCTCATCAAATCCCATGCAGTCTCTCCCTCTAGCTGTTTAATCTCCCACATCTCTGACAAACTTGCTGATCTTTCTGAGGTAGCTTGAATTCTTTAACGAATTCTTGCTTGACATCATCTATTAATAGGTTCGGATGAGCCTCAGACCATTTAATAGACTGGTGTAGAGCTCTCTCTCTGAGAGTAGTTTGAAACTTGATCAACTTAACTACAGCTAGTGTCTTCTGAGCCCTCCATACGGCTTCGCAGAGATACTAGTGTTGCTCCACATCATCATACCCCTCCTAGAAAACTCTGGGTATCAAGTAAATGATCCCTCCATTCTTCTTTGTGTGGGTGATACTAGAATAAAACCTCTATTTCCCGGCTGTGAAATGGTATTACTAACACTACTGTTAGTGTGTATTACTGTTGTGTATTGAATGCTATTCAACTCACTCAATTCTCGTAATTAACAAAAATTTCACCTAGTGGTTGATAGAGTACCAGGGGAAGGTCGGGACTAGAGCTACCTGAACTTTGGGGAATAGATTTACCTTGAGTTATGGGTGCTGGCCCCTCTCAGAATAGTTACTCCATCGCAACATGCAACTCCACATCGAACATCTCCTCGGGGCGCGCATCCTGCACATTGGAATTTCCTCCCTTTTCTGTTTGGACTGGGCTCCTATAAACTTGCCTGACTTCCTTCATAGTCCCTCCTATTCCTTGGAATTCCTTCTAACCTTCCATCTCCTTTGTCATCTGCGGCGCCTTCTCCTTGTGCCGTCGACTGCTTTCCTATTTCTCCAACTCCTTCATCACTCTCTCTCGCCACTTCTCAACTATTTGCGCCCTCTGATGTGCTCACCGCTCTCTCAACCTACTAGAGGTCTCCGCATCCATATGCATACTCCCCCTTCCAACTTACTTGTAGCATCTTTGCCTTGGCTCCTTCCCCCAATACTGGAGGTTTAAATCTCCATCTCGGATTTTTGAAACTCCATCAATCCCTCGTCTACCATTAAAGCTTTGATCCACAAGGGAATTTCCTTCAACAGCTCTCCTCGTAATCCAGATCTGAACACATCTTCTGCTTTTGAAAAGGATTGATACCACTCAGTTGAAAATTTCACTATGTATCCTTCCAAGGTAGATTGCACCCAGAAATATACAACTTGAGTCAAATTGGTATCTAACCGATGGAGGGCTACCAGATCCTCGTGCACCCACTTACAACAGATTTCCTCGATCTTTCTTGGACTGTCTTGACTTATAGTCTCTGCAACCAATTATAGAGTTCCTCTGGAAACTTTCCTCATAATATTTCATAGATATCACTCGCAGATTCAGAGAATATAACCTTATTCTTAACAGTTTTCTCCCTCTACTGTCTCAACTCAACTTGTTGCGCTATGAACTGATCTAAGTGGTTATCTTACCAGCTTCGTATTTCCCTTTCAAAGATCCAAGTTACCATGATATAGCTCCTAAATGAAATTTGGGGGTCACAACAACGGAACCATTTTTTGGCGAGAAAGAAGGTCTCTGAGCAAGACCCAGGTTCAGGATGGAGGCCAAGAATGTGTCTGCAGTAGTCTAGCACAATGTCGGCATTTTCACTCTACTCCGAGGAGCAGAGAGTCTCACCTGAGGCATGTCATGACCTTAGTAAGGTTAGGAACAAATCAGATATCGGCCAATCACAACTATAGAATAAAATAGACAGAACTAAGTACTCCGAACAAGTTTAACTACCTTGCACAAGACACTACTCATGAACACATTCTGGATGGATTTTTTTTTTTAAAGGGACCAATCCATTCATCACAACCAGATGCTCATCACAGGATTTAGGAAATCAATCCCAAATAGGAGTATATTTCATTAATAGTAGGAGACAGTTACATTAATCCTCAGAGTGATCACAAAAGGACTGATTACAACATTACCAAATAGAACATAACATAAATACCATAATGAACAGAACGAACAGAACGACTAGAGTGAATAGAGCTCTCCTACGACTCTCTTCCTCTACTCTCCACTACACCAACCTCTCGTCTACGCTGGTCGACTACCTATTTTTTCCTTTGCCAACGTGATTGCTAGTTTTCCCTTCTTTTCCGCTCTGTTTTTTGCTGCATCTCGCTGATCATTGGGAGTTTCGCTGTGTGTTCTTTTCACTCCCTTCGGCCATCTGTTCTAGTTTCTGCAACTACCGCACCACCTGATCTTCGCAACCCTGATAGCTCTCTGTCTACTTTGGTTGCGCTCTGCCACCTGTTATCCGCGACTCAAAACCATTTTATTTTCAAAAGAAGGGCCCCAACAGAAGCTTGAAAAATTCTCGCATTTTTTTCTCATAGTAGCATTCAGATAAATACTTTCTCTAGAAATAATCTTCAAACTTCTCCTAGATAATTCATCTTTTATCCAAATGCTTCATTGCTTTGAATTTCTCCCACCAAAGATTGAATTTTCCCTTCAAATGGTATACAAAAATTCTGGCCCCTAAATTTGAGGAATAATTAAACAACTGAAGATATTTTCTCATCTCTAACAACCGAGTTTATGATTCTTCCCCTTTCTTGTTCTCTCCATTAAAAGAATTAGTTTTCCAATGACTAGTCAGATGCCCAAATCCAACTTACAGGCTATAATTTATTGCCTTTACACGATTAACTTATTCTTCCCAATTATTTCATGCTTAAATCTATTTATCAATATGTTTAAATCTATGTACGCTTATTATGGTGGTTTTAAATTCGACTAATTTTAAACGATAGGATTTTATCTTATTAGATGGATTTAAAAAATTACCAATTTATATGATATTTATGTGATTATAATTATAATTAAAATATAAAATTAATTTTTATTATAATTACGAATACTTAGTTTTATATATAAGATTAAAATAAAATGTTACTTAAAATTATATTACTTTATTAGAGTTTATTTTAATGATTATTAACTCTGCTTTATTCAATACTATCCTAAATTCATCTAACTCCGGATCTATCATGCGCATAGTGGGATCAAATTCCTCAAGGTGCAAACTTTCATTTTTAAGTGTATATTTTGAGGAAAGGTTTGCACCTTGAGGGATTTGATCCCTCTCTGCGCTTAATAGATCCAGAGTTGGATGGATCTAGGATGGTTTATATATAATACAACCTTAGATCCATCTTAACTCCGGATCAAGCAAGAGGGAAGAGGGATAAAATTTATTTTCACTCTAAAAGAAGTTTGCATGTCAAGAGATTTGATCTCTCTTGGTGTTTGGTATATTTGAAGTTAAGATGGATCTAGGCTGGTTAAAATGTTAATTTTCTTCTTTTCCCTCCAAAAATATTTACTCTTGGGGATGAAATCACGACGTTGAATCTTATTAGTTCTTTTAAAGTTGATTTTGTTTATATTTCTTGTTTGAGACCTATTTTTTACCTCAAAATCCCCCTAATGCATGTGTCATGTGGCTAGTACTTAGTGGAAAAAATTATTGGTCTTGGCACAAGTATGCAATATATGGAAAGAAACAAAGACCTCCTTCACCAATAGGAAAAAAAATTAGCACTTTAGTTAGTTCACCCTTCATCCTTTAGAGAGCTATCTCGTCCCTTCAATTTTTCTTTTTTAGCTTTGCTTTATTGCTTTCAATTCTGCTATGATGTTAGTGAAAATTACTTGTTTTGTTTTCCTAACATAGTCTGCTAGTTTTAATTTGAATTTGTATTTACTTTCTTCTTTTGAATTTTACTTTCAAAAAAATTACCTTACTAATGCTCTAACATGATTCTATGTTTTCCACTTACTATGGATGCTGGAACACTCTGTTTATTTTTGTACTATCACTGACTATACATGAAGTCAGTTGTATACTTGCAGCTTACTTGATTGCATACTTAGTAAAATGTAACATGTAATTTTTCTACTTAATGAAAGATTACGAATTTTTCCTTTGTGAAAATGATTCTATGTTTTCCTTGAATGTAGATTCACAAGTATAAATTGGATAATTTTTTACCACAAAAAATGACCAGAACATATATATAAACTGTTATTTTTTAGGAATAGTTGTATATTTGTAGTCCTTAATGATAGGAATAAATTGTAGTATTGTTTATTTTAGTCAGTAATCGGTCGATTTGTTTCATTTTCTTTTAATATAGTTACTAATTGTCATGTCACTACTTACAGAGTGCCATCTATGATCAGGTTGTGGCTATTAGTTTGTCTTTAATGCATAATTTTTCATTTTTTCTATTGTGAATATTAGTTTTTTCCTCGAAATTTTTGGGTGACTTCAACTTGCCGCCACATCCCAGACTCTGGATTTTGAGGGTGGACGTCATCCTGCCATGCATGATAGACCAGGTTGATTAGATAGTATAAGAAGGTACTAGAAAGAAGGATTCTGCATATAGCTGGGAATTAAGTTATATTTCTTTGATATTTGGTGACATCAATTTGATTTTAAGAGTGTCGGTGGATAATTTATTAACGAATTATCGATAAGGGCATTTAGCTATGTTCTGTGTTCAAAGTTCTGCTTTATTTTCTTGGTGTTGTGATGCTCACTGAGGCTAGAATTTCCATTTCCATGCCTGCATTTTCTTTGTTGCATAAATCCTAATTCTCAGGCTTCCTTTGTTACCAAGTGAGCTATCCATTGAATATTTTTTTTTTACTTCACCGGATGTGAGCAGTAAACTTTTTTTGTGGAACCCTAAAGGTGCTTGGTTATGTGCCAGGTTGCAATATTACCGACCCCCTCGATGACCATATGACATGTAATGTATGAACATTAATATTTAGTTTAATCATTGTGGTGCATAGTTTGTACTTCTAATTGTTCACTATTTCGAATAATTTGCAGTTTACACTGTAGAATTTAGACAACAACAATTTTTCAGGTAATTAAATTGATGGATTCTACCAACAAAAACCTGGTGAATTTTTTAGATCTTGTTGTGATAAAACTCAGGTTTAATGTGTTTTTTTATTTATTAACAGAAATTTCAGTGTCAATATATTGCGGGGTCAAGTTTTGATACTTTGAACGAAATGCTATAGGAATAAACTAGTAGTAACTGCCCAAAAATAAGTCAGAATTTGACCCATATTTGCATTTTCGCAAGTCTTGTGAGAAAGGTGCCGAACCTGATTCCATATCATTTTCTTTTAAATAGTTTTCTGACCTTGATTCCATGTTTTTTTGTAGCAGTTACGAGTTAGTTTTCCAAGAATTTAACATTCTGAAATTTGCTAAGTCGAAAGTATAGGCATATTTTCATTTTTATAAGGATCGTGAGAAAGGTGTCAGATCTGACTCCATATCATCATGTTTTAGATAGTCAGGGGATCAAATTTCTATTGAAATAAACATCTAGGTGCAGAAGAAAATAAATTTAAGCTTAGTCGGGCATGACGCATAGACACATGTATGTGTTAATTATTAGCTTTATAAAACTTGCGATGTCGGAAGTTGATGCATGTTTCTGTTTTCACAAGACGCGTGAGAAATGTCTCGACCCCAAATCCATATCGTGGTATTTTAAATAGCCTTGGAGTCAGATTTATATTGGCATAAATATCTAGCTGGTGAAGAAAATAATGTTGATATCAGTAGGGGTCGACGCATAAACGCAATGTTTTAAGTTTCTAAAATTTTCGTGTGAGGAGTTGACTACCATTGACAAATAAATATATGAATAAATAAATAAATAAGCCCTATTTGATCGTCCAATTTTCATTTCATAGTTTCATCCCGCGTATACGAGTTTTCTCATGGGTTTTACATTCACTCCACTGTCATAGGACACACTGCTGCTACTAATTTGTTTTCAAAACACTAAATTTATTGGAATAAAAGTTATAGTTTAACTGTCTGGAAATTACAATCTCACATAATTCCCAACTAGAAAAACAAAAACATAAAAGAATTGACTAAAAAATTCAACATTCAACAATATTGGACAACTTTCGAGACCAACGTTACCAATATTCTGAGTTTCCAACTGTGGGATTTTATAATGTACTTTCTTCCTCAATTTTATACATAAACAAACATGCTTGAGCCATGATTGTAAGAGTATGTTTAAAAAAAACAAAATTAAGAATAAGCACATCCCTCTCCATGTCAGTTTTTTTGGTTTATTTTGAGTTGGACGAAAGCCATAGTCAAGGTCTGGCAAAAATTCCTGATTGGGAAGTCAAAATGTCTGTTGAGAAGAATTCTAAGGAAAAGGCTGACCTCAAACCCATCTTGGAAAAGGATGACCTTCGAGCAATAATAATTTTTATTTTTATTTTTTGAAGAATTAAGTCGCAGGTTGGATTCAGAAAGATTAGGTAAAAAAAATTATAACCTCCTAACTACCCAACCTTTCGACCACCCGACTAACAAGTTGGGGTGACTACGATTTTTTTTCATAAATAGTATGTCCGACCTCCTGACCTCAACATTTCCTGACTGTCAAACTTCATGACCTTATGAAACCACCCGACTATGGTATAGTCAGTGTTGCGATAGAATAAATGAATCATAAAACAAACAAACAAACAAAAACGTCTGATTGATCGACCTCCTGACTGTACGATCAATCCAATTAAAAAAATAACCTTACAATATGGACAATAATCTTGAAATTTTTGCCAAGTCAATTTATTTATTGATAAAAAAATAAATTATTTTAAATTAAATTTATTAAATAATATGTTATATGATTTTTTTTTTTAATAAGTTATAAACATGTGAACTATACACATATTTCTTTTTTGGGCCCTCCTAGAAAAAATTCAGAGGTCGGGTTGACTATGAGGTTGGAGGTCGAACTTGTCTTTTGAACGATACTATGACATTTGCCGACCAATTCAGCTCCTTGTAAACACACATTACTATACACACATATTACTTTTGTGGCACCTATCGAAAGCAAGTCAGAGATTGACATTGTCGTTTGAATGGTCTCTCTGGACACTTCGGACTACTGAGACTCCTCGACCAATTCGACTCGAGCTACAATACTTCACGTGAGTTGGTGCGAACCCAAAAAAAATCAAAAGAGGTTGCCATATCTGTTTCATTAAATATTGTTTTAATCAAAATTATTCACATACACATTAATGTTGATATTAGGTGAGATTAAAGTACTCTGTTGTTTTAAGAGGAAATGAACAAGAATGGTCAAATTATGTTGCTTCATGGTTTTTTATCATTTGTGTTGAGATTTGAGAGTAATGATGCCATTCATTAGCTGCAAATTGTAACTTATTCCCTCATCCATGTTTTATTTCTCTTCTCGTACATATTTGTCTTGTAATGTACTTTTTTATTCAATATAAATTGAAAATATATTTTTTAAAATTTAAATATCTAGTAAAATTAGTTAAGAGCATTGTTAAGAGCATTTTCCCATATAAATTCCCGCTTGGAAAGTTTGAAATATTGCCAATTGAGAAAATATTATTTGAACAGGGCTTATTGATCTATCGATAAAATTTCAATGAATACCATGACTCTTTGTTTGAGTCTATTTGCAAACTTTCACCATGTTTTGATATGTCTAATATGAGAAAAATAATTACACATACTTCTTACAATTGTTTTGTTTGCAATGCCAATAGAGCTACCAATTGCTTAAAACAACACTTGAATGCTAGTAACATTGAACAAGAGCAATGTATCAATGATTGACAAGCTTATATTATAAAATTATCAATGCCATATCCATATGGACATATAGAGGGAAAATGTTTTGAAATACAATGGATATGTGAACTACTTTATGTTAACATATATATCTGGAATATAGAAACAAAAGATGTTTCCTTCTGATTCTATTCTTCAAAAACTTTCTCCAAAGTATTATACCTTATGCATGTACCAATATCTACATCAAATGCACATTTCCATGCACTTCTCAAAATTCAGAATGTTGAAAATATTAACCAAATTGAAAATCGCAAGTCAATATCAAGTGCACCTTCTAGAGAAAATCGCAAGTCAATCTCAAGTGCACCTTCTAGATATATTGTTAGCAAAGAATATAGGTTTAATAGATATTGTAATCAATTAAAGAATTTGTCAATTGACAATACTATATAAATAAATAAATAAATAAGAAAAAAAATAGGTGAAGTGTCAAAGGATTTCAAATCTTCAAGTAAGGACAATAATCCTTTTTCAATGGAGACACAAAATAACAAAGAAGTCTCTACGCATTTTTCCAATGGATATATTAAGTGGTACACTTACTTACATCTATGAACACAAGGTGCTCTATTACAAGAAGCATATTTGCAATCAATACAAATTCAAATAAAACAATCTAGGCATATTTGCAATCAATACAAATTCAAATAAAGCAATCTAGGCATATTTTCAATCAATACAAGACACACCTACATATAGATGTTGCATTTGTGATAGATTTTCCTTTGGAAAGGACATGCAATCTATTAATAAACACACATTATATACTATTTTCTATCTGATGCCTGCATCAAACTTCAAAGCCATTAAACTCAATGACCAAATGTGAAAATCTTATAATAATGCAATACTCAATGAAAAAGTGCCTACATTTGCATCACCTCTTCATATTTGATGAAACAAAAAATTTATCTCCATTGCACATTTGACATATTTGGAAGAGAGATTAGTGGCACCAAGAATGGCCTTTGCAAAAATAAGAAAACTTGGAACAAAAGATCACAAATTGGATTAACATGATCAATCATAAATGTTCCTTCCAGTCTATATAGAATTCAAACAACATTACCTAGTGATCTGAATTTGAGTGTTAATTTTGTTATGCTAATTTCATCTTCAGAATTATAAATAAGTTGTTGATGTTTTTCTTCATGTGCATAGGTTTCTCAAAGTGTCTGTGAGCATTAAACAGGTAATGTATTGATTTTCATGTTAAATTCATGAACATAAAAGCATTATAACATAATGTTGAACAACAACAGTAAAATGTACAACAAACCATCAAAATGATCCATTAACACAAATTTTTGATGGAGTTCACCCCTCCTGGGATACATCTCCTTGGTCCAGCTTCCATGGCTTGGGCCTCTATATTAGCTCAAAATGAAAAAAAATATTATTTATAATCCTTTACTACTCCTAAAACCTACTTCAATGTGTTCAGAACATCCCAATCTACTAGGATAGACTCTTTCTGAGCCAAAAATGGTCGAAACTTGCTCCAGTTATGCTTCATTCAAATTTTCCCTAGAAATCTCCTTCAAAACTGGAGAGAACTCCAGTTAGCGCAGCTAAATCTGGAGTCCCGCCGCAACTGGAGGACTATGTCAACTCTTCTGCTAAACATAAGCTGGATTAATTAAGCGATAAACTGGTATTGACATTGGGATAAGCTGCAGTTAAATGTGCTAAGCGCGTTTTAATTCAAATCCAGATTACTGATAAGGATTAGCGCATAAACAATAATTATGGGTTAATTAAACCCTACATTAACCTTATTCTCGTGCCATTAGTCTTTAACGCTCTGCTCCGGTCTTCGCCTTAGGTCCTGTGGTGAGGGGGCTAGCCCTCTCCTTACCCCCACTGGTCCATACCATTGAATATAAATATATATGTTGCACATAGACTGTTAATTCATATGTTGTGGAGTGTTGGTAATGAGGGTGCATTGTATAGGGGAGGTCATGGGGCCGAGCCTCGACCTCCGCCCAGCCTGTATGTATTATTTTTCTCTGAAATAAATATAAAAAACCTTTGATACGTTGCAATTTAGAACCATAATATATGTATGCCCACCATATAATAATAAAATTTGGACTTTGAACTTAATAAAATATTTCGACCATTGATAAAAAATTTGACCTTGGACTATATAACATTCATATTTTCACCATCTATGAAATTTGAACCTTGGAAGGGGGCACATGGTGGCCTCCGGGCTAGCCATGTGTCCTCACGTCATTGGTTCTCTCCCAAACCAATCAGAATGCAACAATTCAATCACTTAGACAACCAACCATATATTGAAACTTGGCATAGTCTCATTGGGTGAAATTGAAGGAATATTCCAAGAATAATATTTTTTGTTGACTAGGCTGCCATGTCACCATTATGTCTTGTTCTGCAATTTTTTCAACTATTTAGGAAAACGAATAGCAGGCTCTATTTTCCTCATCTGTAGTCGGTTTTCGATGAAACAAATTGGGTCAGATTCTCGACGACGAGCTCTTCATTGTCGTCCAGTTTCCAATGAATTTTGAACACTTCCATTTTTGAGCTTAACACTAAGCACCTGATCATTCCTCCCCATTAGAATCCTTTTGGACCCCAAAATCTCTTTGATTACTAAACATGTGGATGAGGGTATATTTCTCTCACCCTTCCAGTCTCAATCCACTTAAATTTTCTGATTTTCATCAATTGGAGCTTTTCACAAAAACTAAGCTTTTTCCTTGACTCTTGCGACTCTTTCTTGCTGCTGTCGACACTGTCATGTTGCAATGTCCCTGAATTTGCATAGCAGAAAGATTTTCTTGCATAAAAAAACATGTTCCCACCTCAGACATCAATCAAAGGAAACTTAAAAATTGTCTCACCTTGCACATTGTTATTATGGTGATTCTTAACTAATCTTGCTTTATACTTGCGTCGACTCTTGACCAAGTATTTTCACCATTGCCATGTACCCTTTGGAAACCAAAAACAAGCACTTGTGGAACCTATGCCTTCTTTTCCAAATTACTATGTCACTTTCTCTTTGACCTTTGCACTCTCTTGCACCGACATCTTGTTTCCAACACTGCTCAACAATGATGTTGACTGCTCTAAATATTTCACATCTTGTTTACCTCCTTTAAAAGGAAACCTGTTAGAGTCCTGAAACATATCATTATAAGCATAAGCAACTTCAATGGAATCATCTTATTCATTCAATGCATATTTTTTAAAGGCCTCATTCAAAACATCTCTATGTTTGACCATTAACAAAGTCAAATTTTACCTTTCATTCATTATTCTCTTCATTTCTCCTGCATGTAGAAGAGACAAACTTGTCTTATTCTTATGCGCTCTAACTATGTACTCAATTCCATCTTTAAACAAGTGATACTTATTCTCATGGTGATGAAATAATACTTTCATATAATAAAGATAAGGATTTCCCAAAACAATACCTGATATCTCAAGCGGTGCCACATCAAGTTCAAATTCATCAAGAAAGTTTGAATTGATGGAAAACCTTAGTATGCACTTCCTTGTTACCTGCAAGTTTTAATTCTTGCATATCCACCCTAAAGGATAAGGTATTGGATGTATAACAGTTTCAAGGTTTAGCTTCTTAACTAAGTCTTCGGAAATCAAGTTATCTTGAGAACCACTATCAAATGGTGTGTCTATCTTGGTATGTTTAGAAACAACTCTAATATGGAAAATTTCAATTCTTGTATCTTCATCTTGAGTTTCATTGGAACCATTTGAATAACTAGTGCTTGCTATGTTCTTACCTTTCAAACCCATGGTCCTAATCTTTATTTCATCTCCTGAATCTAAAACTAAGTCATGTTCAATGATAGCAACATTTTTTCCCTTATCTTTGGCTTTCAGTTTGTTTGGCTTCAACTCTGGATGAAGTTTCTCTTTCTACAATGGCCATTCTTCGAACAATGTTTACAGTTGAGTTTCTCTTTCTCTCTTTTGATAGATCTAACTCTCTTTCCTCTTCCATTAAACTTTCCCTTTCCTTTACCCTCAAACTCAAAGAAACTATCACTTTTCTCATCTACACTCTATTTCCCTCTTTATTCTAAATGTGTGGCTTGAATGAAAAACTCATCTAATTTTGTGGGATTTAACATGAGAATAGTGTGCCTAACGTAACTGTGCAAACCCCCCATATAATTTAACAAATTTTCTTGAGAATACAAATTAATACAAAAAATAAGAGCTCTTCTCCTAAATTCATGAGTACAATATTGCACACTTTTCCCTTTCAACTGTCTAAAATGTTGTCACTCCATAATGCATTTTTGCATGTAAGATAAAGGATAAAATTTCCTTTTAATGGCAGTGATAAAACTTGACTAATAAATTGAGATCTTACCATACTTTTTAATCTCTTCTTGAGTCCTTACTTCCCACCGTACAAGTGTTGGTCCTTCCATCCTTAATGAAGCTAATTGAATCTTTATGCAATCTTCTTGAAGGTCCTGAATTTTTCAATAAACCTCCAATTGACGAATCCAATTGTCCAGCCTCTATGCATTTACCTCGCCATTATACATTGGAAGCTCAAATTTGACATCAAGTTTGAGTAAGGGAGTTTTTCTTTTTGTGGTTTTTGAGTGAGTATGGGTGGTTTTGGATGTGGAAGTGGAAGACGATGATGATGGTGATGATGAGGATTATGATGAAGATGGTGGAGATGGATGAGGCTTTCCTCCACCACCCTTTGAATCCCTATCTTCATCCTTTTTGTCCCTATCTTCAAATAATATCCTAACCCTTCTAGTCAGTTCATAGAAAGCCTTCCTGTATGCTTCCTCTTCTAAAATACCTTCAGCCTCTCCCACACCTGACATGATGGCTATGGATTCAAGCTCAGATTTTGGTGCAACTTATACCTCTTCAATCTTAGCTAGAGATAAAATTTTAGGTGCTTCAAGTGCAGTTGTGAGTGAAAATTTGGTGGAGATGGTTCCATTGTGGCCCTCCTTCTTCTGGTCCTTAACTTAGGACTAGCAACCAATAGTTTCCCTTCTCCTCTCTGCAACTTCAACCTTGTAAGCATCATAAATTTGCGGCCATTAAAACCCTACTTGCACAAAATTCAATAAAATCAAACAAATAACCTTTTCAACCTTTTTCTCTGATACCACCTTGATCTGAATTTGAATGTTAGTTTTGTTGTGCTAATTTCATATTCAGAATTATAAATAAGTTGTTGATCTTCTGCTTCATGTGCATAGGTTTCTTGAGGTGTTTATGGGTGTTAAATAGATAAATGTATTGAGTTTCGTGTTAAATTCATGAGCATAAAAACATTAAGACATAATTTTGAACAACAGCAATAAAATGTACAACAAACCATCAAAATGATCCATTAATAATTTTTTTTGATGAAGGATTTCACCCTTCATGGGCTACATCTCCTTGGTCTAGCTTCCATGGATTGGGCCTCTATATTAGCTCAAAATGGAAAAAAAACATTGTTTACAATCCTCTACTGCTCCTGAAACATTCTTCAATGTGTTCAAAACGTCTCAATATACTAGGATAGACTCTTTCTGAGCCAAAAATGGTCAAAATTTTCTCCAGTTATGCTTCATTCAATTTTTCCCTAGAAATCTCCTCCAAAACTGGAGAGAACTCCAGTTAGTGTAGCTAAATCTGGAGTCTCGCCGCAAATGGCTGACTCTGCCAACTCCACCACTAAAATTAAGCTGGATTAATTAAGCGATAAACTGGTATTAACGTTGGGATAATATGTAGTTAAATGCACTAAGTGTGTTTTAATTCAAATTCGGATTAGTGATAAGGAATAACGCATAAACAATAATTATGGGTTAATTAAACCATATGTTAACCTTAATCGCGTGACATTATTCTTTAGCGCTCTACTCAGGTCTTCGCCTTAGGTCTTGTGGTGAGGGGGCTGGCCCCCTCCTTACCCTACTGGTCCATAGCATTGAATATAAATATATATGGTGCGCATAAATTTTTAATTCATAAGTCGTGGTATGTTGGTAATGAGGGCACGTTGTATGGGGGAGCTCGTGGGGTCGAGCCCCGACCTCCGCCCAGCCTGTTTGTATTATTTTTCTCTGAAATAAATATAACGGGCCTTTGATATTATTAGGGTCCTATAATAATAGGGTTCATAATTTTTTAATTGACTTTGATAGTCTTGTAAATATGTACATACCTTGCTTTCTGCAAGTTGTTTTCCCATATTTGAAAATAATAAAAAATTAAAAGAGGGTAAAAGTCCTAAAATATATATATATCAAAGGACTTAGAAAAGAATAGACCCAAAAAGAAAAAAGAGATAAAAATAATACCTGAAAGTGAGCAAGTCAAAATTCCACTACTATTTACTTTTACTGTAAGAATAATGATTATGTGCAGATTTTTCAACATGATATAATCCATGATCAGTTAAATAGCAAAGTCTTAACTTTTCATGCTCTAAATTTCATGTTTTAGATAGAGAATAAAGATATGTTAAATTGTTTAACCTTGAAAAATCAGTAGACAATTAGAGAATAAATGAGGAGCTCAACAATTTAATCTGAGCCCTCGGATGAAATAAGGTTAGAATTAGATAGATATATTTCTTTAAAAGAAAAATGCATTGAGGGTTGCAA
Source organism: Pinus albicaulis (assembly GCA_034641835.2). Taxonomy (NCBI): domain Eukaryota; kingdom Viridiplantae; phylum Streptophyta; class Pinopsida; order Pinales; family Pinaceae; genus Pinus; species Pinus albicaulis. Next base: position 1,915,958,543 of record CM076578.1, read on the forward strand.
GCTTAAATGCACCCATGAAAATTAAGTAAAAATGTTAGAATAATAAATATGGGTAGGTAGAAAGAAGTTGTGCAAGACATGTAATAAAGCATCATCGGGAAAGTTACTAATTTCCCCTCCCCCACAATGATCTAGTATTCTAAACCTTCAGTTAAAGAGGCTCAGAGCATTTCTCTGACTTTAATTGGGACTGGACCCAAGGCTTAATAACTAATTGGTAAAAAATACTGGATTCCCTTTATAAAATCCATTTTCCTCAGCATATTCACCATTTTCCAAAAATATAATCTCTTTTCCTAAGTAAAACCCTTTTTTACTTAGGAAAAGTAAAAACCCCCTTAATTAATTTCATTTTCATCCAAAAGCACTCAAAACCCACAAAATAAATCTTATCCTAAGTTTATGTGTAAATATCAAAAAGGGATAATTTCTATGCTAAATGTATATTTTACACACTTTACTTAGTTTATATGTATGTATTTTTCGTCTCATTACATTTTCATTTCATATTATTTTCTAACCTAAAGTATTAAATCCATTATAAAACCCATTCCCGTATATATTTAATTAAATCCATTATTTAAATATCCCAAAAAATCCATTTATTTAACGTTAACCTATGGTTTATATTATCCCATGTGACGAAATATAAGCCCCGTTATATCCCCATAGGTTGAACATATCTTATATTATAATCCCGCCCCCAATGGTTTTAAAACACACAAATGTTTTATTTACCATATAAATATCACCCTCCAATCATAATAAAGTATTGATTTTATATTAAAAACATATGTTTTTAATACTAAAATCTATCTCATCGCATAATAAAAAGCCCGGGCTCCATACCCCAATGCTGAGCAACTCCAAAACTCAATCTTCACCGTTCGCATTAACGCCCTCCAATCCAACGATCCAAAATGAATATCGCATTTTAAACTACGCTATCAAAACCCATTTCAAACTTTGCGAAATGGATGGTTTTCCATCCTTCTTTCTCCTCCATGTAGCAATAGCTTGCTAGATTGCATTCGATCCAACCAAAACCACTTACTGCCCAAACCCATGCAATAACCACCTCTGGTTTTCCACCTTTGAAGACCAAAACTGCCCTCTGTTTTGACATGACCGCCATTAAACGCATAACTCTTTTGACCTAAAGACCATATAAACCTCCATATTGCGCTATCAAAGCCTTTTTTGCGTCGTGCGTTCATCCAGACTAAAGAAGAAGACTTGTACCTTGTTTTACGCCTCATACTTGTTTGAAAGACCTAATACCTATACAAACAGGTATTTTCTGAAGAAAATAAACCTATTATAATTTGAAAAGGAATTTCTGAAAGAATTAAGCCCAGTAAAGCCTATTTACCCAAAGAAAGACCTTGTAGTGTCCCGAAAAGAACAAATTCCCTGTCAAAATTTTGATAAAACCCTGTTTTCAATATTGTAAAATGGTTTTAAATTAAAATTTAATTTAATTTTCAGTCTTTGCAGACCTTAAAAAACTTCAAATTTGCCTAGAAATCCTTTGTAGGTAACCTCAACCTTTCAGTGCCTAATTTTAACCAGTTTTAGTCCTGTTTGTCCGAAAAAAGCATAATAAACCCTTGTTTCTTATCTCTAAACTTGTAAAAGAGTCTGAAGAACAGTTGAAAGCCAAATTGAAGGTTGAAACTCCAAGAAAACCAAGTTTTGCTTATTTTTATCCAAAGAACCTTTGTCAAAGTAAAAAACACTTCTGTAAACAATTTAATCTTACAGAAGAGTCCAAAAAAGCCCAAATACAGAGTTTCAGTTATCCAGAAAGCCTAAAATGTCAAAATCAAATCCAGCCATGTCCTCCAAGACTGCAATTATTGTAAATCCTCACAACCTCCTATTATAGACATTGAACATACACCTTTAGCAGATGTGGATTATAAAATAGCAGATCCAATAGTAGAATTCAATCTATTAAACCTCCACTGTTAGAGTTATGAAAATTCATTGGATAAAGTTGAAGAAGTCCAAATTTGGGAGTCAAACCTACCCAAATATGTTTTCCCGCTCACTCATCAATGCCCGGAGGTTATTAGGTTATTTCATACCTAGTATTCACCTGAACAAAGAGAAATGGTAAATGAAAATAAAGAAGTATTGTTTAGAATTACTTTGAGTCAATAAATCAGATGCTACAGCTCAAACTTGATCCCAAAGCTATCCCCTTATCAATTGAAGCACTCACAAATATTTACATTGGTCTTGAATTTCCCAAAAGGTTCCAAATTTTTCAAGTGTTCATGACTTTACATGTTGAAATTCCACAAATCAACCCTCCTTACTCTACTTAAAAATTTCCTGAAGGTTCTAGGCATGTCATATCCATGTTGTCCTTTATCCTAGGGTATTTTACAGATGAACATACAGATTATTCCATCCTAGGTTTTTTATCTACCTTTTCTCAAGGACAACCTCCTTCTGTCATTTTCAATTATGCTGAATACATAGCTGATAATTTCCATGATCAGCTTGTCAAATTTTCGACTAAAGGAATATTGAGATATACATCCTTTATGTTCCATATGTTCTTATATTTCTAAGCAGACAAGTTTTCAATAACACTTCAGAAGCTTGATATAGAAGAGAACCCACTTTCAGTCATATTTTGGACTTCTTTGATCAGAAGAGAGTCCACAGAGTTCAGTTATACAGAGTTTACAGATTAATTTATTCATCCATTGATAAACATGTTAACCAACACAGTACAACCAAAAATCAGTGATGAAATAAAGAAAGTTCTACAGCTATCCAATCTGTTAACCAACTAGAACTGGTGATTGGTACATATATAAAAAAACATATAGAAATTAGAGTTTTTGTGTCCAATCTGTTACCCTATAAACTTCCTAAGTATGTGCCAATGAGAATTTTTTCCTTGGAGTATATGAAGCAAATCCTAAATTTAGATTCAATCAACTACCTAGCAGCCAAGAAGAAAACCCAATTTAAGTTGAAAAATCAGATAGGGCCCTTCATTTGTAATCATAGAGATGCAGCATTAGAAGCAACAAAACAGTTTCTAGAGTACAAATTTGAGTTTAGCTTCTTATAGAATAATGACCCTCAGGGAATTCTTAGCAAAATGAGGGTTAAAAGTAAACTGACACCTTATATTCATGAAAAAATACCAGAGATTGAAAATTATGCTAATCAAATAGAATGGTTAGAAAACACCTTGATTGAAGCAGTAAGACAGGGTGATACTAGTCACACCTTGGAAGTTGTAAATCAAGGAGAGAAAGCTACTACGAGAGGCAGAGAAGAAGGTAATTACATTGCTGAGACAACCACTAAGACTAGGTTTAAAATAAGATACAATAAAAAGCCTAAAGTTAATTCAGTTGATAAAGTAAAAGTGACCATAGAAGTAGAAGATACACATGTGCCAGAGACAAATACAGATGCAGCTACATTCATTACAAATGAGCCAGCAACAGAGATTTTAAATGAAGAACATCCTGAAAATTCCAATACACAGGTAATTGAAGAGAAGAAGAGTATGGAGGCATCCTCCTCACAGACAACAGAAGATAAAGATCTTGATATCAGAGAGAAATATAATCACATTAAGACAAAGAATAAAGAAATAAAAAATGAGATTTATTCTTAGTATTTAAAGCAAACACCAGGTATCCAGAACATAATTTTATCAGCTTTTGATTATTCAAATAAGAAGTTGATTATTTCAGTGCTTCAACCAACAGTCAGCACTACAAGGAAAAGACCCTCTAGCGGATGTCTTTGAGGAACTCCACAGAAAAATACTCCATACATCCGTTTCTAGCGGAGGCTACTGAAGGAGGTTGGCGGGCGGAGGGTTTTGCGGATGTTTTTCGCTCGGTGCACTTATCATTAAACATCGCACCAGTGCTCTTGAAACTCGAAAGCATCGGTGCGCACAAAACATTGGCACACCGGACACCGTGCACTTCATACACACCCACCCGGTGCATTGTATTATTGTAGAGCACCAGTGCTTCACAACTCTTCCATGTCGGTGCATTATAAAACACCGCGCCAAAACTGAAACCGCCCAGTGCGGTATTAAGAAATCGCACCGGTGCATCATAAAACAACGCGCCAAAACAAAAATTTATTGGTGAGTTCATAAGGAATAGAACCAATTCACCTATAAACCACGCACACCGGAAAAGGGTAAAATAAAGAAAAAAATTATGGCAAAAAACTCAGATTTTTCATTTTTTCAATGCTCCTGAGCTCTCAATTACCAGTGCACTCTACCATAGAAAGCCCTAGTGCGCACAAAACATTGGCACATCAGACACCATGCGCGACGTACACACCTTCCCGGGGCATCCTGTTACGGTAACGCACCGGTGCTTCACAACTCTTCCGTGCCGGTGCATCATAAAACACTGTGCCAAAACATAAATGTGTCGGTGCGTTCTTATCCAAGAGTACCAGTGCACCTATAAAACGCACGCATCGGAATAGCGTTAAATAAATAAATAAAATTACGGCAAAAAAATTGGTGCTTTACGACTATTTAGCACCGGTGCATCATCAAAACATCGCACCAAAACTGAAACATCCCAGTGCGGCGTTAGGGAACTGCCCCGGTGCATCATAAACAACGCGCCAAATATGACACCGCCCGGTGTAGTTGTAAGTAAGTTTACCGGTGCGCCTATAAAACCTTGCACACCAGAACAAGGTTAAATAAAAAATAATTACGACCAAAAAACCGCATTTTCACTTTCCTCAGTGCTCTAGAGCTCTCAAGCACCGGTGCCATTTCCCCTTCTCTGAGCCGCCCTGACATCGGTGCTCCCATTACACCCATTGCACACACTATTGCTATGCATTGGACACCAATCTCCAACTTGCATTTTGAAAAACAATGGGAAATTTTTCTTTTGCAAATTCTATAGCCAATATGCCTCCTCGACAGTGAAATGTAAAGGTATTTTTCTAGTTTTTCCATAATTAAGCTTTTTAGCAAATTAGAATTTGAAATAACCTTAAAAATAACCATTAAAAAAGAAAAAAAAAATTGCGTGGTGTGCCAGAGCCATTTGGCTCGCACTAGATAACGGTGCTACCTGTAAAATTTACAGGCCGCACCGCCACCGATGCTAACGGTATCTGCACTGTTTCTGGGGCGGTACCGAAAGGCGCCCTGCATTATTTTGAATTAAAAAAAAAATGTTATGCGCTCATTTAGCCAGGCGCACCATTGACCATGGGACTAGCAGTGCAGTGCATTGACAGAATTATCTGCCCTGGATTCTGTCAGCGCACCGCATTTAGCATTCTGAAATGGTCAACGGTGCGGCTGGGTAAAAGACCACACTATCGATTATATAATTGTCAGGAAGTCGGTGCGCTGACACGACTATACGCTCTGGGGCATATATTTCAGTTAGCGCACCACTATTCTAACATTAGATATAGTCAATGGTGCTTGAAAAAAATTCATCTGCACCAAGTCCAGTGCATTGTATTTCATTTGGGGCACTGCCATCGGTGTGCTACAAACACAAGCCGCACTGGAACCGGTGCGTGACTATTTTTGTGGCACACGACTAGTCTGTTTTTTTTTGTTTTTTTAAATATATATATTCCTAAATACATGTATGTTTTAATAATAATAAAAAATTATTTAATACGTCAATGATTCAGAGAGAAGAGGATGAACAATAGCAACAACAGGTGGAACAATATGACATGATTCACCAGTGGGAGGCATGAGAGAGGGAGAGAGATGCATACCCTCGCCCTATTACAATAGATACCCAGGGGATCCTAAGGCAGTTAGGCCTCCTCAAGTTTTATGAGGAAGCTACTTCCCTAAAGGCCCACAATGTGTTTTTGAGATATCTTATCCACAGGTGGAATGCCCACCGACATGCTTTCCAGGTTGGTCCTAACCAGTGGTACACACCCATTGAGGAGGATATTTATATTATTACAGGACTATCGAGGAGAGGGGTGGATTTTCCCTCATTCCTAGAGTTTTGAGTAGGTTGTGTAGCAGGGAGTTAGTTAGTTTACTCCTAGAGATACATTGGAGCACATGTACTATCTCCTTCAGAGTTTCAGGTACCTGGAGGTCAGTTACATATAGGTGCATTTGGTAGAAAGGATGTGCAATGCCTCTCACTTATCATTTCGACCATTTCACACAACACCAGTGACGGGCAACGCATTAGTTGCTCGCTTTTATATTATGTTGATTCTTTAGTACAAGAGCCACGACTTGTCAGGTGGTCTGCCATTTTTTTGTGATAGTTTTTTACGGCTTTAGATAGATGTCATGCTCGTGCACAAGGGAGGGTCAACTTCCCTTTTGCTTCAGAGTTGTTTTGTTTATTTTTTTGGAGGTTTCCATAGATGAGGCCTAGTTTTGTTCGATAGCCTCGTAGGCCAATTTTGGAGGCCTGGATGCACATGTGGGGGCAGATGATGCCCAAGAGGTGAGATACTATGTTTCCAGCCAAGATATCACATGACGTACTGGACTTACTAGCTAGTGTTGACGATCAACTGCATCGCTTCATTATGGTTCCATGTCCTTATGCTGGATTATATTGGCGAGGGTGTGCCAACATCCTCTTCACATATGATGAGCTGCCAGATGATAGAGGTAATATTACTGTTTTATTTATATTTATTCTAACATGTTATTTAACTTGTTTTTATTAAATTGTGTAATGAAATTGTCTAATTATTGTTGTGTACTTGTATATATTTTGCAGAAATTAGCTCTTTTGATGGTGAGGAGATGTCGGAACCACCACATGATCCAGGTGTGGTTCCTGATGACGATCAGGACATGGCCGATGCCGAGGATCATGATCAGGATGAGGCCGGTGCAGAGAGACATCCTCCCGTTGGTGCATCAGTACCGCCTTTTTCTAGGAATGGTTGACCTGAGACTATATATAGGATGGAGTTGGGAAACCAACTCAGTGCATTGATTTTTGAGGCGGGCATCAGGCCCGCTCATTACAGAGACATACAGGCCGATGATAGGATATTATAGATGTGGAGAAGCATGCTGAATGACATGTACAGCCTGATGCGGCATGTCGTAGAAGCTACGACAACTGTTACGCGACTGAGGAGGACTGTTGCATGTTATAGGCGTAGTTGAGCCGCGACACGTGATGGACAGTCTGTGAGTAGTGGCTCATTATCTCATGATCGTTCACCTCGTGCCGTGCCTGATGAGCATGAAGTTCCACTAGCAACATCTAGCAGTCATCATGGAGATGAGGTTGGACCATTGGCCACATCCAGTTAGCAGCCTGCATCATCCATCAGTACTAGTCATGATCATGAGCAGGTTGGACCATCAACCGTCGAGGCTGCACTATTGACTGAGCAGGCCTCCACTACTACTGCTTATATTGATTTTGTACTACCACCAACTGATGCATCCATCAGTACTAGTCATGACCATGAGCAGGCTCAACCGTCGACCGTTGAGGCTGCACCATTTACTGAGCAGGCCTCCATTTGTACTTCTATTGATGTCACTATTACATTTGGTGGAAATTCCGACACTTGGTTCCGACGCTTTTGACCAAATGTCGGAAATTTCCCCAAATTTTTTCCATCCCGCCCGAAACTGTCGCTGTACCGACGTTTATAGAAAAGTGTCGCAATACCGACACTTAGAAAAGTGTCACAATTGCGACGTTTGGAGGAATACGTCGCAATTGCGACACTATGGCCCAAAGCATCGCTATTGAGATGACTCCAATCGTCGCAAGTGCGACACAATGTCTAGGTGTCGCCATTGCGACGTTTAGGTACCCGTCACAATAGCGACGCTTTTTCCGCCGTCGGTATAACGACACTTATATGCACGCCACATAAAAATACGAAACTTATATGCACACTACATAAAAATTTGAAACTTATATGTGCGCTACATAAAAATTATTTTATTGTTTCCTATGCGTCGCAATAGCTACATTAACGTCTGATATGATGCGCGCATTCGCCCTCCGCTCTTGTAGAACAGCATTCGCCCTCAGCTCTTGCAGAACAGCATTTACCCTCAGCATTCGTGCTCAGCTCTTGCAGAACATCATTTTCCCTCAGCATTCGCCCTCAGCGTTCGCCCTCAGCTCCTGCAGAACAGCATTCGCCCTCAGCTCTTGCAAAATGGTAAGTTCTTACTGCAGGCCCTTCCTCCTATAGTAGGGTTGAATCTATTTGGGTTTTTTTGGTCAATTCCATTGGATTGTGTTAGGCTGTAGTGTTCTCTCTAGATTTCAAGAATCAAGATTCAATACCCTCTATTATCTTCATCACCCAATACAAGATTTAAATTTTTCCCAAAGAAATGCTTATTAATTTGGCAGCCATTATTTCTCCCTGCTTTAAAATCCCTACATTTAAATGAAAACAAGCATTGCATTTCAACTAAAAAAATATATTAGTGTTCAAATGTACATGTGTGCTACATTAACGTCTGATATCACGTGCGCATTCACCCTCCGCACTTGCAGAACAGCATTCGCCCTCAGCTCTTGCAGAACAGCATTCGCCCTTAGCATTCACCCTGAGCTCTTACAGAAAAGCATTCGCCCTCAGCATTCGCCCTAAGCTCTTGCAGAAAAACATTTTCCCTACATTTGCCCTCAACTCTTGCAGAACAACATTCGCCCTCAGCTCTTGCAGAAGAGCATTGGCCCTCATCTCTTGCAGAACAGCATTCGCCCTCATCTCTTTCAAAATGGTAAGTTCTTACTGCAGGCCCTTCCTCCTATAGTAGGGTTGACTCTATTTGGGTTTTTTTGGTCAATTCCATTCGATTGTGTTAGGCTGTAGGGTTCTCTCTAGATGTCAAGAATCAAGATTCAATACCCTCTATTATTTTCATCACCCAATACAAGATTTAAATTTTTCCCAAAGAAACGCTTATTAATTTGGTAGCCATTATTTCTCCCTGCTTTAAAAACCCTACATT